>CM053793.1:651510762-652103262 GCA_028749045.1 Cupressus sempervirens | reverse complement strand
GATGAAAATATGAGTAATGTTACTTGTTTCTGATCATTATATTTTCTAACCAAAAGGGGGTGAAACCTATTTTTGTTAAGCTCATATACTAAGTCACCTTATGTTATTATTTATGTTGTCCTATATTTTGGATAGTTGTATTTATGGATTATATTTATTTATGATCACTCTATGATCTAGATGGTTATCTTTATGGGTTATGCACTTCATGTTGGAGATGGATGATATTGATGTTGGTTTATCATCGTTCTCATGTTATGAGAGTTGTGGATTCAATTATAATTTTGAGATATCTATTATGGGATGAATGATCTTTTGAGATGTTATATTGAGATGGATAGTGGATGCTTGTGTGGCTGTAATATTCTTTCCTTTGCTCCATTGTTATACTTCAGTGGATTTTACGATTATGGTTTTATGAGAGCATTTGGTGAAATGATTTTATCCTTATATATTTTTTTCTCTTTGGATGGATAATTGGGGTAGGTAATTTAGGTGAATAGGGGGAAGTGGCTTGCTATGGGGGTCAGGGACATAAGTGGTTACCAGGATAATTCATTGTAAGTTGACTTAATAAGTGATAACTTAATAAAATTTTAGAATGGGTTCAAACATAAATAAGATAATTAGTACTTTTCCCATTCCTTGAGTCCTAGTATAGGCCAGGATGGAGCTTGAGATGATGATCGATTAATGTCTTGCATAGTTGGTATCCTTGCCTGTGTGAAAGGATTTTTGGTGCTACATAGACTCACTAGGGGGATGGGGTATAGAGAGGTCTCTAGGTAACCTTTGAGTTGACTGGTGTAGTGAAACTTCTCCACATATATCTTATTTTTTCTATGTTTGTATTTATATCTTTGTGTTGATTTCCTTTGGGATCATTTTTGTTGTTTGTATAGCACCACTTGAGTTAGAGAGCTTTCAAGATCCCTTGTCTAGGATTGTATTAGTGATTTTATGATTTGATTATTCATGTAGGGCTTGACATTATCTCTTCAACATGATGGGAGTGAACCTAATTAGGTTACAACGAAGTCAAGTGGTAGTGATTTATTTACCATTGAGGTCCAAAAAAACTTTTATTGGTCTTGGATATTCTATTATTGCAATTGGACTACTCTATTTCTTATCTTTTGGAGACTTTCTTTTATCCTTAGTGGATGTATTCATGTAGCTTTTTCTTTATATCTTGAGATCACTTATAATGATGTATTGTATTGTACTTATATTATTATCATATATTGTTCAATATAAGTAGTGGATATGTAAATCCGATGTACTTTAGTTTATTAGTTGTCCTTTAAGTGTTCAGTTATGGGATGATGTATCTATTATTCATTTATGGATGTGTACATTGTATTTATGAATAAATCTAACTAATAAATTTAGACAAATGTGATTCAATGTGGTCTTGATGATCACTATTCCTATTGTAGTTGTCATACTTTTAGATCTCAGCTTTTGAAGCAAAAGGATGCATATACAATTTTTTTTGAGTGGGAAATGATAGATAACCTTTAATGAGTATTTTAATCTTGGTTGCTCATTTTTACTTTTCCATTTAAATAAGTTCTTTCTACATCTCCTCTACTTATTTTTTTAGAATTGAAAAAGGAGATAGATTTTTTTTTTAGTCAACCCTTTGATATCAAAATTAGGGGGAATTTTACTCCTTGATATGCAAGGTGCAGGGAATAATTTTCCTTTTTTGGATTAAGGGTGATGTTCATAAGTTCCTAGGTGATCTTGTCTTGTTGAATCCAAAGAATATCCCCATCAGTTGGTTCCTCATCACTATCAAAGGATGTATCAACAAGTTGTAACGCATGTTGAACTGCATGCTAGGACACACATTAGGATGTGTTTTTCATCTATAGTATTGTACAACCTCTTCTCTTTGATATCATTGGTCTTCCCTCACCTTTTCTATAAGACTATCCATAGTTTTTTTGGCATTGAGGTCCATTTGTGGATCAAGAGACATAAACAACTCCAACTTGGTTCTAGATTTGGATTTTAAAAGAGATCTAATCAAGGGGTTAGCTACCAAGATACAAGAGTGTTAGTAGAAAAAACATTCAACAACTTTAAATTTTCCTCCTTGGTTCCTCTAAATCCTATTTTGTAGTGGCATGAAAACAATACCAAAGTCTAATAGGCAACTAGAGTTTCTCGATTTCCTTGTTTGATAAATAAGGTGTTCACTTCTCTTTTGATGAGCTAAAGTAAGATGACTTGTTATGAGGTGTCTAAGATATGGCTTGAATTCTTGATGTTTGACACTCAAAAAAGAGAGAGAGATGGAATAGATTTGATGAGTGTAAAGAGAAGAAGAGGAGATAGGTGACAAGGTTCATAATGTTGGAATACTTTAGAATATAATTGAGAGGTGGGGTGAATTAGTTATCCAAGGTCCAGATGTAAAAATAATTTTTTTCACAACTTAGTGAACCCATATCCATAAAACATATTCATCATGCATGCATCCATTAGATTATACAATTACTTAAACTTTGTAAGTTATTGTCAAATCAGCTTTGTAGAAATGTAAGCATGAAACATAATGGATTCAATAACACATTTGACACAATAATTTTACGTGGAAACCCAATTTGGGAAAAACCACCCGTAACATGAGACTTATTCTCACTCTTCTGAAGTGATGTCTTGTGAAAGACCAACCCTATTAAAGGTTACAATGCACACTATTAAATGTGACCTAGTTAAAGGATTTCAATCACCCTATTAGAAGTGAGCCTTGTTAGAGGACTTTAGATCATTCGCTTGGAATGTCACTTAGTTAAAGTGTTGTAATTATTTAGAATAACTATGAGGGGGGGTGAATCAGTTATCCAAGATCTAGATGTACAATTAAATTTTTTCACAACTTAGTGAAGCCATATCCATAAAACATTTTCATCATGCATGCATCCATTAGCTCATACAATCACTTAAACTTGTAGGTTATTGTCAAATCAATTTTGCATAAATGTATGCATGAAATATAATAGATTCAATAACACATTTGACATAATAATTTAATGTGGAAACCCAATTTGGGAAAACCCATCAGTAACATGCTACTCATTCTCACTCTTCTAAAGTGATGCCGTGTGAAAGGCCAACCCTATTAAAGGTTACAATGTAAACTATTAAATGTGAGCTGGTTAAAGGATTTCAATCACCCTGTTAAGAGTGAGCCTTGTTAGAGGACTTTAGACCATTCACTTGGAATGTCACCCAGTTAAAGGATTTACAAATGATTGTTACGTCAACCTTAATCCAAAGGATTTACCCTAGACTAGTACAATGATTATAAAGTAACAGTAAGACTTGATCTGATAACAACTTACAACACAGTTGTAGATTACATATCTCTATTTTAGTCCTCCATTCTACTTGGCTTTCACACACTTAAGCTCTAATAGCTTGTTCACCCTTTAAGCATCAATACCCTTAAGCTTTCTTGCTTTTCTTGCTAATGTAGTCTCTTCTCTTAGGTCACTAAATGAAGTAATACCCTAGAATCCTTGTCTTCCTTAGGTTCTCACACATGACAACCTTTGTTTCTGACCAACCATCTCTATAAATAGAAAATTAAGATCTTTTTTCGTTCATCCTCCATCATCCATTTTAGGGTTAGGTTAGATTAGATAGGATTGAATGAACCTACCCCTCATTTCATCTCATTCCCTTTTAGAAACTTCTCCTTCAATCCTCTTTGAATTTACCTCAAAATAGTTTATCTTGAATTCTGTCCTACTAGCTCATCAAGATTATCTTCCACATAGTTCACACAATCCAAGAATCAAACTTGTTGACTTAGATTCACCAAATTATTGATCTTTCTCATAATGTTGATAGTTGGCATTAACTTGCTTTTAATGTTTAGCACAAACTGCATTGCTTGAAATCCACTATCAAATCACTCGGTATGAACTAAAGTTTATTGGTGCTCAACATTAACTAAAATTTACTTGGCTTACACTGTATTACTTGGCTTATACTAAAATTGAATTTTCTTGGCTCCAACTAATTTTTTGCTCAACTTACACTAACTTTTCTTGGCACCTACTGTGTAGATTGTTAAGCTTGGCAGACACAATTCGTTTAACTTGTTCTTCTAAACTTAATCAGTGTGACCATCCTTTGCAACCTTAAGTAGATTATCAATGCACTATAATATCACTATCTTAACTAATCCTTGTACTCCTTTTCCATATCATAACTCAACTTTTTCTCTAGGTACTATTGTTACCTCATTTGATCAAATCATTTTCATCAATCAAACAAATGATAGTACTCAAATAATCTAAGCAATTGTCATACCAACAAGTAGCAAGTTTGACATTAATGACAAAAACAATGATTGAAACACATTATACTACTTGTATCACTCTATTTTCAACATAAAAGATTTAAAAATGACAATCAGGTCAACCTTAATCCAAAGGATTTACCCTAGACTGATATAATGATTAGAAAGTAACTATAGGGCTTGATCTGATAAAAATGTACAAATCAATTTGCAGATTACTGATCTTTGTTTTAGTCCTCCATTCTGCTTGGCTTTCACACATTTAAGCTTTGATAGCTTGTCCACCCTTCAACCATCCATACCCTTAAGCCTACTTGCTTTGCTTGCCAATAACATTATCTTCTCTTTGGTCACTAAATGAAATAATACCTTAGACTCCTTGTCTTCCTTAGGTTTTTGCACATGACAACCTTTGCTTTTGACTATTTATCTTTGTAATTAGATAATTCAATCTTTTTTCATTCATCCTCTATTGTCCATTTTAGGGTTAGGTAGGATTAGGTAGTATTCAATGAATCTACCCATATTTTTATTTCATTCCCTTCTAGAAACTTCTCCTTCAATCCTCTTTGAATACACCTCAAAATGGTTCATCTTAAATTTTGTGCCACCATCTCATCAAGCTTATCTTCCACATGGCTCACACAATCCAAGAAATCAAATTTTTTGGCTTAGATTCATCAAATTCATGATCTTTCTCATAATGTTGTCACTCGACATTAACTTGCTTCTGATGCTTGACACATATTGTATTGCTCAACATCCATTATCAAATCACTCGGCATGAACTAAAGTTTAGTGGTGCTCAACATCAACTAAACTTTACTCAGCTTATACTATATCACTTGGCATACATTAAAATTTGACTTTTCTTAGCTCCAACTAATTTTTTTCTCGGCTTACACTAACTTTTCTCGACACCTACTATGCATATTGTTAAGCTTGCCAGACATTATTTTTTTTACTTGTTCTTCTTAATTTAATCAGTGTATCCATCATTTGCAACCTTTAGTAGATAATCAATGCACTATAATATCACTGTCTTAACTGATCTTTGTACTCCTTTTCCATACCATAACTCAACCTTTCCTCTATGTGCTATTGTTACCTCATTTGATCAAATCCTCTTCATCAATCAAACAAATGATAATACTTAAATAATCTAAGCAATTGTCTTACCAAAAAGTAACAGGTTTGACATTAGTGACAAAACAATGATTGAAACAAATTCTCATACTTGTATCAATCTGTTTTCAACAATCTCCTTCTTTAGCATTGATGGAAAACCAAACTTAATTGGTACAACCAACAATAATACCAAAAAAAAAATAATTTCTTGTATTGAAGTCTCTCCCTCTATCATCAAATTTCATCTTTTGTATAGGATTATAAAATTTTCTATTCTAATCAACAGATAATCAACTCATCCTTATGACTCCCTCTTGATAACTTCTTATAACTCCGTTAGCACTATCTCCCTCTAAGTAGATACTCCATGTTTCTCTCCCTTTATTTCTCTCTTTATTTGTCTTTCTCCCTCTTTGACAATAATGCCAAAGAATTTCCATCTTAATATGTAGATATGAGCATTTTTAGTTTCTCCATTTGTCACCTAGCTTGTGACTAATTTGTACCTCCATCTCTTTGATTACTTTAGGCATCTCCTAAAGTAAGATCCACTACATCAATGTGTAACATATGTCAATCATCTTTTTCGATGCAAGGTACTTCTCATGCTTCTTAAATAGCCCTGGATAGGGGTATCACCTCTTAGATACTCATGAGCATCCTTAAATAATACTTTTGTAAAGATATCTTCTATTTTCTCTTTTGTATTAACATATTCCATCTTCACCTCTTTATCTTGAACTAACTCTCTCAAGTAATGGTACTTGATTGCAATGTGCTTAGTCTTTTTATTCATCATAAGATTCTTTGATATATTTATAGCACTTGTATTATCACAATAAAGTATCATAGGTTCATTGATTTCCTCCTTCATACTTTTGAGTAGCTATTTGATCCATACAATGGTTGTACAATTTATTGTAGCAACAACATATTCAACTTCAATAGTAGATTGAGATATATAGTTTTGTTTCTTGCTAGTCCAGGTAACCAACCTTTTTCCTAAGAAAAATGCCCCTCCACCAATGCTCTTTCTATCATCAATATTTTCAGCTCAATAAGCATTAGTCTGGGCTCTCAATTCAAATTTCTCATTTTTCTTATAGTATAGACCATAGTCTTCTCAGCCTTTTTAAATATCTCATTATTCTCTTAACAACCATCAAATGATTCTCCCTAGGATTAGCAAATAATCTTGCAACTGTCCCAACAGATAATGCAATATACTATGTACTACCCATTGTAATTTTCTAGTCATAGACCTATATAATGTTTGTTTCACCTGAGTTGAATCATCATTCTTTGACAATTTATGTCATGTCACCATAGGTGTGCATTCTGGCTTGAAATCTTCAAATCTAAAAGTTTTCAGTATCTCCTTTACATATTTTGACTAAGTGATGTATATACCATATTTCATCTAATGTACTTGCAAACCCACAAAGAACATGATCTCTCCAAACATAGACATTTCAAATTCTTTCTTCATTTAATTTGCAAAAGGTTTATATAAAGTATCTTGACCTCTAAATATGATATCATCAACAAAAATTTCAGATAGTAAAATACCTTTGCCTTTCTTTGTGTTCAAGTGTAGATTGTTGTTATCATCAGTCCACTCAAATCCAATCTTCACAAGATAATTGTGAAGTCTTTCATACCATTCTCTTGGTGCTATCTTCAAACCATATAAAACTTTGTGTAGTCTAGATACCATGTTTTTGTTATTACCATCAAAAAATCTTTCTAGTTGTTCTATATAAACCTCCTCTCCCAATATACCATTTAGAAATGTAGATTTAAGATCCATTTGATAAACTTTTAAATCTTTATATGTATAGTAAGCAAGTACTATTCTTAATCCTTCTAATCTTGCAATAGGAGCAAATGTTTCTCCATAGTCTATCCCTTCTTCTTATGCATATCCTTTATAAACTAATCTTTCCTTATTCCTTGTGACTTCACCATTTTTGTCTAACTTGTTTCTATACACCCACTTGGTGCCAATCACATTTTTATCTTCTGATCTAGGAACTAGAATCGATGTCTTAGTTTTCTCAATTTGTTCAATCTCTTCTTTCATGGATTTACTCCACTCCACTTCTTCTAAGGCATCTTTCACTATTTTAGGTTCATGCATGCTAAGAAAACACACATCATTTCTCAACTTGTTCCTTTTCATGGGTATTGCATCTTTATCTCCAATGATTTGTGCTGCAAGATGATGTCTCTTGACATACTTTGACAATCTTGGTTCTGCTTTGTTTACCTCATTTGGTCTCTCAAATTATGAATCACTATGTACATCTCTTTTCGGTAGTTCAACATCTCTTTCATGTACACTAATATGAGAATTAGAATATGCCCCAACTTTGTTCTATAACTTGAAACTTGAATGTAACTCGATTCTTGAATGCAACTTGACATTCATAGTATGTGACTCGACAGTCACTGAAACTATTTGATTTGCGACTTGATTTACAATATCTTCCTCAACAAGCATACCTTCATAAAAATATACAAATTATTTGTATTCTTCTGGTTCCTTCATAGGTTCAGCCCCATGAACTTCTGTATATTCATCAAATTTCATATTTACACTTTTCACAACTTTGTTAGTGTTAGTATTTAAACACTTATACGTTTTGATTCTTGTGAAAAAGCCAAGGAATATACCTTCTTCACTTTTCGCATCTAGTTTACCATCCTAAAATCTTTGAGTATATAACACTTGCTTCCAAATACCTTAAAGTATTTTACATTGGGTGAGTATCCATAAAATAGTTCAAAAGGTGTTGAATGAGTACCTTTCTTGACTTGCACATGGTTCAAGGTATAGATGTACTTAAAACTTCTCTCCAATATTTCAAATAAACATTTTTGTCCATCATGAGTGTCCTAGCACAATCCATTACAGATTCGTTCCTCCTTTCAACAATTCCATTTTTTAGAGGTGTCCTAGGGGCAAATGTCTATCTTTTGATTCCTCTACTGTTATAAAATATCTCAAACTCATTTGATGTAAATTCTCCTCCTTTGTTAGATCTCAAACATTTTAGACTTTCACTTGTTTCCTTCTCAATTCTTGCTAAGTACCACTTAAACATTTGGAAAACATCAAATTTATATTTTAGAAACATAATTGTCATTTTTAGAATAATCATCAACAAATAGAATAATGTACTTATCTCCATTGTAGCTTTGCACATCAATTGGTCTACATAAGCCAATATGAACAATCTTTAATATTCCTTTAGAGGTATGAGTCTTACACTTAAAACTTGACTTTGTCATTTTGCCTAACTAACATTGTTTGTAAATTATATATTGTAAAGTTTCTTCAACTTAGAAAAACCTTTGACTCTTCTCATGTTACTAATACTAACCACGTTATCAAAATTAACATGACATAACCTCTTGTGCCATAGTGATAAAGGGTGCTCCCCTTAATACCATAAACTCATAACAGAAACAAAGAAACAACAAAAAATGTGAGAACAAAATATGGACTTCTTATTTGTGCCACAAATGCAAAATTAAAAAATTCACAAGTAAAATATACTAACCCACACAAGACCTTCATTACAATAATTTGCAAGACTAAGCTGCGAACTATTAGCTAGAGTTGTTCTAGACAATGTTTGGGTCTTTCTTAAATAGACAATTTTATACCACCCGGGAAGGTTCTAGATGCTCAAACTTAATACCTAGGGGTGAGAGACCCTAACAATACATAAAGAGTTGGATAAATACATATTTAACAATTATTTTAGATATTTCAGGTAGCCCAACTTTCAAAGACCATAACTCACAGACCGCTGCTCTGATTGGCTATTATAACCACTTTTTGAAAATGCTAGTGTTAGTGCCCTTTGTTGAGGTTTCAAACCTCATCCAAGAACTCTAAGGTCTCCAATGGTGAGCCTAAATATTTTTCTGCAAATTTTTCCACCGAAAATTTGCAATAACTTCTCTAATACTTATGCTTGAGCAATGAGATTTATATGGTAGGCTTACAACTCTAAAATGAACCTTTCTATTAAAAATGAGAACATTCCAAGCTCATATGAAAAACTTACTAAAAATAGCAAGTTTCCATAAATAGAAACCCTCTTGTCTACTAGTCCTTATTAAAATAGAAAAGACTGAAATACAAATATTTTTGGGTGATGGAAGATTTTCTCTTACACCTAGGATGCTCCTGCATCAGACACTTGGAGTAATTTGAGAAGTGACTCTGTCATGTCTTAGGTATTCAAAGGAAAATCAAGATAGTTAACCTCCTCCCTTGCTAGCCATGATGAATCCTTTATTGGCCTTCCTTTCCATTTGAGTAGGTATTCTTCACAAGTTTTGTTCCTTGTACTTTTTCTAACACAACTATCCAATATCTCATCAATCTCCTTTGCAGTCGAACTAGCTGCTGAAACACTCCACTGTGCTTCTGCAACTTCATCTCCTTCACCTCCTTCATAATACTATATAAAATTTGAAATGCTAAATACTTGTGAAATATTCAGTTCAACAGGCAACTCCACTTCATAAGAATTTCTAGAATCATGCCTTTTCACTATCTTGCATAGTCCAAACTTCTTCATCTTCATCTTGTTATATGTACCCACAGGAAAATGCTTCTTTCTCAAATGAACCAAACTTCATCTCCAATCTAAAATTTCTCATACCTCCTTTTCACATTTGCCTTAGCTTTATATTTTATATTCATCTTTATGATATGTTTCCTCACCTCCTCATGGATGTTCTTCAAATGTTAAGCAAATTCTTCTACTTCATCACTAGTTATCTCTCCTTTATCCAACTGCCTTAGTTTAGAAGCATTTTTGGGACTACATCCATATACAACTTGGAATGGTGATTTTCCCATACTCTTATTGAAAAAATTATTATATGCAAACTTTGCCTATGGTAAACTCATATCCCATCCTTTTGGTGTGTCTCCAACCAAAAACCTCAGCAAATTTCCCAAACTCCTATTCACAACTTTTGTCTATCCATCTATCTGTGGATGATGCAATGAATCAAACTTTAAATATATCTTCAATTTCTTCCACAAGGTATGCAAAAAATGCCCAACAAATTTGGTATCTTGATCTAAAACTATACTCTTTGGTAGACCATGTAGTCTCACCACTTCTCTAAAAAACAACTCTGCTACATAAACAACATCACTAGTCTTCTTGCAAGGAATAAAATGTGCCATCTTTAAAAATTATCAACCAGCAAAAAAAAAGAATCATGTCCACATTGTGTTCTCAATAATCCAAGAACAAAATCCATGCTGACATCCTCCCACGACTTCTCTAGTACAAGTAATGGATAGATGGATGATGCAATGAATCAAACTTTAAATATATCTTCAATTTCTTCCACAAGGTATGCAAAAAATGCCCAACAAATTTGGTATCTTGATCTAAAACTATACTCTTTGGTAGACCATGTAGTCTCACCACTTCTCTAAAAAACAACTCTGCTACATAAACAACATCACTAGTCTTCTTGCAAGGAATAAAATGTGCCATCTTTAAAAATTATCAACCAGCAAAAAAAAAGAATCATGTCCACATTGTGTCCTCAATAATCCAAGAACAAAATCCATGCTGACATCCTCCCACGACTTCTCTAGTACAAGTAATGGTTAATACAACCTTGTATTCTACTTCACTCCTTTCACCATCTAACTTACTCTGCAACTTTGTACAAAATTCTTCACATCTTGTAGCAACTGTGGCTAATAATAATTCTTAGCAACCAAAGCAATGGTTTTATCTCAACCAAATTGTCCATCCAATCCTCCACTATCCTTCTCCTTGATGAGATTCTCTCTCATTGAACTTCTAGGAATGCACAATTGGCTTCCTTTGAACAACATACTATCTTGATTCATGAAAGCTAACCACTTTGTCTTGTCAACTATAATAGGTTTTGTACAATCCTTCCATGCTCCATCAAAATCAAGATCATCTAGATATAAAGTACTAAGTTCCTTGAACCCGACCACCTTTATCTGCATTTCTATCAGCAAAAGTTGTCTTCTACTAAGAGCATTTGTAACTCTATTAGACTTCCTGCTCCTGTGTTTCAAAAAAAATGTATAACTTTGCAAAAACTCAACCAACTTCAAATGCCTTTGATTCAATTTTCCTTGGCTATTTAAATATTGCAAAGCTTGATGATCAGTATACAAAACAAACTCCTTAGAAAGAAGATAGTGTTTCTACTTCTTCAATGCTTGAAATATAACATAAAATTCCTAATCATAAACATAATATTTTCTTTTGGCCTCATTCAATTTCTCATTGAAATAAGTAAGAGGTCTACCTTCTTGGCTCATAACAACTCCTATTGTAGTACCACTAGCATCACAGTCTACTTGAAACACCTTGTTAAAATTAGGAAGTGCTAAAATAGGCTTCTCAGTAACTTTCTATGTCAACAAATTAAAACTCTTATCTACTCCTATAGCCCACTTAAATTGTTTCCTATCCCCTCTCATTGTTTTAGTCAGGGGTCCAAAAATATTGCTAAAACCTCTTATGAACATTTTGTAAAAACTAGTCAGTCCATGAAAAGATCTTACTTCTGTTGCAATCCTTGGAGTAGGCCATTCAAGGATAGCCTTTACTTTCTCTAGGTCCATTTTCAGACCTTTTGCTGAAACTAAAAATCCCAGGTACACCAACTTCTTCTTTACAAAACTACACTTCTTCAGGTTTATTAGCAACTTTTCTTCCCTCAACTTATCAAACACCTTACGGATATAGAGAAAATTCTCCTCCAATGTCTTATTAGAGATCAAAATATTATCTAGGTAAACAATGAAAAACTTACCAAAAAATTTCTTTGGTACCTCATTCATGAGCCTCATGAAAGTGCTCGGTGCATTGGTTAGCCCAAAAGGCATGACTAACCACTCGCACAATCCTTATTTGGTCTTGAAAGCAATCTTCCATTCATCACCTTCTCTGATACGAATTTGATGGTACTCACTCTTAGATCTATCTTTGTGAAATACTTAGCTCTACTCAAATAGTCCATAATATCATCCATCCTTGACAATGGAAATCTATACTTGATTGTGATCTTGTTGATAAGACAAGAATTAGTGCACATCCTCCATTTTCCATTCTTCTTTGGTGCTAATACTAGTGGTATAGCACATGGACTCAGACTCTCTCAAATCAACCCCTTCTGGAACAACTCATGAACTTTCCTATTCAACTCTTCACTTTCTTCTTGTGTCATTCTGTGCACTACCTTGTTTGGTAAACTAGCTCCTAGAACCAAATCCATCTAGTGATTGATCTTCCTCATTGGGGGCAATCCATCAGGTACATTATTTGATACAATATTAGAAAAATCTCTTAACATATCTACAACTTCTGTAGGTACCTCCTCTACTTCTTCTTTACTATCTTTTGGAATTATAGCAAAATACATATGCTCATGCTTCATACCTTTGAGAAACTCTTTTCCATCAACAAAACATATTTTGGCAGCACTACATACCTTTTCTCCTTTATCCTTCAATAGTTTCAACTTATGTTTCACTCCATCCTTGGTTAGAGTGTAGGTATTTGCTTGCCCATCATGTACAACATGCCTATCAAATTGCCATAGCCTACCCAAAAGCATATGACATATGTCCATAGGTATGATATCACATAGTACCTCATCCTGGTAGCTTCCAATCTTGAACTTCATTGAGCACTACTCGTTGACCATGACCTTGTGGTCATCTTGCACCCAAGCAATATGCTATGGATGCGGGTGTTTTTGTCTCTTCAGCTTCAAATTTCTAACCATCATTTATGACACCAGATTGTTAGTACTTCCACCATCAATGATCACATCACAACACTTATCTTCACATCTGCACCTTGTGTGAAACAAGCTCCTTCTTTGATCAGGTTCATTTTCACCACTTAGTAGGACTCTTCTATTAACTTGGACTTCTCCTCTTTTAGCATCTTTAGAATGTGAGCATTTTGCATCTTCATCAACATGTACAATTCTGGCCTAGCCTTTTGATCTTTAATCCACCCTTCCTTGGCACTAGGAACATTCAAATGCTCTATGCCCTTCTTCTTCATGGTAAAAACATTTCCCATTGAAGCCTCCTCTTCCAAATCCTTGTCCTCTGCATCTTCCTCTATGATCTCTATTGTTTTGATCATGGAAATGATTGGAGTTGTTTCCCATTTGGTTCTAACTACTACTTCCAACCTCATCCTTGTTCTTTTGATCATCATTACAACCACCATAAGATTGTCCGCTAGATCTTCCACCATGACCTCTTCCACTATTTTTGTTGTCAAAATTCTTGATTAGTTTCTCCTCAACTCCTAGGGAAAATTGGTATTCCTCCTCAATATTGTTCATTCAAACTAAACTCAACTCATCTTGAATGCTTGGCCTCAACCCATTAAGATAACAAGAAACTTTCTCCTTATCAACTTCTGCATGGTTGGTTCTAATGAGAACTTGGTAGAACTCCTTGATATACTCTTGAATAGATTTTCCCGCTTGCTTCAATCCTTGCATCTTCTTCAATAGATCAAGCTCATAATCCATAGAAATTAATTTTTGCGTCATTTTAGCTATCATCCAATCTCATCTGGTAATTTTGTCCTTTCCCTTTCTATTTCGCTCCAGATGAGCCTCGTGCCACTAGATCTTTGCATGTCCCTTTAGTTTTGCCTTCAAAAATTTTACCCTATTAGGATCATCAATATCTTCATACTCAAAGTACTCCTCTAGTTCATTAATCCAACCAATCAGCTCATCTGGATTAATATTTCCCAAAAATTTGGGAACTTCAAACTTAGGTCTTTTTCCAATCTTGGAGATGGCCCTAAAAAGCCTTTCTTCCTCTAGGTTTAGAACTGCCTCTACTTCAGCATTTTCATCATTATCCTTTCTTTCATCTCTTATAGGAAGATTTATTCCTTTGCACATTTGTTCTTCCAATGCTTGCATTTTTCTTTAGAGGGCTCTAAAACCCTCAAGTGTAACACCTGCAACTCTTTTGCCACACTCTCTTCGTGGAGGCATTTCCACAATTCCACTAAAACCCTAGTGCAAACTACCTCACAAACGTCGATCTATCTACATGCTCGGCCTAAACCATAGTCTTGGTGCAAACTGCCTCATAGTTGACAATTTGTCCACACACTCAAGAACTCTAGCTCTGATACCACTTGATAAAGGGTATTCCCCTTAATACCATAAACTCATAACAGAAACAAAGAAACAAGATAAAATGTAAGAACAAAATATGGACTTCTTATTTTTGTTGAAAATGAAGAATTAAAAAATTCAAAAGTACAATATGCTAACCCACATGGGCACCTTCATTACAATAATCTGCAAGACTAAGCTTTGAACTATAAGCCAAAGTTGTCCTAGACAATGTTTAGGCCTTTCTTAAATAGGCAATTTTATGCTGCTCGAGAAGATTCTAGATGCTCAAACTTAATACCTAGGGCTGATAGACCCTAATAATACATAAAGAGTTGGCCAAATACATCTTTGACAATTGTTTTAGATATTTCGGGTAGCCCAACTTTGAAAGGTCACAACTCACGAACTGTTTCTCTAATTGACTATTATAACCACTTTTTGAAAATTTTAGCTTCTGATCTATAGGCTTAGAATTGTGCAAGTGCCCTTCCATTGAGTTTTTGGACTTCATCTAGGCACTCTAAGGCCTCCAATGGTGAGCCTAAAGATTTTTCCATTGAAAATCTACAATAACTTCTTTGATACTTATGCTTGAGCATTGAGATTTTTATGGTAGGCTTAAAACTCTAAAATGAACCTTCCTATAGAAAATGAGAACATTCAGAGCTCATATGAAAAACTTACTAAAAATAGCAAGTTTCCATAAATATCAACCCCCTATCTACTAGTCCTTATTAAAATAAAAGAGACTGAAATAAAAATATTTTTGGATGATGCAAGATTGCTCTTCACCCAGGATGCTCCTGCATCACATAGCCACACATAATCAAATTATAAAATTAAACAAGTAAGATCCTCCATATCAAGGTAGAATAGATTACCTCTAGTTTGATCATCTTTTCCAATTAGTTTTCCATCAATGTCATATATCTTAGCAATCTTGTTCTCAAACTCAACCTTATAACCTAAACAATTTAGTTGTGACACACTCAACAAATTATGGTTAAGTCCTTCAACATAATAATCATTGTCAAAAAATCTTTTCTATGAGTTTGATAAAACCTTTTCCTTTTATTAGACAGAGTGCATCATTACCAAACCTTACACTATTTCCAAAATGATAATTCAAGGCAATGAAATTACTTTTATCTCCAGTCATGTGATGTCAACACCCACTATTAATGATCCATTTGTTATTCTTGTTCACACAAGACATTAGTGTAGTTGCCTCATCAGAATTAGAATCATCCTTCACTGCAACATACACCACTTTATTATCATGATCATAGGTAACTTACCTTTGAATTTTCCTTTACCTCTATTAAATCTCCTTGCTAGTAGTGCTTCAAGTTGTTCTACATATTCTTCATCTATATCACTGTCACTGGAAATATATTTTACCTTTTTCTTCTTCTTATCATTAGGTTCCTTTAATGATAGCTTGGCTTTAAAAGTAGATTCAACATTGTTAGATTTGAAATTATCAAAATTAGATGGCTCAAAAGTAGTGAGCCTAACTGCCAGACCTTCAAGAGGCAGATTAAAACTTGGTATGCATCTCATTTCTTGATCTGCATAAACTCTAATAGCATAAATGGGCAACAGTGTTCTCAAAATTTTTCTTGATATAGTCTCATCATCTGTCTTACTAGTAGCTCCTCTTATTGCATTAACAATTTTTTCTTTTCCTAGAGCAATATTGAACAACATTCTCACCTTTTTGCATTTTCACATCATCAAACTTACCTCTAAGACTCGTAGATTTGGCTCTTAGAACATTTGTGTCTCCTCCATAAATAGTGTGAAAAACATCCCACATTTTCTTTGCACAGTTACAATCCCTGATATCATCAAACTCGACATAACTTAGGGCAGAGGAAATCTCCAACATTGCGTAGTTGTGTTCTTTCTTCTTTTTTAGATCTTCAATAGCTAGTAGGATTGACATGCTCTATGATGATGGTAGATTGTCCATAATCTCCAAGACCTCCTAGGTGTAGCTTCATCAGACTTTTCCATGTAGGAATTTTATCTCTATTAATCTTGGGTACCTCTCTTTTTGACATCTTGATATTTTGCTTCTAGTACCTTCAAACTAGTCCTCTTTAGCAGATGGCTTTGATACCAATTGTTGGAATACTTTAGAATAATTGAGAGGGGGGGTGAATTAGTTATACAAGGTCTAGATGTATAAATAAATTTTTTCACAACTTATCCATAAAATATATTCATCATGCATGCATCCATTAGATCAAACAATTACTTAAACTTTGTAGGTTACTGTCAAATCAACTTTGCAAAAATGTAAGCATGAAACATAACAGATTCAATAAAACATTTGACACAATGAATTTATGTGGAAACCCAATATGGGAAAAACCACCAGTAACATGCTAGTCATTCTCACTCTTCTAAAGTGATGCCTTGTGAAAAGGCCAACCCTATTTAAGGTTACAATGCACATTGTTAAAGGATTTCAATCACCTTGTTAAGAGTGAGCCTTGCTAGAGGACTTTAGATCATTCACTTGGAATTGATCACCCAGTTAAAGGATTTACAAATTATTGTCAGGTCAACCTTTATCCAAAGGATTTACCCTAGACTAATACAATGATTATAAAGTAACAGTAAGGCTTGATCTGGTAACAAATTACAACTCACTTTGTAGATTATGGATATTTGTTTTAGTCCTCCATTCTTCTTGGTTTTCACACATTTCAGCTCTAGTAGCTTGTCTACCCTTCAAGCATCCATGTTGGGTGATGCGATGCGCTCCCCTGCCCACAGGTGGTTAATTATGTGGTGTTCCATGTTCACTAACAGGCATGGCTTTTGGTGCAATGGCAAATGGGCCCTACAATTGGTATTAGAGCTTGGTTTTGGCCTGGTCATGGGTTCAAATCTCCTCGGTGCCTTCTCGACCCGCGTAAGCACCTGGTATGCATGTCGAGGGGGAGATTGTTGGGTGATGCGATGTGCTCCCCTGCCCACAGGTGGTTAATTATGTGGTGTTCGATGTTCACTAACAGTCATGGCTTTTGGTGCAACGACAAATAGGCCCTACAATCCATACCCTTAAGCCTTCTTTCCTTGATTGCCAATAGTAGTCTCTTCTCTTTGGTCATTGAATGAAGCAATACCTTAGACTCCTTATCTTCCTTAGGTTCTTGCACATGACAATATTTGCTTCTGAATAGCCATCTCTATAAATAGAAAATTTAGATTTTTTTTTCATCCTCTATTATCCATTTTAGGGTTAGGTGGGATTAGGTAGGATTCAATGAATCTACCCATCTTTTCATTTTATTCTCTTTTAGAAACTTCTCCTTTAATCCTCTTTGAATTTTCCTCAAAACCATTCATCTTAAATGCTATGCCACCAGCTCATCAAGATTATCTTCCACATGGTTCACATAATTCAAGAAATCAAACTTGCCAGCTCAGATTCATTGAATTCATGATCTTTCTCATAATGCTGTCACTCGACATTAACTTGCTTCTAATGCTTGACACATATTGTGTTGCCTTGGCATCCACTATCAAATCACTTGACATGAACTAAAGTTTACTGGTGCTCAGCATCAACTAAACTTTACTCAACTTACACTATATCACTTGGCATACACTAAAATTTTTCTTTTCTTGGCTCCAACTAAGTTTTTTTTGGCTTACACTAAATTTTCTTAGCACCTATTGTGCATATTGTTTAGCTTGGCAGACACAATTTGTTTTACTTGTTCTTCTAAACTTAATCAGTGTATCCATCATTTGCAACCTTAAGTAGATAATCAATGCACTATAATATCATTGTCTTAACTAATATTTGTACTCCTTTTCCATATCATAACTCATCCTTTCCTCTAGGTGGTATTGTTACCTCATTTGATAAAATCCTCTTATCAATCAAAAAAATGATAGTACCCAAATCATCTAAGAAATTGTCTTACCAACAAGTAGCAAGTTTGACACCAACGAAAAAATAATGATTGAAAAATATTCTCATAATTATATCAATCTATTTTCAAGACATAATTTTTTATTCTTCCAAATTGAGAAGAATATACTCTCCTATCAAGCCAATTCTCTCAAGACACACAAGAAAAATTTCATGCAAAAAGAAATGTACTTAAAGGTGGAGTGTGCCTAAATAGAACTAGATTCCTAATAAAAGATTAAACACATACAATGTTTTCTCGATCATGTTTAGGCAACCTACAAAACTACTATGTGAGTAGTTTTCATTCTCAAACATGACAACCTAGAGTAAATAGTTTTATAATAATTTATTTAGCCAAGGAACCTTGAAAGTTAGATGAAAGTAACCAAATCCAATCTCAAAACCCTACAACATGAAAAGTTGGCATTCTCAAAAGGTAACAGAGACCACTAGAAAATAGAGTGCATGGTAACGAATCTTAAAAATTGGCAACCAAAAGGTGAAAAACAGCCTTTATTTTTTGTACAACATAACATAGAGAGATGATATTTTACCAGAGTATCATGTGGTCATCTTCCTAAAGCAATGTGATACAACATGCATAGGCAATATAAGATTATAATGGAGATGATAGAACTTTGTGAAGCACATGATATAACCTAGAAAGGTACACAATAAACTATGAAAAAAGTTATCAGATGTAGTTCAAAGTTATGTCTTGCAATACTCCATACGTATGTGTTAGAAATACAAATTAAAAACTCAAAAAATGCAAAACTAGAAACTGGTTCTAGCCCCACAATAGGCACCAAAAATGTGTCACTAAAAAATGTGCCTTACATTACACTTCTATAAATCATTATATCTAGGATTAAAAATACTCTAAATTTGTAGAAATTGACTTACAACTTTCTATCGAAAGCATGTGAAATCTATGCTTGTTTTATCTCAGAATCCAACAATGAGACTTTATAAGGTGCACTAGGGAATTAAAGGTTCAAATAGAGATAACACAATAAACATGCAAAACCCTCAAGATCCTCAAAATGAAAAATATAGATTAATCTAAAATGACATGTTATGCTATGAAAAGAAAGAAATTTTAGCCATTATGATTAGTGTTAAACTAAAATGCAATGCAAGAAACTAGAATAATTAAATAAAGATAAAAGGTTAGAAAGGTAGATATTTAAAGTGAAAAAAAAATGATATAGAAAAAAATAGATCCATTGAACTAAGGTAGAGGCCTCATTATATAGATTCTAGAAAATTAGACATATTATTGAAATGCAAAGCTGAGAAATGTGGAGATGTTTCTAGTCTTCATCTATGTGCTATTGATTTTAGGAGTTTCCAAAAAGTATGCAAACTTTAAATTTAGTTTAATTTCTTTTTATTTTTTATTTTAGAAATTTGACCAATGTGTGCACATAAATGGAGGGACTTTATTTAATTAAAAGGTGGGTATTCTATTAATTGAATGAGATATAAACTTAAGTGATCAAACTTTAGGGTATAACCAATTTATAGATTAATCTATGATTTAATTATTCAAGATTTATTTTTATGAATAAGAAGTTCTAGCATTAATTTAATGTAAATATTTTAGAACATTGGCACATAATTTTCTAGACCAAAATTTGGTGATTACACCCCAGTTCTAAAGAGCTTTTAGAAGATCCCTCATTTAGATTTTATGTTAGTTAAATTATGATTTTATATTTGAGTCAAACTTGATATTATCTCCTTAGCATGGTGGGAGTGGACATTTGGTTCCACATGGTCAGTGGTACTAATTATATTACCCTTTAGACTCCAATGGACTTGTACCAATGTTGGATGATCCTTGTAGTAGTTGTATGTGTACAATCTTGAAATAGGTACACTTGCATTTTAAGACCTTTTAACATCCTTTTGATAATGCCTTTCTCTAACCATGGATGAACCTATGCTCAATGTCCTCTTTTCCCTATCTTCTTCCATTTTCTCTTGTATTTCTTCTGGTGACTACCTGACATTTGTGTGGCTCCCCTAACCTGATATCTAGGACTGGGTTGACCCAGGTCAATTAGGTCTGGACTAGATTGACCCAGGTCAATGTGGTTTGGACTAGGTCAATCCAAGATGACTTAGTCCCCAATAATTTTGGAGCTCAGGACCAGAAAGGCCTATTGGGTTTAATTAGTTTTATTGCGCTCTTCGGGCAATTTGTATTGTATTCTCATCCAAAAACCCATATATAAGGATGCTTGGAGGCTTCATTTTCATAAGAAAAGATATCATTCTCATGACATAAGTTTCTCGCTCAAGCTCAACCATTCATATCCTTTTGAAGACAATAAATCTATTCAAGGAGTTCAAACATTCAAGTATTAAAGTATCCTTTGTGGTAATTTCCTCTTCAATGTCTTGCTTATTGTTGGCCATCAAGTAGGAGATCTATCTTAAAGAATTTATTATCTTCTACATTGATGCACATTCACATCGATAACACCATGATGAAGTTATGATAGATCCATTGTAAATTGTGGAGATACCCTACATTTCTATACCTAATTCAAGATCTACAAGATATTACAAACATAATCCTTATTTATAAGGGTTTTAAGAAAGGTGAATCCTAATATTTATCTTATTTTTAGTCAGTTACATTTATATTTATTATTTATAGTTAAATCCTTAACATTGGGCTTGACCAAGGCAAGCCCTCATCAAACCTTACAACTAAAACTCTTCATTTTTTGTGTGTAGGAAAAGGATAGCATAATTTTGCATGTAGATCCAAAAATAATTGCTCAGAAGCTTTCTAGAGAAGTTGGTTCAATTTTGTTAGAGTGCCATCAAACTATGTCAACTTGTAGGAATTAGTCCTTCCAAGTTGACCTAGTCCATCTCTAGGTCAACCTAGTCCTTTCTACCTTTCTGGATGAACAATTTTTAGGTGTTGTTCCTTTCATCATTTCATTTAGGAATTCCCAGTCAAATACTAAAAAATAAGCTTAGATCTATGACTTTTAGAGATAAAACACATCTTCCTGTATACATTTCAAGGCATTTATTTTATATTTTATTTCCTTTTATATCCATATCTTAGATCTATATCTTAATTGGGTTGATTGTATACACTTAACATCTAGATCTACATTATTTAATAAATTGGTTCAATTTTGCATACACATATCCTGTAAGGGCCAAAGAGTGTATTTCCTTGTATCATATTCTCCTTCATAATTTGAATTTAATAAATTGACACCCTTATTCCTTTAGATTCTAGCTATCTAATTTGGATTATAAGAGGAATCATATTTGGAAATTCCCCTCTTTCCTTCACATATATATTTGAATGGCTTGGTGGCCCAAAAAAATGAAGACCTACAATCCTATTAGAGTGTCTACCTTTTACCCTTAAAGATTTTGGTGAAACCAACATGTTACCCTCTTTCTTGGAGTTAGATCCTTCTTTATTATTCTAGTTGTTTATCTTCTTTTTAATGAACTCCTTACTTTTTCATCTCATCGAGTTAGATTTCATTATCTTGTGTGTGGTTAGATCTCTCTTTTGTGCTCTTAATTGCATTTATATGGTTAGATCTCATTAGATTCTTTTTTAAAATTTTTTTTCCTTTTATGAGCTTAATAATAGTAAGTCCAACCTATAGAATTCCCATTAGGTGAAGCTGCTAACTTATGGGATCCTTTGATCATGATTCCTCTTTCCATCTTAGGCACTTGATGACACAAAAATATATTCACATGATCTTAATCCTATAATTGAGCATAACTCTTGTCACTCACCCCATGATGAAGTTGAAGCTTTAAGAGTTCCTCCTTCACAAGTTGACAAGATTTCTTATGAATTTGATAAATTGGAAACTTGGCTTGCATAAGAAAATGAGAATCTCAATAGCGTTGCTGCTATTGAAGCTCTTAAGGAGCTTGTTAATAATGATGATAGTATATCTCACCTTATTTATACTCATGCTAAGTCTTTGACAAAATGTGCTCAAGAGTTAGGATATCATCCTCCTTCCACAACCATTGAACCTTCTATCTTGATTTCCACTACTCTTTCTAGAACACCTACATATGCTTCGCCTATTATGAATACTCCTATACAAGTTTCCACTCCTTAAGTGTTGGTATTCCTATCCTTTCACTTCATGTGAGTGTTCCTCCTACTTTCATTCCTTTTCCATTACCTTCATATAATATGGTTCCTTTTACTTATTTGATCCCTTTACCTACTCCTAATCCTCCACTGACATTCTTACACATTCCTTCTTCTTCTTATAAGTTTCCTAACACATCTAGCATATCTATGCCTAGTATTGCATCTTATGATCCTACCATTAGTAACTTGGTTCAAACTATCATTGCATTGTAGAAAAAAATGGCTCACTTAACTCAATCTAAGTACAACATTCCTATATGTGATGTTGATAATACCATTTCCTTAGATATACTTTGTGATATTATACCACAACATGTTGAGGTACCTTGTCTTGACACTTGTAATGGTAAGGGAGATTCTATGATTCATGTTAAAACTTTCCAGACTATATCTAGTATTTTTTCTCACTATAATAGGCTTATGGCTAAGTTGTTTTTGCATACTTTTAGGGATAGAGCCTTGAAATGGTGTTTCTTTCTACCTCCTTATTCTATTAATTTCTTTCAAACTCTTTCTAATTCTCTCATTCAACAATTTCAAAATAATATTAGCCAACATATTTCTTTAATTGATTTAATACATTGTAAGAAAAATGTTAAAGAGAAAGTTACTAGTTTTATTGGTAGATTTAAACATTTGTATGCTCATATTTCTTATCTTATACATGATCATAATATTTAATACATCTTTGTTTCTAATTTATAAAAAGACATTAGAGATACAATTTTCCTTACTAAGTTTACCTCCTTTTCACATCTATGTGCAGTACTTCACCATTACCAATTACAAGTGAGTCAACTGAAGAGCTCTACTCACATGGCTCCTATTTCTAGTGATAAAAGTGATATCTCCATATATTCAAACAAGTTCTCTAAACCTAATAATTTCATCAAAATTAAGTAAAAAATACACATGCTTATCAAGTGGTTATTGGAAATATAAGGTAGGCTAGGTTACTAAGAGGGAAGGGATGAATCAAGAACCAATAAAACTTTGACTCACTTCACCAATTAATACTTCATATATTATTGGATCTAATTGCATGCATGAATAATGAAAGCAATAAAACATTCATTACACTTTGACACAAGATATGATGACCTATAAACCTTTCAATTAGAAAGTAAAACTAGGCTGGGGTTGATACCCACAAGCTTTAGTACGACAATATCAAGTTAACCTATTGAGGCTTACAATTGACCATTTTTTGGTGATTTTCCCTATTAGGAGCAATAAGGACTATTAGGTCCACCTTGTTAAAAGATTTACAAACATACAACGAAGTATGCACTCTATTAGAAGATTTAGCAAAAGACTGTTAAGTCCACCCGGTTAAAGGATTTGACTAATGAATCAGTGGCTGATCTTTGATTTGCTAAATGAGATTCCTTTAATTGCAATGATCACTTGACTATGATAGATAAGTGTTTTTTGTACCATATACTACTTGTAGCCTTCTTCAATTTTCACACATTTTCTCTTACTTCTTTACATACTCATACTCAATTACATTTGGATATGATACAATACATTACATATATATCAATCCAATTAATTAGTAATGAGAGTCAACTACAATACCAAATTCATCATAATTCACAAAGTCGGCCCATTGTTGTAACTTAGGTTTAGACGACAAACTCAGTGATGTTTTCACACTTGGAAAACACTATCAACACTTGACAAACTTTGGCACTCAGTTGAACTTGAATCTTGGTGCATACTAATCACTTTGAGTAGCATGAACTCAATCAACATTGTATGACTCAGTGAACACTAAGAAACTTGGTAGATATCGAATCACTCAGTTGACACTACATGACTTGGTCAACACTAGATTCACTTCGTTAACACTATGGGATCAATAGACACTGTAGAACTTGGTTAATACTATAGAGTTTAGTTAACACTAAGATCTTCATCACTTCTACTAGATAGCTTGGTAGACTCTACTACACTTGGGATATACTATAAACTATCTCAAATGCATGGTAGACACTGTGAAGTTTGACATGAACTGCATTCTGACTACTTAGCTCAGTAGCAATTGAAACACTTGGTTAACATTGCTAGATGAATGATAAGCTCGGTAGCAACTGTAGAGCTTGGTAGCAATGTAACCAACTGACTAAGTGTTAAGTCACTAATAGACAAATTGACCTTTATGTCAACAATCTCCCCCTTTGGCATTAGTGACAAAAAAAGTTATCATACCAAAAATTTGAATTTTCAAAATTACAAGTCAAAACTTCCTTTATCAACATTCTATGTCTTCAACTCGGTTTTGACTTACTACTGCTATAGCTTAGTAAATTACTCTATTTTTAAAATTTTTCAAAATTGCTTTTGTAAACATTTTTCTTCTTATCTGTATATTACTACTCCCCCATACATATATCTCTCCTCTATACATATATCTGGAGTATGATAATCTTCTCTATACACATAATCTTCTTCTCTCCTTTATCAGTAATATTCTCCTCCTTATTATTAATAAACATATCTTCTCCCATACTCTATATAGATAATCTTCTTCACCCCCTTTTTGACATAAATGCCAAAGGTGTATAATATCTACAAGTTAATACCAAAATGTGACAAGAAATCAATGTGTACCTTCAAAATTATTAACATAGTCTTGTCCCAATCCTCTTGCAATACCTTACTTGCATGCAAGGCTATCTGTACCTCTACTGATAGTTCCATCATGTGGTCAACTATGGAGAAATTTTTTTCATGGATGAGTGTCTTTGCATTGCAGTGCATCCATGTTTTGAAGAATCATGCCATGAATTTCTGCAAGAGTGGCCCTAATTCTAGCTTCTTCCCTCAACAATTCTACTTGTAGATCTATTAAGTATCTTATCTTTGTAAAGTGTGTAGAGCTACAACTAGGATCAAGTGATAGCCGATGTGCACTTTTCTTCTTATCCTTATCTATCTTGGATAATTTATCCTTAATTTCCTTTGTGAATATAGATGTGTCACTCAACTTGACAAATAATGAAACAACATTATTGATAGATGTTTCTAGTGTAGTAACAATAGCAAAAAAATCTATTTGATCAATAGCAATCTTTAATGCTACATGCTCCAAAACTTTATTTTCAAATTTTCTCTTATCTCTCTGCAACAATTTTTCTTGTCCATTCAATTCTTCATTGTACTTGTGGACAATTCTAGCTAACTGATCTAGAATAGGTTATTTCCCATCAACCTCAATATTCAGAGCATCAACAAATATGCTCTTTATGTCCTCAAGGACTTGATTAATCTTTTTTCTCTCTTCTCTAAGCTTATTTTTCTTAGCCCTTTTCTTCCAAATTTCTCCAATGGTATCCATCTCCTCTAGAGTGAGGTTAGAGGTATCCCAATTTGGAAAAACAATTTCCTCATCTAGATCAATTTCTTCCTATTCTTTACCCTTAATCAAAACTTTACTGCTCAGTTGAGATTGGGTCTCATCTATCATTGCACTAGCCATGGTGGAAACAATAGTTGAAAAAGTAGGAATAGCACCAAATGTACTAACAATAGAAATAACATTAACAATAGGAATACCTTGTTGTTTCTTGGTCAAGCTTTATGCTTGGAAGAATTTCTACTTGCTAGATGAAGTGCTACACACTTCAATCATTGAAATACTTGGTAGAGAAATTCTAGAGATTGGTTGTATGCTTGGTGTTTCATATTTCACCTCAACCAACTCGGTAGAAGCTTTCTCTGAGCCTAATTGCACTAAGGCTTTTCTCGGAGAGTCAGGAAAGGAAGTCATAACTTCTATTGCAATATTTTCTGCATCTATTTCCTTGATACTCTATATTTATGGAAGACTTCCTCCAATGGATTCTTTCTCTTCTTCCTCATCATCAAGATCAACATTATCTATTTCATCATCTTTGATTTTTACTTCTTCTTTTGCATCATCTTCTTCACCATCTTTGTCATCAATATGCACAACAAAGTCACTAGGCTTGTGCAACCAATAAATGTTTTTCCATATGGTAGTAGTAGACTTCACCATAGATTCAATGTCCTTGAGCAATATTAGACATGTATTGAATTTAGGTGTAAGATTCTTCTCATTTTCTTTCAATAATTCCTTCACCTCTTTCTCATTGAGACTTGGCATAAGTTGTCTCAAGGTTTATTCATTGATGTCTTTAGCAACTTTCATTGCACTATCCCATTAAGGTTTGAGTGCTTTCAAAATTACATCAAGAACTTGTTGTGGTAGCTTATTAGGTGAATAATTCCACTTACCTAATTTTTTCACAAGGATATCCTCAATTTGCTTTTTCTCCTCTTCATTTTGAGTCCCATACTTAAAAGGCTTAAAACACGTCATAATTGTTCCTCATTCCATCTTCTTCAATCTTTCTTGAAGGGTAGGGGTAGACCTCTAAAAGATAATCTATTTAGATTCATCTTCTTAACCCAACTTCAACTTCGTTTTGAATTTTGCAGATCTTGTAAACATAGTAGGGGAAGACTTGGCAGGTTTGGTTATTATAATGTTCCCTTTCTTCTTTAGAGGCTCCTCTTCCTTAGGTTCTACTTCCTTTTCATCCTTTTCTTCATCTCCATTGTCTATATCATCTCCTTTTCCCTCGATAAGCATGAGAGGATAGCTTTATTGGTTAGTGTTCTTCATTATTTTCTCAATCCTTTTCCTTCCTCTACTCACTGCTTGGGGTAACTTGATCTGAAGCTCAATTCTGGCATTAACTTCTTCATAAGTATTAAAACATCTTGCCTTAGGATCCACATGCTCATTTATAAGAGCCTCAATGATATCTTTTGTGTCATCTATGTTAACCTCATATTCCAAAGGTTTAACCCACACCACTCTAGGCCTTATTGCTTAAATATAAACCTTGTCACAGTCAACCGCAAAACATATATCTTGCTCATAATCTTTCACTAGTTTCATGGGTATCCTAATTTTTCTTTGCATCTTCTCCTTGAATATCTCAAAGTAATTATGCATAATACTGTCAAATTTTTCTCCCATCTTTGCTATAAATTCATTGATTTGGTACAATATTGGAGTATCTTTCTTCCATACTCCAGTTCCTTTAGAAGGGAAAGACTTCAGAACATAGAAAAATAAACATGTCAAGAGAGAACCAAACTTACATAGATTGTTCTTTAATACTCATAATTTTTCTATGTTCTTGCTTAATTGATTTAGCAATAACTCAGCAAGGTTGAAGGATAAGTTGTTCTTTATCACTTTGTACACCAGGTGAATTGCTTCACATGACACGTTGTTCAATTGACTTGAGCTGTATATTTTGTGAGCTATCACATGGATTCCAAACTTTAATTCCATGTTAGTTACACCACTTAGTTTCATGACTCTTCCATCCCATTCTACAAGAGTCCTTTTTGTCAATTCAACTCGACCTAGGGTTTTTGTAGTCTTAGCTTTAATCAACATGGAAAATCTAGTAATCTTGTGTTTCATCTTTTGGTTATCAAAATAGGATGACCTAACCATAACTACATGTTATGAACATGACTCAAGATGAGTCTAATCCACTTCACTTGAAATTCCCTTAGCATATGTAAGATATGCATCAAACCCTTTATCTCCAAATGTTTGTGCTTAGGTTTTAGAATACCATCCACACATAGTTCATTGTATGCCTCATTCATCTCTAGGGTTCCAAGCTCTTTAATAGAACAATGATAAAATGATTAGATTTCGTGGACAAGAAGTACCTTAGGTGGAATTTGGGATTTTTCTCCAGGTGGGTCAAGTGCCTTTGCAATTTCCATACTCAATTTGCATGCAGGAACCTTGCAATCAAGTCCATGAACCAATAATTTAGAACCTTTCTTAACCTTGCTTCTAGAAGATGCCATCACTCAGTAGGGTTTCAACCATGAGAGATTCTTCAACAAAAACTTCTTAAATCACTCTGAGGCTTTGAATTTTCTCCTTTCTATATGCTCTTAAAATTCATGGTGAAATTATAAATTTGATTTCCTCCCTTTAATGAATTTTAGTCTTTACAATGTCCATTAATGCTTTGCACACATATATGCATGGTGATAGGCTATCCTCCAATTAGTTTGGTCTTTAATACTTGGATGACACCTTCAACTTGGTAAGTTCTATTAAATTAGTAGGAACTACCAACTTGACATCTACATCCGGAAAAGGATATGCAACCCGACCTTGCTTGGTAAGGTCTTGAGCTTCCATCATCACTTGATGATCCTTGTGCATCTCAAATGCTAATATGGATATTTTTTCTTGCTGGTTGGAATTGATGTTAGATGAATTATTTTGAATCATAGTTCCAGTGATCTCCATAGGGAACTAAGTCAAGGTGATTGTGCCACCCAACTAATTGACTTGGGTGTCAACAACTTCAAGGCTTTGGCTTGAATTCTTAGGAGATTTCTACACCCATTGTTGCCTCATTTTTTTTTTGATGTCAACTTTGGCTTTCTTTTCATCTTCTATACAACCTATGTTCATATAGTTCTTGGCAAGATGTCCAAGTTATATACAAACAAAACATCTCTTTGTAGTGTCTCTTTTCCTCATGTGATGTTTTACACAATTTTCTCCAATGTGCTCAAACTCACCACAGTAGTGACATCTACACCATGTGTTGTAATCCCAACCAAATATTGCTTTCACAATTTTCTCTACTTGGTTCCACTTCTTAGTGTTACACTATGAAGATTTGTGTCCTTGTTTGTTGCAATTGTGACACTTTCCTTAAAACTTAGGTTTCTTTGTGCATTCACTTGTTCTATGACCATGCTTATTGCAATTGTAACACTTTCCCTTGAATTTTTATTTTCCATTTCTCCAACACTTATTTGATGTATGACCTATCTTACCACAATGATTACAAGTAGGTCTTTTGTTATTTTGAGCTCCTTCATGAGATGATTCACTTTCATCTATATATCCTAATCCAGCTTTTCCTTTGTGTCCATATTGAGTTTTCTCATTCAATTGATTCATGCTTTCTTGAGATTTCATCATTCTCTCTTTGGTTTTCTTTTCAATACTAAGATCATTCTACAGTCTTTCATTTTCTATCCTTAGATTGATAAGCTCTTGATTTTCAACATTGAGTTGATCAATAAAGTCTATTTGTTGAAGGGATAATTGTTGAATTTCACTATCCTTTTCTTCTATCTCTTCTTTGGCTTTGTTGTTTTCTTCCATGACTTCACATAATCTAATTGATTGGATTTCTTTCTCTCTTTTTAGCTTTTTGAATTCTTCTTGAAGATTAAAATTCAAGTCTTAAGTAGGTCTTTGATTACTACATCAACTTCATTTGAATTTCTTTTTGGGCATAAGTCTTCAATTCTTTCTCCAATGTAGATATTGTCATCCATTTGTGCTGCAAGATCTTTCCTTCTTTCTAATGATTGAGAGAGTTTCTCCTTTTCTTTCTTCAGTTGACTAATAGCTAATTCAAGATCTATCTTTTCATTCTCAATAGCCTTTTCTAGCCTATATACCTCCATTGCCTTTGATCTTATCTCAAGATGTTAAAATTTTGATGTGAGAACCAACTACTCTAATACCAATTATTGGAAATATAAGATAGGCTAGGTTATTCAGAGGGGAGGGGTGAATCAAGAACCAATAAAACTTTGATTCACTTGACTAATTAATCCTTCATATATTATTCTAATCTAACTGCATGCATGAAAAAATGAAAGCAATAAAACATTCATAACACTTTGATACAAGATATGCCAATAGTGGCATGTTGTGATGGTTAAGTTGTTGAGTTGTTATCCTTGCCATCAAGGTTCAAATCTAATGGGGATGAGGTCCCCTGTTTATGACCTCACTAGTTCATAGCTCCAGGTCAAAGCGTTTACCCCTCTTTAAAAAAAAAAAAAAACTTTGATACAAGATATGGTGACCCAAAAACCTTCCAATTAGAAAGTAAAACTGGGATGGGGATGATAACCACAAGCTTTAGCACTATAGTATAAAGTTGGCCTATTAAGGCTTACAATTGACCACTTCTTGCTATTTTCTCTATTAGGAGCAATAAGGACTATTAGGTCCACCTTGTTAAAAGGTTTACAAACATACAATAAATTATTCTCTCTATTAGGAGATTTAGCAAAAGACTATTAAGTCCACCTGGTTAAAGGATTTGACTGATGCACCTATCAGAATGAATCAATGGTTGCTCTTTAATTTGAAACTTTGATTTGTTAAATGAGATTCCTTGAGTTGCATCGATCACTTGGCTATGATAGATAAGTGACTTATGTACAATATACTTCATGTAGCCTTCTTCAATTTGCACACATCTACTCTTACTTCTTTACATACTAATACTCAATTACATTTGGATATGATAAAATATATTACATATATATCAATCCAGTTAACTACTTACTAGAGTCAGCTACAATACCAAATTCATCATAATTCACAAAGTTGGCCCATTGTTGTAACTCAAGTTTAGAAGACAAAATTGGTGATTGTCTAACACTTGACAAACACTATCAATGCTTGACAAACCCTGACACTTAATTAAAGTTGAAGCTTGGTCCATATTGATCACTTCGAGTAGAAATAACTTGGTCAACATTGTATGACTCAGTGAACACTAAGAAACTTAGTAGATATTGAATCACTCGATTGACACTGCATGACTTGGTCAACACTGGATTCACTTTTTAACGCTATGAGCTATGTAGACATTGTAGAACTTGGTTAACACTATAGAGCTTGGTTACCACTAAGATCTTCATCACTTCTATTGGATAGCTTGGTAGACTCTGCTACACTTAGGCTATACTGTAAACTATCTTAGATGAATGGTAGACACTTTGAAGCTTGACATGAACTACATTTTGACTACTTAGCTTGGTAGCAATTGAAATACTTGATTAAAACTACCAGATGAATGATAAGCTTGGTAGAAATGATAGAGCTTAGTAGCAATATAACCAATTAACTAAGTGTTAAGTCACTAATGGACAAATTGACCTTAATTTCAACAATGGCTACTACATCTAAAGGTATAACTACTTTTTCCTCTATTCATCATCCTGATCATAAGTACACTTAATTATCTAAACCTTTGTCTGAGGTGATGACTAAATTGATTCATGTTAGAATTCTTAAACTTCCTCCTATTTGTCCTATTAATACTAGTAAACCATTGCCTAATTCTTTTGATTCAAATGCTTTCTGTCAATATCATTGCCAACTTGGTCATGATACTCAAAGATGTTGTGATTTGAATAATGCTATTCATGACCTTATGGACTCTAATGCTATATTTGTTGATGCTATGTACACTAATCCTTTGCCTTCCCACTCAATGAATGTTATTAGTTAAACTTCTTCTTCTGACCATGATATTAATTATGATGAGAAGATAGAAGAAGTAAATCACGTGCTTAATCAAGTTGAGTGATGACCTCAACTTCCTATTTCTTCCCCACCTAAACCTAAATAGAAACCTCTTATTTTCTTTAGTTAGTCTAATATGTTTAAGGCACCTAATGTTCCTCTTTACATCACTACTAGAATTTTTGATATTCCTTCTCATGGTACTTTGGTTGATCATTCTTCTATTGTAAATTTTATCACCAAAGCTCACCTTTTTAATAAAGGGTTACATAGAGATACCTATTATACAATTGTTGGAGCTACAATTATTGAGAGCTTGGTTGGAACAATTGTTATATTTTCATTGATGTCAAACATATTAGTAAGACAAGTGTCAAACCTACTAGAGAGACATTCAAAAACAATGTAGAGTGTCATATCATTTGATTGATGTAGAGGATTTGAAGAGAAGAGATCATGAGGCAACCTAGTGAAAAGTTGAGTTGAGATGTGTAAATGAAAATGAAATCACAATGGGCACTTGATAAGTTAGTACTTGACAAGATAATGTGTTTTTCAATGAATACATGAAGTATCGAAGCTAGTTGGATGAAGCTAAGATTTGAAATAATCCATAAGGATAAGCTTGATCGAGTATGAGTGTTACATGATAAATGAAGGAGTTAAAGAAGAAGAATAAGGAATTTAAACATTTTTTAACAAAATAGTTTTGGCCATGTGATAGAGATTTCCAAGGATATATATCGTTGAGTGGTAGTATTGACCGCATTGTATAGTGATGACCAAGCAAGACAATTTAGTGATGAATGAGTGATCCAATGAAGACCAAGTAGAAGAGAATAGTTATGATTGAGTGATATCAAAAGAATAGTTTGTGAAAGGATCAATATTTGTGGTTGGCATAGTTGAAATCTTGGAATATGAAAAGCATGTTGACAATAAGGATTGATGAGCTATATTATTTAATGCAAGGAAAGGATTAGTTGAGTGATCAAAGGCTAATATTTTAAAAGATGTTTTTAGAAGTATTGAGAAGAACAAGAAGATGGGAAGATTCATTAAATGTTTTGGATATGATCGTAAACCCTACGATCTACAATTGTGACTAAGCGACAAAAGATCAACATACCTAGTTAAGGAGGTATTTGATTTATTTTATGGGGTTGTTGGACAAGAAATTTGCAAAGACAAGTAGTGAACAATATTGTAATGAGAAGTGCATAGTTTGTAAGGTGAAAGATCCCTTGTAGAGTTGCCAAGTAGATATGAGAACATGAGAATGATTGAGTGTAGTCAATGAACTAGAGTTGAGCTGAACAAAAATCTGAATTTGTAAAGAGAGTTGTATGTTTTCAGATTAAAGTTTCATTAATCAAAGTTTTGTTGTTACTTTCTAACCATTTTGGCAATAGTAAAAATACTTTTGATAAGGTTGACCAATGGAATGTTCTTAAGTCCCCTAACAAGGCCAATCCTAATAGGCTGATTAAATCCTTTAACAGGGTAACACCTAACCGTGTGTTTTGTAACCTTTAATAGGGTTGGCTTCTAAAAGAGCTCACTTTAGAAGAGTCAAAAAGTTGTAGCATGTTACTATTTTTTTTTTTTCCAAATTGGGTTTCCATGTTAACTTTTGACATCAAACATTGCACAGATGTTTGTTCTGTGTTTATGCTACTTATTGTTTTTAATTTTAAGTTTATTTTTTATTATGATAAGTTTTTGTAAGTTGACACATATAGAACAAAGAGCTAAAATGGAATTAATAAGTTGTATTATAGTGAATGATTGCTAGTATTTAAATTGGGTTTCCATGTGATATTCTGATGTCAAACATTGTGTAGATGTTTGTTATGTGTTTATGCTACTTATTATTTCTAATTTTAAGTTTATTTTTTACTATGATAAGCTTTTGTAAGTCAACACATATAGAATAAAGAGCTAAAATGGAATGAATTAGTTGTATTATAGTGAATGATTTTAATCAGTGAGTTATTGGGTTAAGTTTTTTGAAGTTTTAAGTGTTTTATTTATACATCTGGACTTGGCATAACTAATTCACCCCCCTCTCAAGTATTCCAAATATTCTAATAATTGGTGTCGAAGCTCTTGGTACTTATGTGAAAGTTTTAAGGACTTAAATTTAAAGATCAGGATGTACAAGAGAGACATACCCAAGATAAGAAAGGAGAATTTTTCACCATGGAAAAGGTTGATGAAATTGCATCTATCAAGTATTGGAGATTCTACACTTTACTATCTTGAAAATGATTACATTCAATTTCCTAGACCTATCATTGTTGAGTAGATGAAAGAGAAACATAAGTATAACCAAATGGTGATTGAACTTGCATGTTCTATAAGCTATTTTGAATTTGATGAAGTAAAATATTGTATGAATATAAAGTAAGTACAGAACAATCTGACACTAATTAATAGAGGTGTACCAAATGTGATGAGAGATAAGGTAGAAAGTCTAAGAGGAAAGTTTGATGACATGAGAATGAATGAAGGTAAGAATATAACACAATATTTTGGATAAATTAAAGAATCTATGAATGTTTTTAGAAGTGTTAGAGGTGAAATATATGAGGACACAATGATCAACAAGGTACTAAGAACTTTACTTCATATTTATGATATTAGAGTATCTACAATACAAGAATTAAGATGCACACCTGGTAATGATCTCACATTAGATAGTCTAGTTGGTAGACTCATAGCTTTTGATTTGGCTAATTTTGATAATTATTCCCTTACTAATGTTGAAAAATATTTCAAATAAAAAAGGACTCTTGATGGTTCTACAAAGGAGAAGAAAAGAAACCGTGTGAATATTGATAGTGACTCATATGAAGAACTTGATAAACTTGAGGCATTACTAGCTAAGAGACTACCTATAGGAAGATGTAAATGCAAAGGTAAACTTCCTATTATCTATTTCACATGCAATAAATTTGGTCATATTTTTGTAAGGTTTCCTAATAGAGAAGATTAGGATGAGAGGAAGGAAAACAAGTACAAAGACATGCAAGATAACATAGATAGAAAAGACAATAGAGACTACAAAGTCAATGGTGCAAGAGCACTTAGGGGTAAGGTCAAACCCTAAAGGAATTTTGGTTTGTACATGGTCTAACCAACCATGGAAGAAATAAGGACTACTTATAGAGTCCCTAGGTGTGTGTAGGAAAGTTAATTTGGTTGATTTGAATCTAGGAGTTAAAAGTTGTCAAGTAGTTCCTGGGAAGAAAAAGTTGCTCAAAGTGCTTAAACTGGAAAAATAAGGTGAAAAGGCCCAATTATGCGTTAAACCAAGGTGAAAAATGGTTATTTTATGGTATTAATCCATGTGGAGAGGTTTGGAACCCAACTGGTCAAGGTTGGAGCCTTGGTTTGCAATAATTGCAAAAGTTGTCAAAAGTTGCTCATTGACAACTTTTCAATTTTACAAAGTTGCTCAGCAACTTTTTTAGGCAGTTTTTGGAAAGAAACTACTTGGAGTAGTTATGGATTGGTTCAATGGCCAAGGAGGAGGGAGATGACTATTTAAACATCCCTCAATCTAGTTCCAAGGGTTGGATACTTGAATGTATGAACAACATCTGTTGGTGCAACACTGTATGGGCATTGGAGTAGTTTTTTGTGAACTAATGAATTAGAGGAGTTGGTTGTGTTACTATTGTTATTGATTTGTCTTCCTTGGATTATGTTTTGAAATAATGTATAGTTGTTTGAATTAAAGAGTTTCATTTCTTTAGGTTTAGAAAATTATTTGTTTTGTGGAATAGTGTTGTCTAGTTTTGAGTTGTTAGCATAGAAATGGCTATGGCTTGAACTTCCACGATCAAAATTTCACGACCTTTGGAAATTAGGCAATAGCCTATGTAAAAGTTGTAAATATAGAAGTTAGGGTTTGCACAAGGTAGTTATCCATGGATACAAGTGAGCCCTAGGCAAGCCAGTAGAGCTTGGCAAGACACAATGTATACTTGTAAAGAAGTGCAGAAGTGAACAAGGGATTGGTGTGAGTCAATCTATATAAGGTAAGGAAAGAGTAGAGTACTAAGGGTGTTAGATTTAGAGGAGGAAGGAGGAAGTGAAGAGGAAAAACTTGAAAGAAGAGGGACATTTATTTTACCTTAAAAACCCTAAAAATAGGGGTTTCCAGAAACTGTACTATATATACAGTACTATGATCTAAGGCCACTAAAATCCTTTAGCCTAGGTCCATAAGAGACAAAGTCCTTTAGACACCAGCTGGCCTTATTAAAGGTTTTTGGGAGGAAAAGCTAAACCCTTATTTTCATGAGTGCTAATAAGGATTCTTAGGGCTACAAGGCCAATTTGAGCAATTTTGGAGTTATAGCTATGATGGACCTAAAAGAATGACTTAGAATGGTGGAGAATGGGTCAAAGAACTCATTAGGAGAACCTAAGCTTGGTTTGAACCTCGAATGAACAGTGTGATGGGATTTTCCCTTATAGGTTTAATTGTGCCTAGTGGAAAGAAGGGGAAGGAGAGAAGGTAAACTTGAATTATTAGGGAGTTTTCTTGGAGGAAGGGAACCTAGTGTGTGATTCCCTAGAGTAGGGTACAAGAAAGAATGCTAGGATGCTGTAGGTAGCCTCAATGGAGCCAATGAGCTCTTGTGGAAGAAAGCTCCTCATCAAAGTGGTACCAGAGGCAAATATTTGTGGCTTGTGGTAGATGTTCTAGTCTACTAGAACAAGTGCGTCAATTTAGATGGTGACCAATGCAGAGTTGGCCAAAGAGGTGGATGAGTAGAAGAAGCACTTGGAAGAAAAGATCATGGTTCTAGATGAAACCCTAGAGGAGGTGAAAGACAGGTTAAAAGAGATAGAGGATGCAACCCAAGATAAGGAAGATGGAGACTACAATAAGGGTAAAGAGAAAGTAAATTTGGAAGATGAAGTTCCTAAACCAAATCCTCCAATTGGTGGGCAAAAGCCCTTCCTAAAAGCCCTCAAATTATTTGGAGAGAAAAGTCTAGAGAATGTGTATCTATTCCATGGCAAGATGGATGCAAAAGTAGTATTGGAGTGGTTGGAAAGTGTTGAGAACTAATTTGAGTGTGAAGGGACAACAAAGGCCCAAAATGTGAGGTTTGAAAAATCTAGGTTGAAAGGTCAAGCCTTGAAATGGTGGAAGTTTGTGCAAGAAGAAAGAAAGAGTGAGGGAAAGAAGCCTATAGCCAACTGGAAGTTAATGGTGGCAAAGATCAAATAGATCTACCTACTAGAGGATTATGAGATTCAAATCCATAAGCAGAGGCAAAATCTTAGACAAAAGGAACTTTATGTGGCCAACTACACTGAAGAATTTTAGAAGTTGGCATTAAGGTCAAGGGTACAAGAAGCATTGAGTATCAAGGTGGCAAGGTACTTAAATGACCTTAAATGGTCCATTCAAGATGAACTAAGTTTGTTTAGCCTCACCACACTTTAGAGTTGTTTCCAAATGGCTAAGACGATGGAGGAAAAACTAAGGAAGAAAGGGGACTCTATTTCTAAGAGTAGGGGCAGAGGTAAGGACTTCAGAGGTGGTTCAAGGGGAGGCTCTAGTGGTAGGAGTACTAAAAAAAGAAGTTATGGAGACCCTAAGTGGAGTGAACAGTCTAGTGAAACTAGTCAAAGAGGAGGATCTAGTAGAGGTAGAGGACCCAAAAACAGTGACAGGGGTAGATATGGTAACGATAGAGGATCCCATTTTTACCAACATGAAATGCTATAATTGTATCAAGGTAGGGCATCCATCTTATAGGTGTCCTAATAAGGCATCAGGTTCTTATGGAGAAAAGAATATAGCTTATGTGCAGGAGGAAGATAATAAGAAACAAGGTAAAGTGGATCTTGACTTGGAAAGATGCAAAAACCTCATGCTAAGAATGGTTCTAGTGAATGGGCCAGTAAAGGAAGAACATAAGCAGAGAAGGGAACTATTTAGAATTACATGTAAGATAATGGATAGGGTGTGTAAGGTAATCATAGACTTAGGGTCTACTAACAATGTTGAGTTAGAGGAGGTAGTACACAAACTTGAATTGACAAAAATACCACATGTATTTCCATATAGGGTGACTTAGTTGAACAAAGGAAAAAACATCCTAGTTAATGAACAGGTTTGGGTAGACATCACCATTGGGAAATACCATGATAGGGTCCTATGTGATGCATTTCCTATGGATGCTTACCACTTGTTGCTAGGGAGACCTTGGTAGTTTGACAGAGAAGCCATACATCATGGGAAAGAAGATAAATATTCTTATAAGAAAGATGGGGTCACCTATATGTTACAGTCCATAGTAGAGGAAGACAAAGTAGAGAAGGCTACTACTCAGACCTTGTTGATGAATGAAAAGGAGTTTCTCAAAGACCTAAAGGATAGTGAAGGAGTACATTATGCCATCACGGTGAAACCCAAAAAAGAAGAGACATCTTCACCAATACCTATCCCTGTTGAGGTACATAGTTTGTTGGATCAAATTATAGGACATAAGTTGTGATGCAACATCTCCTACTCTACCACCTAAGAGGGCCCTAAGTCATCAAATTGACTTCATACTAGGTGCATCATTTCTTAATAAAGCTACTTACAAAATGACACCAGAGTAGAATAAGGAGATAGCAAGGCAAGTACAATAATTACTTAATCAGGGACTTATTAGAAAGAGCATCAATCCTTGTGCCATACTAGTTGTCCTAGCACCCAAAAAGGGAGATAAGTGGAGAATGTGAACTAATTCTAGAGAAATCAATAGAATCATATTTAGATATATATTCCCTATACCTAGGATAGATGACCTAATGGATTGTTTGGGTGTGGCTAGGTATTTTTCTAAAATTGATCTCAAAAGTGGCTATTATAAAATTAGGATTAAAGAGGAGGATGAATGGAAGTATGCATTTAAGACTAGTTAGGGTCTCTATGAGTGGTTGGTTATGCCATTTGGCCTTACCAATGCACCTAGTACATTCATGAGGGTCATGAATGAGGTATTTAAGGAATACATTGGAGTGTACCTAGATGACATTCTTATCTTTAGAAAAATAAAGGAGGAGCATATGAAGCACCTTGAATTGGTGTTGAAGAAACTATAGGAAGAAAAGTTGATAGTCAACTTAGAGAAGAGTAAATTTATGAAGGAGGAGCTTTTATACTTGGGGTTTGTAGTGTCCCAAAGAAACCTAAAAATGGAAAAAATTAAGGTGGCATAAATCTTGAGTTGGCCTACACCTAGATCTACTATTGAGGTTAGAAGTTTTCATGGACTAGCTCAATTTTATAGGAAGTTTGTAAGAAATTTCAGTGAAATATGTGCACCAATGAATGACACTATCAAAGGGGGCATGAAGACCAAGTTCACATGGACCAAAGCAATAGATGAAATTTTTGAGAAGCTAAAAAAGGAAGTGGCAACACAACCTATATTAGATTTGCCTAGTTTTGAGAAACCTTTTGTGGTGGAGTGTGATGCTAGTAACATAGTAGTAGGGGTAGTCTTGAGCCAAGAGGACAAACTAGTAGCATTTTTCAGTGAGAGGCTTAATGAAGCCAAGACAAGATATTCTTCATATGATCTAGAACTTTATGCACTTGTCCAAGCCCTTAAAAAGTGGAGACACTACCTATTGCCAAAGAAGTTTGTAGTTTTCACAGATAACCAAGAATTTAGTTTTATTAACTCATAAGAAAATATAAGTCTAAGACACATAAAGTGGATGGAGTTCCTACAATCTTATACTTTCACAATCAAACATAAGAGGGGAACAAACAACAAGGTAGCTAATGCCTTGAGTAGGAGATTGTCAATAATCCAAGAGCTCAAGCTGCAAATAAAAAATAGAGCCACAAGGTTAAGCCCTTTCCAAGTTTTTTATGGAACACACCCTATGGGTATCATGGAGTTGAGGGATATACCTTCATATGATAACATTAGTGGGCATACTGATGATTTTTTCCAATCTATGAAAGAGGTACATGATCAGGTTAAACAAACCTTGTTGGAAGGAAATATGAAGTTGAAAGAAAAGAAAGATGAAGAGAGAAGGGAGTTATAATTCCAAGTGGGAGACCTAGTAATCATTTACTTGAACAAGGACAGACTACCCAAGGTAATATGAAGCAAGTTGCAGATGAGAAGAATAAGGCCATGCAAGATACTTGAGAAGTATGGACCCAATGTCTATAAGATAGAACTACCAAAGGACATGGCCATCTCTCCCATTTTTAATGTGAAAGACCTTATACCATACAAGGGGCCTAAGATGGATGAAGGACTGTACCAAGAGGAACTAGACAAGGATGTTATAGACTTGCAGGCACTAGAAAGGGAGCCACCACAAGTGGAAAAGATCTTGGACTCCAATATGAAGAAAAGTACAAGAAATAAGGTGTACAAGGAGCACCTAGTGAAATGGAAGGATATACCTAAATCTAAAGCTACTTGGGTTTAAAAGAGAAATTTCAAGAAGTAGGGTATCAGCAAGGAGCTCATCAATCCAAAGGTACCTTGAACTCTTCTTGATAGGGGAGAATGGTGCAGGAGCATCTAGGAGTAAGGTAAAAACCTAAATGAATTTTGGTTTCTCCATGGTCTAAAAAACCATGGAAGCAATAAGGACTATTTATAGAGTCCCAAGGTTGGTGTAGGAAACCTAATTTTGTTGATTTGAATCTAGGAGTTAAAAATTGTCAAGTAGGTCCTAGGAAGCAAAAGTTGCTCAAAGTGCTTAAACTAGAAAATTAAGGTAAAAAGAACCAATCAAGGGTAAAACCTAGGTGAAAAATGGTTATTTGATGATATGAATCCATGTGGAGAGGTTTGGAACAAAACTGGTTAAGGTTGGAGCCTTGGTTTGCAATAATTGCAAAAGTTGTCAAAAAGTTGCTCATTGACAACTTTTCAATTTTACAAAGTTGCCAAGCAACTTTTTCAGGTAGTTTTTAGAAATGAACTACTTGGAATAGTTATGGATTGGTTCAATGGACAAGGAGGAGGGAGAAGACTATTTAAACATCCCTCAATCTAGTTCCAGGGGTTGGATGTACAAACAACATCTGTTGGTGCAAAACTGTATGAGCATTGGAACAATTTTTTGTGAACTAATGAATTAGAGGAGTTGGTTGTATTACTATTTTTATTGATTTGGCTTCCTTGGATCATGTTTTGAAACTGTTTATAGTTGTTTGGAGTAAATATTTTCATTTCTTTAGGTTTAGAAAATTATTTGTTTTGTGGGATACTGTTGTCTAGTTTTGAGTTGTTAGCATAGAAATGGATATGGCTTGAACTTCCATAGTCAAACTCTCATGGCATTTGGAAATTAGGCAATAGGTTTTGTATAGGTTGTAAATATAGAAGTTTTTTTTTGCACAAGGCAATTAGCCATGGATACAAGCGAGCCCTAGGCAAGCTAGCAAAGCTTGGCAAGGCACAATGTATCGTTGTAAAGAAGTGCATAAGTGAACAAGGGATTGGTGTGAGTAAATCTCTGTAAGGTAAGGAAAGTGTATGGTACTAAGGGTGTTAGATTTAGAGCAAGAGGTAGGAAGTGAACAGGAACACCTTGAAAGAAGATAGACATTTCTTTTACCTTAGAAACCCTCAAAATAGGGGTTTTCAGAAACCATACTGTATGGATAGTAGTGTGACCTAAGACCACTAAAATCCTTTAGCCTAGGTCCGTAGGATACAAATTCCTTTAGACACCAACTAGCCTTATTAAGGGTTTTTGGGAGGAAAAGCTAAACCCTTGTTTTTAGGAAGGCTAATAGGAGCCCTTAGGGCTACAAGGCCCATTTGAGCAATTTTGGAGTTATGGGTGCAATGGACCTAAAAGAATGATGGAAAATGGTGGGAAATGGGTCAAAGAATTCATTGGGAGAGCTTGAGCTTGGTGTGAACCTAGATTGCATAGTGTGATGGGATTTTCCCTTGTAGGCTTAATTGTGCCTAGTGGAAAGAAAGGGGAAGGAGAGAAAGTAAACTTGAATTGTTGAGGAGTTTTCTTGGAGGAAGGGAACCTAGTGTGTGATTCCCTAGATTTGTGTGGAATAAATAACCCTAGGAGGCTATAGGTAGCCTCAGTGGAGCCAGTGAGCTCTTGTGGAAGGAAGCTCCTCATCCATCAAAGGTAAGAAATTTTGTTACATTGCTAAAGAAAGTTTTGGTAGTGGTATTGATGAAAATGATGAAGTTGTGTATGTTTGTATGAAACAAGATTCTAATGAAGATGAAAAATGTGAAAAGATTGCTCTAATTTCACACAAGAAAAAATCACAGATGGATAATTGATAATGGAAGTTCACATCATATGACTGATGATACAAGTATGTTTGAAAGGATGATTTAGTATAATGGTAATAGTTTTAAGTTTGGAAATGATGCACCATGTAAAGTGAAAGGTAAATGATCAATTATTCTCAATTAAAAAATAAGATGTGATAATACATATTGGGTTGATGGTCTAAAATATAACTTTTTGAGTGTGGCACAATTGATCAATTTTGGCTATAGGGTTGAATTTATAAATAAGAAGGAAAAGATCTATGATGCTATTGTTGAGCTAATTGGAAGTGGAGAGAAAACAAGAGGTAATTTGTTCTATCTAGACCAATCTAAAGATACATGCTTATTTTCACAATACGAAGATGTTTGGCAATGGCCTAAGAGGTCGTGTCATGAAAATTTTGATAATTTGGTTGAGATCGTGATTTTGGAATTAGTTCATATTGACTTATGTGGTCCTATTGGAGTACAAATTTACTATGGAGATAAGTAATTTATCTTATTTGTTGATGACTTCTCTAGAATGATGACTATAATATTTATTAAAGAAAAATATAACGCTTTTCAAAATTTTAAGTGGTATTTGGATAGAGTGGAGAAAGAAATAGGTAAGAGTCTAAAGTCTTTAAGATTAGATATAGGTGGAGAGTTCATATCTAGAGAGTTTAACATATTTTAAAATAATATAGGAATCAAAAGGAAGATGTCTACACCTAGAACTCCACCACATAGTGATATAGATAAAAAAAGGAATAAATCCATAATGGATTTTGAAAGAACATTGATGATGGAGAAGAATGTTTCATCAAAGTATTGGAGAGAAGCTATCATTACTAAAGTCTACACACTAAACCAAGTACAAGTCAAGAAAGGTACAAAAAAAAAACAACTTTTGAGCTATGGTATGAACATGCACCTAATATAAGATATTGCTAAGACATACACTATGAGCACGGTGAGAGAGAGGGATGGAGCGGGTGGGAATTGGAATTTGAATCACGTTGTTTCAAATCTGGAGAAAGGCGGGAGACAGGAGACCACGTCTGCAGGAGGGCATGCAGCAAGGCATGCAGCTAGTGCAGGGCAGGAAACGAAGGGGAAAGATGAGGATGCCTCAAAGGATGGGGACCCACGGGTTTTGATGCCCCATCCAGGTGAGAAGATTCCCCCTCCCCCCCATGTGGGCAGTGGGCCGTCTGGGGCATGGGGACGCTGGTCGAATCTATTTGGGATAAAACCATCAAGTAAATCGTCTTTCCCAAAAGTCATTGACAAATCTGATAAGGAGAAAGGTATTTTTGCTCTGGAAATCCCTAGGGAAATTATTGACCACAATATCCTAAGCATGGCGAACACTCTGGTAGGAAAATTTGTAGGGCCAAGACCTAATATTGATGTAGTGAGGACATTTACCAGGAGAAAATGGGACCTTAAAGGGCATGTAGATGTGACTGCTATGGCCAAAGGATTCATGTCTTTCGAGTTTTCTTGTTCGAAAGATTTTCTCACATTCTATGTGCTGGGAACTGGTCTTTGGGCAGATCCAACCTAATATTGCAAAAATGGACATCCAACTTGGATTTGAACAATGATTTCCAATCTCAGGTTCCAGTTTGGTTAAGACTTTCGGAACTTCCTTTGGAATATTGGCATGAGGATGTCTTTGATGGCATAGCCAGGACCTTTGGAGAGCTCCTCTCCATTGACCCTGTCACAGCAGCTAAGAAAAGATTGAACTACGCAAGAATCTGCGTAGGAGTCATCGAAGGTCAAGACATGCCTCAAGCTTTAGAACTACAATCTCATCTGGGAAACAGATCTCAAAAGATTGACTATGAAAGTGTGCCTTTTGCTTGTTTCCATTGTAAGAAGGCTGGCCACAAGGCTGGATCATGTCCACTTTTCAAAGGGAAGAGTACGGTGGGAAAGGCTCGTCCACAAGGGGGGATAAAAGATTCTCTAGATCCCAAAAAAGAATGGAGGAAAAAAGCATCGCAAGTCAAGGCAAATGGAGAGGCAGAAGGAAAAACAAATACTGCTCCTAATGCGCCCCAAGAGGAATCAGGGCCTCCTCGGGTGACTGGAAACGTAGGAGGGGGAGAAGAGAAAGGAGTGAAAGACGATTCAACACCTCTCCCCAATGCGAAGGAATCTGAGAAGAAACCTGAGGAGATAGGTGAAAAATTATCTCTTCCCCCTCTAGATTCTCAGGAGGATGACTTGAGTCTATCCCTTGTCCCGAACTCCATGGAAGAAGTAAAGGAGGGGGAACCCATGTCCCAGGACCCTAACCTGGTGTGTTGTCCCCCCCTTCAATAGTAAACAGAATCATAGAGAGGCTGTCTGCATTGACAATGGAAGATTTGGTGAGAATTGATGCTTGGTTGGACAAAGGACTAGAGGGAGAAGAGAATCCCTGGACGGAAGTCAGGAGTAGAAAGAAGAAGAATAGCAGGGACCCTTCTCCGGTATCTCCCCCTTCTACTAGAAGCATGGCCAAGGCTGATCTCGGCCACAAATCTAACCTAGTGGGAAGGAAAAACAAGAATGAAATTAGGAAAGAGGAAGCCAGAAGAAACATTAAGGATGATACGCAGCGCATCATCCAGGAAGCATGTTCAGTAGTTAAATCATGAAGATCTTATCTTGGAATATTCGTGGACTCAATGGAATCCACAAGCAAGAAGTTATTAGAAATATGATAAGGGACCAAAGGCCTGATGTGTTTCTAATCCAGGAAACTAAAATGAATAAGGAAAGGATGGAAAATATCAAGTTCAACAATAGCATGAAGGGCATAGCCTCTAACTCTGAAGGAGCGTCTGGAGGACTACTATTACTTTTCAATGATAAGTATTTCAATATAGTAGCTGAGTATGATGAAGATAACATTCTTTTCTGCAGAGTTCAACATTTGCACACCAATGATTCCTGGTTTTTAGTGAATATTTACGCCCCCAATAATAAGAGAGATAGAAAAAACTTCTGGACCAAAGTTGGTAATATGGTGCAAGATTGTGACATTAAGAAAGGTATAATCATGGGAGACTTTAACACACGGCTTGAAGATAAAGAGAAAAAGGGAGGTATGCCCCCGGATTGGGAAAGTAAACAGGATCTTTCTAACTTCATAAATAATTTGGCCCTTATGGACGTAGAGCTTAAGGGCAGATCCTTTACCTGGTCAAACAAGAGAAAAGGCCATGATTGCATTCAGGTTAGGCTGGATAGAGCTCTTATTTCTTTGGACTGGCTTGAATCCTTCAGCTGCAGACTATCTCTGCTTCCCAGAATTGGTTCAGATCATTCTTCCATTTCTCTTTTAGTTTCCCCATTGGTACATAGGAGATACTATCCTTTCAGGTTTGAGAAAATGTGGACCTCTCACCCTGAACTCCTGGATAATATCAAGGAATGGTGGGGGATAGAGGTGGAGGGCTCAGCCATGTTCAGAGTCACCAGAAAACTTAACAATGTGAAGAGGATGATTAAAATTTGGAACAAGTCTGATTTTGGTCACATCTTCCATGAAAAGAAAGAGTTATTTGATAATCTAACTATTATCCAAGATTGCATTCAGAAGGAAGGTTACACTGAGACCAACAAGGTTTCGGAGCTCAAGACCTTGTCTGAAATTCATAACATTATTAATAAGGAAGAAAAATTTTGGAGGCAAAGATCGAGGATCACCTGGCTAAAGGAAGGAGATCGGAACACTAAGTTTTTTCACCTAACCACCCTCAAGCACCGTGCTAGTAACAGGATCTATGGTATCAAAAAGGGGCAGGAGCTATTAACTGAAGAATCTGTCATCTCAGAAGAAGCTGTTTTCTTTTTCTCTACCCTTCTCTCTGAGGACCCAATGCTTTCCAATTTGGACTAGGAGGAATTGTTACACTGTATCCCTCAGATCATTCAACCTATCCATAATAAACAGCTCTGTGCTATTCCTAATGCTTCGGAAGTTAGAGAGGCTCTCTTTTCTCTGCCTGCTGACAAGGCTCCTAGCCCGGACAGTTTTTCCACTTTTTTCTTCCAAAGGTTCTGGCCGGTGATCATGGGAGAGGTTGTTCAGGCTGTCCAGGAATTCTTTGGAGCCAAATCTATTCTCAAAGAGCTAAACTCGACTTTTGTGGTTCTCATTCCTAAATCCCCTGGGGCAAACTCGCTGGACAACTTTAGACCTATTAGTCTGTGCAACTCTCTCTACAAGATCATCTCTAAAGTCCTCACTTTAAGAATGCTCAAGATATTGCCCATGATTATCTCGCAGCATCAATCGGGTTTTGCTCCAGGGAGACAAATTTTGGATTCTGTCCAGATGGTGCACGAAGTCATCCACTCTCTTGAGGCATCCAAAGGGGAAGGTTTGTTTCTCAAACTGGATCTTTCTAAAGCTTATGACAGGGTGGACTAGTCTCTCCTTGGGAAGGTCCTCTCGACTTTTGGCTTTGACAGTAAAGTTTGTAAAATTATCTCTCAATTGGTCTCCACCTCCTCTTTGGCTGTTCTGGTTAATGGAGTCCCTTCTAATTTTTTCAAACCATCCAAAGGCCTCAGACAAGGAGACCCCCTTTTGCCCATTTTGTTCATCATTTTAGCTGAATGCTTAGGAAGGATTATAGACTAAAGAAAGCGTGAGGCTTGTATCAAAGGGATCCTTCCCTCCTCTAATTGCGTTCCCTTCACTCATCAGCAATTTGTTGATGATACTATCTTGGGGGGGGAAGCTTCTGTCAAAGAGGCCAGAGCCCTGAAGAAGATTTTGGATACTTACTCCAGTGGGACAGGTCAGCTGATTAATTGGAACAAAAGCTCGCTCTTTTTCATCAACACCTCTGAGTTTAGACAAAGGAAAATTGCCAGGATTCTGGGTTGTGGGGTAGGCTCTTTCCCCTCTACCTATCTTGGTCTTCCTTTGGGATCCTCTCCCCCGGAGTCTTTTTGGAATGGTATTTTGGACAGATTCAACAGGAAGATGGCTAGTTGGAAAGGGGTCTCTCTTAGTCAAGTGGGGAAATGCCTCTTAGTCAAATCTTCTCTTCAAAACCTGCCAATCTACGCCCTGAGCCTCTTTGGAATCCCGGGGAAAATTGCTGAAAGAATGGAGAAAATTCAGAGAGACTTCCTCTGGAATGGTAATGAAGGGAAGAAAAGATATCCTCTTGTTGCTTGGGAGAAGGTTTGCCTCCCTATGAGGTACGGAGGTCTGGGCATTAGAAAGATCACTCACCTCAATAAGGCTCTCCTAGCTAAACAAATATGGCGGATCTTCAGTAGCATCGGTGAATGGAGGGACACCCTGGTAAACAAGTACCTTAGAAGACCCACTCTTCTTTTCACCCTTTTTAATGAAGATATCCCAAAAGGATCGAACATTTGGAATGGGATCATGAAAGCCAGGGACCTGGCTAAGGCTAGGATATCATGGAAATTGGGAAATGGGAAGGACATCCAGTTCTTGTCGGATAGATGGCTTTCCCAAGATCCACTTATCAATAACCCTATTTTTGAGAGATGGATGCAAGCTTGTACTAATCAAATTGGGTCCAAAGTTTGTGATTATTGGAATGGCCAGGAATGGAGTGACCTATCCCTCATCTCTGAGGACTTGACTCCTATAATGCTTATGCTCAATTCCATGATTCCTATCAATTTGGGGGATGAGCTGGTCTGGAGGGATAATCCCAATGGAAGATACTCTGTTGCCTCAGGCTATAATTCCCTTTGGAGCTTAAAAGAGAAGGCCCCTTGGGCAGAGGCTTGGATTCCGGGTCTCACTCCAAAGATCAACATTTTTTACTGGCTGGCTCTTCAGAACAAAATCCTTACTCATGACAATCTCATGAAGCGAGGACATGTTATGCCCAGTAGATGTCCATAGTGTAAAAATCAGGCTGAGACCGGAAATCACATTTTCATCTTATGTGACTATGCCAGGGAGGTGTGGAATGTCATCACACATGATAATGAAACCCTCTGGTGCAAACCGAATAATCTCATGGATTTTTTCCATCAGTGGAAAGGTCTTTGTAAGATTGCTAGTCGGCAGGATCATTCGAACTGGATTTTACCCCACTTTTGCTGGGGAATCTAGAAGGAAAGGAATAATAGAATATTTAGAGACAGAGAGGAGCCGTCTATAATCCTTGGCAGGAAGGTCTCGAAGAATATAAAGGAAAATCTCCAAGTGCTGAAGGAGGAAGAAGAAGAAGAAGGGGACAGAAAGATAGCTAAAGAAAAAGACAGGAACCTCAAAAGGCAGGATGCTAGATGGATTCTCCCCCCAGATGGTTGGTCAAAATCCAACTTTGATGGGGCTTCTAAGGGTAACTTAGGCCCTTCAGGCTTTGGTGGAATCATAAGAAATAGCTATGGGGAGGGAATAGCTGCCTTTGCTTCCCCGCTGGGAATCTAGACTATTCATCTGGCTGAAGCTAGAGCTGCGAGTAAGGTGGTCAAGTTGGATTTTGAAGCCGGGATTACTAAACTCTGGCTTGAGGGGGACTCCAAAAACATTATTAATACCATTAATGGTATTTCCCCTCCCTCGTGGACGATTGTGAACATAATTGCTGAGACTTGCGCCACTCTCCCAAAGTTCGATAAGGTCCACGTCACTCATGTTTACAGAGAGGCAAACCCAATCGCTGATTGGTTTGCTAATAAAGGGGTTAACGCCACCAATAATCTGTCCTGGCATGCCAGAAAAGATTTTCCGACGGAGGCTAAGTTGCTCATCGACCAAGATAATATCTTGGGAAGGACGACTCAAATCCAATGCAATTATGGATAATAAAGTAGCTTAATAAATGGTAAGTGCCATTATTGGCATCGTGATTTGCACCAGCAAAAGGGGTTTCCTCTGACTTTTCGACATGTTCAAAAGGATGATACCATTATTTTCAGAAAGAGGTTTATTCACGGGTATCATAAAAGAAGCATCACCATTTTTTTGAATGCAAATAACTTGCACAGATCAGAGTTCATGAGAATTGTGGAAGTTGATCAGGAAAATATGACGGGTGAGAGGAGCAGAAAGGAGTCGGTGGGGGAAGTTTAGAAGTGGAAGAACAAGGCCAAAGTTTGGAGAGAGCTGGAAAAGGGTGGGGTTACTAATTTCTTCGAGAAACTTCATGGCTCGGATCCTGAGATCACTATCAGCATGGTGAATTCGTGGAATAATGGTAAGGTTAAGGTGAACGGGGTCTACTTTCAAATTACTGAGGATGTGGTTGCTGAAGTCACGGGGATTCCGATGGAGGGGCATAAATTCTTCAGAGACAAGAAGATGTCTTCTAATGCAATCAAGGATTTTGTGAAAAACACTGAAGAGCTGAACAAGCTGGGCAAGAAAGAGACATTTTTTTGTAACGGATACTATAAAGAAGCTCTGGAGGTATGTTCTCTACGCTGTCATTGAATATATTACCCTAGACCCCAGGTTTGATAGGGTTAGGACTCACCATTTTGTGATTCTAAATCATTTTCGCCATGATAGTAAGATCTCCTTCCCGTATTATCTTTTTAACTCGATGAACAAGGCCATTTCTAGTTTTAAAAAGAAAGCCACCGTCAACCCGGCTCTGCATGAGGGTCTTCTACTTCTGATTCATGAGCATTTCCATGCTCAAACCATTAGCAGAAACCCTATCCAGGGGGCGGATGTTGACAAGAGCAGCTCTAGTTTTTCCTTAGATTCCGACGATGTCGAGAGCATCAGCTCTGATGAGGTTTTTGAGTAGTCTGGTAAGAAGACTAAAAGCCATAAGAAGGATTACCCCTCTATCAATCTACCCAGCAGAAAGAGCCCTAGAGGTCATACCCAAGCTAAAATTGGCTCTGCTGAGGTGGAGGAGGAAATGGATACTAATGATTCTGACAAGGTTTCGAAGGAGGAGCTAGATGAGGAGAAACTGAGAAAAAGACAGAAGAGGGAGGGAGAGAGCATGGAGCACTCCAGCAGTCAGGGAAAGGATTCTCTGCCCATTCCCCTCTCCCCTATACATCCTCAGCCTCCTTTGGAGGAAAATGACAACTCTGGACAGATTGAGGGGGAAGTGCAAGTTAATAACAGAAGGAAGGCTTGGAAGAACTTCAATGTGAGAACGGCCACTATGGGAATCTACAGAGAGGCGATGAACCCCCAACTCTTGGTGGACGACCTCGAGAAGCCTAGACTCAATGAGCTAATTGACCCGGCTATGGTGGCTATTTCTGATAATGCAAGAGAATCGGGCATGAATCTGTTGAACAATGCCCGCAATAGCATGATCAACAAGTTCAGATCAATTAAATGGATTTTCCATGAGCTTGAGGATGTCAGAGATAGGGTTTCCCAAATGGAAAAAATCAAGAGCAAGACAGGTGTTGAAAGCCAAGGCGACTGGAACAGCTGGGAGACTCTGATGGAGAGGAGAGTAAAAAATATTGAGAACTACAATCACAACCTGGCTAGTCAAATGATCTCCCTCCTCGCTTCGATCAACGAAAACATCCTCTCTCTCTTGGATAATCTCAAAGATAGGAACCAGATGGAGGAAGATGATAAACAGAACAGAGATAAAGATAGGCTGGATGTGGATAAAGCCAAGGACAACACTATGGAGCAGGATTTGATGAACGCCCAGGATCATAAGGTAGAAGAGAAACAAGAGTGCGCCGAAGCTGCCCAAACCATGCTTGAGATGGAGAAGTAGTCTGCTAGGTTGGGTCTCTGTCCTTTGGTTTTTGTTTCTCCTGGCTTTGGCTTTTTGACTGGTCTCTGTTTTTCTGGTTGGCTCTCTGGCCTTTTTAGTGGGCAGTTGTTTTGGGCTGGGCCTTTGGGCTTATTTTCAGCCGTAAGGACTATGTTTTGGCTGGGCATTTTTTCACTTATTTTCAGCCTTTCTTGTTGTTAAACTTATGGGTTTTAGGACCCCTTAAAACCTGTTTACCTTATCAAAAACATGCACCTAATATAAATTATTTCAAAGTTTTTGGAAGTTAATGTTATATTCTAAAAGATTCAAGGAACGGAAAGGTTGATGCTAAAAGTGATGAAGGTATATTCTTAGGTTATTCCATAGAGTAAGGCATACAAATGTTTTAATTCTCACACTAACATGGTCGTGGAAAGTGCAAATGTTAGAGTTGATAAATTTGCATAGAATAATGAGGTGGAATGAAAGAATGAAATTGAAGACTACAAATTTTTTGTATATGCATGGAGGAGATCCTAACACCATTCCTAAACTTGAGAAACCAACTAAAGAAATATAGAATATGAACATTTTTGAGTCACAACAAAAAGGCCCTATAGAGAAACAACAACCTATCGAGTGTTAGAAGCCAAAAAATAGCCAAAGAATGTCGATCGTCAAAATGATGTACCCATGATATAGACATAAATACATCAAGAAGAACCTAAAGCAATCGAACATGTTGAACTAGGTGAACCTAGTGAACATTATAAAAAACAAAAAGGAAAAGAACTTGTCCTAGAAAAGTATGTGCGAAAAAAATCATACACCAAACCAAATAATTGGAGACAAATATTTAGGAGTTATGACAAGAAACATACTAAGGAGTGATACATGCTTTTTTTTTGAGTATAAGCCTAGATCAATCAAGGATGCACTTGAGAATGAAGATTGGATTGCAGCCATGAATAAAGAGATTGATAAAATTGAAAAGAACAAGACATGGAAACTAGTACCCATACCAAAGGAAAAATGTAATTGGAACAAAGTGGGTATTCAAGAATAGGCTAAATGAGAAAGATGAAGTCATAAGGAACAAGGAAAGACTAGTTTGTAAAGGATATGCACAAGAAGAAGGAATTAACTATGGATAAACTTTTTTCTCTAGTTGCAAGATTGGAAGGAGTAAGAACTTTTCTTGTATATGCTTTTTACAAAGGATTAAAAGTTTATCAAATTGATGTGAAGTTTGTATTTCCAAATAGTATACTTGAAGAGGAAGTCTATATTGAGCAACTTGAAAGTTTTGTTGAGCCTAGCAAGAGAAATATGGTATGCAAATCACATAAAGGTTTGTATGGTTTGAAATAAGCTCCTAGAGCATGGTATGAGAGATTGCATGCATACTTGGTGAAAATTGGTTTTGCAAAAAGAAATGACAATAGTATTCTATACTTGAAAAATGAAATCAAGACCAAATTGTTGCTAGCTGAAAATTTTGTGGATGATATCATATTTGGAGGAAAAGATGAATTGTGTAAATCATTTGCTGATGAAATGAAGAGAGGGTTTAAAATGTCTATGCTTTGAGAGTTCAAATTCTTTTTTGGCCTACAAGTATATCAGATGCAAAAAGGTATCTACATTACACAATCAAAATATATCAAGGAAATACTTAAAATTTTTGGTATGGAAGACTCAAGATCAGTTCGAACTCCTATGGATACTAGACATAAAGTTTCAAAGAATGATGATTCTAAAGAGGTGAATCAGACATTGTACATGTTAATGATTGGAAAACTATAGTATGTAGTTTATAGCAAACCTAGCATTACATTAGTAGTTGGAATAGTTGCAATATTTTTTGCTAATCTTAAAGAGAGTCACATGATGGATTTGAAAGGGATACTGAGATATCTGAAAGGAACATAGGATTATGGCCTATGGTATAACAAGAATGATAAATTTGAGCTGAAAGTCTATACTAATGCAAATTGGGCTGGAAATGTTGATGACAAAAAAAAGCATCAATGGGGGCACTTTCTTTCTTGGAAAGAGACTGATTTACTAGACAAGCAAGAAACATAACTGCATTTTTCAATCCACAACAGAAGCTAAGTATGTTTCTGTAGTAGTAAATTATTCTAATATTGTTTGGATCAAGCAATTGTTGAAAGGTATGAATGAAGAGCTTACTGATCTTGTAGTAATTTATTGTGACAATACAAGTGCTATAAATATTTAAAAGAATCTTGTGATGCATACTAAGAAAAATAATATTGAGATAAAGTATCATTACTTGAGAGAGTTGGTTCAAGACAAAGAAGTGAATCTTGAATATGTGAATACAAAGGAATATATAGATGACATATTTACTAAGGTATTACCCAAGGAAGAACATGAGCACTGGAGAGACAAGTTATGGGTCATTCTCCTCTCTGTTGCTAACTAAGGAGAAATGTGACATTACATCAAATATTATTATCAGAATATCATACACATTGATGTAGAAGATCACACTTTAGGATCTGCCTAAAGGTGTGAAATGATGAGTAGAGATGATCTTGAAGATGAACCTGATGATAGAGGAAGAAAATCTATAAGAAAAACTAATGTTATGTACATGAGGAATATTTATAACAATGTACCTAATGTTGTTATGGTAACTAAGATGTCTTTGGCATTATTGTCAAAGAGGGAGATAATGAAGACTGCAGAAAGTTACCATAGAGGCAGATGATGATAAAATGGGAGATGAAGACTATTTATTAATAAATACACAATGAAAGAAAGAGATAATGAAAATTGTAGACTTAGAAGTAGATGAAGATAGAAAATCATATCAAGAAAATTGTAAACTATTATTATCATTGAAGTTGACTAGATGAGAATCAAAATGAAACTATGGATATTATTGAATATCTACCTATTGAACATAGAGGGAGAAATGTGGTTGAAGAACTAAGGTGTTGTGTTATTTTTGGATTACATGGTAACTTGATGGTGTTTCCATCAATGCCAAATAGGGATATTGTTGCAACTACAATTATTGAGATCTTAATTGAAACAATTGTTATATTGTCATTGATGTCAAACCTATTACTAAGATAAGTGTCGAACATACTAGAGAGAGATTCACTAACAATGTAGAGTGCCACATCATTTGATTGATGAATATGATTTGAAATGAAGAGATCATGATGTGACCTAGTAAAAAGTTGAGTTGAGATATGTAAGTGAGATGATATCACAATGAGCACTTGATAAGTTAGTAATTGACAAGATAACATGTTGTTAAATCAATACATGAAGTGTAAGAGACAGTTGGATGAAGCTAAGAGTTGAAACAAGTCATAAGGATAATCTTGACCATGTATTAGTGTTGCATGGTCAATGATGGAGTTGAAGGAGAAGAATAAGGAAATTAAGCATTGCCAAGAATAACAGTGTTGGTCGAGTAATAGTGTTGGTCGAGTATCTATATTGGCTAAGTGACAAAGATTTACGAGTGATAGAGATAATTGAGAAATAGTATAACCATATGTACAATAGTGACCAAGAAAAAAAATTTAGTCATGACTGAGTGATCTAGTGACAACTAAGAAGAAGAATATAATGATGACCAAGTGATTAAAAAAAATAGTTTGTGAAAGAATCATGATTTTTGGCTGACATAGTTGAAGTTTCAAGTATTTTATTTGTACATATGGACCTAGGGATAATTGATTCACCCCCCCTCAGTTATTCCAAATATCCTAACAATAACTCCCATATAGATTCAGACTCATAATAGTTTTCTTTAATGTCCTCAAGGATCTATGACTTTACCTATTTCTCTTTCAAGGGAATTTATTTATACTACCTTTCTTGTTATTCCTACTAATGATCAATTTAAAGTTAAGCTTAGTATTCCATGGATTTATTCTATGAAAGTTGTAGCTTCTCCTATCCATAAATGCCTTAAATTTCCCCATCATAGAGAAATCGTCCCTATTTATCATTCCCTTTACAATTCATCACATCCTAGAGATTGAGTTGAGATTAATTTTTATTGGCCATCTTGTCTTGAAAATCCACTTACTCATCCTAATCATCTTTATACAAACTATCAAAAATATAAAGTAGCGAAGATCATGGAACTTAGTCTCATTAAGGGTCATTCTCCTGTGCCTATCTTTCCTACCCCATTTGTTCTTTCTACTTCTAAACCTATTTTACCTTCTACATCCATCCCTTTAGCTACCATATCACAACCTCTTGTTGTTCCATCTTTGGAACCTATGGTAGTTGATCCTAGTCCTAATGTAGGAGCATCGTAGGTTGCTTTTCTATTTGAATTTTTTTTGAGTTTCTTAGTTGCTACTAAGTTGCAATGCTTTACATTGTCAAGTTCTCTTTGTTTTCCAAGTTTGTAGTTGCTGCTGAATTCTATTTGGTTGTCGAGTTCAAAATGGTTGCCTAGTTCATTTGGTTGCCAAGTTTGTTTGGTTGCCAAGTTCCTTTGGTTATCAATTTATCTTTAGTTGCTAAGCTTAGAGTGGTTGTCAATTTCCTTTTGTTTCTAAGTTTAGAGTGGATGTTGAGTTCGCCAAGTTGCAACATTTTGTTTGGTCCATTTTTGACTGAGTTGTCTGTGTACGGTTTCTAGTGGGAGCGAACCTTTGCATTTAATTCGCGATAGGTATTTGTTGTGAGTTGACTTGTGGCTTATTTTGGCATTTAATGTGAGGGTTTAATTAGTGGGTATTTGCATCAAGCTGACTTGTGGTCATGCATGTATTTAAAAGGGTCTTAGGTAGAGTCTTAGAGAGAAAAAATAGCATTGGAAGAGTAGAAACAAAGTTGGAATGAGATGTTCATCATTGTGGATCAAATTTGAATTTTAATATTGGTTTTAATCTAGAAGGCCTTATAGTGGGGAACACATTTGATATTTTGATGAATCTATAAGGCTTTTTGGCACTTCTATCTCCTCTAGTTGTTGTTATTTGTGTTTTTTTTCTGCCATGTTTACTCTTACAGGTGGTTTGAATAGATGGGTGTGCCTTTGGACCTGGTTATTTTATTCTTCCCTACGTCAAGTGGTATTAGAGAAGAGGTTTGTCCTTGTGGATATTGGATCATGTAGAACCCTAAGTGAAATTGGTTGTAGGGTTGTAAATCTACATATTTTACCTATAACTTGTAGAGGGTTACGATCTTGCAAAACCTAATTGTAAAGATGGCTTGAGGTAGAGGAAATGATGACAATGCCATGTTGGATACATTGAGATAGGTTGCAACCAGATTAGATGCTATAGAGACAACCCATAGAAGAGGAGTGCATCTTGATGATGGGATTGATGATGAAGCAGCAATACCAAAACCTAATCCAGAACCTGAAGAAGATCAAGATGAGGCAAGTTTATTGAGAGTGTTATCTAGGGAAAATTCAAAACCTACTATAGAATTTGTTCCTTATGATGGAAAATTAGATACCAATGTTGTGTTGGATTGGATCTCTGGAATTGAGAAGTTCTTTGAGTATAAAAGCACTCCTAAGAATAAGATGGTGAAGATTGTGGTTACTAGGTTGAAAGGACATGCCTCACTGTAGTGGGAGAATTTGTAAACTAATAGAAAAAAGGGGGGAAAGGAGAAGATTAGGACTTGGCCGAAGATGGTGAACAAGGTAAAGAACAAGTTCCTTCTTGTTGATTACCAAGTTACCTTGTTGAGAAAGATGCAAAATTTGAGACAAAGGGACAAAACTGTGAAGGAGTATACTGAGGAATTATGTAGATTAGACATCAGATCTAGACATGTGGATGATGATGTTGAGAAAATGGCAAGGTACCTAAATGGATTGAGAACAAGAATTCAAGATGAAATAAGTTTTGTAAAATTGGGAAGTGTGGAGGAAGCATATCAATATGTAATGAAAGATGAAGAGATCTTGACAAAGAAGCATGTACAAACATAATGAGGTAGAGGTTAGTAGATTCTAGAGAGGTAGAGGTAGATCTTATGGAGAAGGTGGTAGATCTTACAATTTTGTGCAAGATAAGGGAAAATTTGAATGGAAGAATGATGATAAAGGAAAGACCATGTGGAAAGGTGGTGATTCTTACCAAGGAGGTGTTGCAAGCATGAATTCTAATGATATTACTATGGGGGAGTATTTTAGATATGTTACTATGATGATATGTTACATTCATGACTAAGTTTGTCATTGATGTCAACATAACATTTTTCTATGGTATTTGATAGAATAACATCGGAAAGATCAAGTTGGTACAAATGGGTAGTTGAGTATTCTATCTATTTGAGGTTATGGGAGATACTTTTGAGTATTTGGTATATGAAGTTAACATCGAAAGAAGAAAGGATAAGCCTAGAAGAAGTTACACAAGTTTTGGCGATGTCTATTCTAATATAGAGTTTACAGAAGCATGTTCTAGTAAACTTGTTATATCTCTCAGCAGAGTTGATATTCTAAGAATCAAAGTTGAGGACATGAAGAAAACATGTTGGTGATGACATGGCTAAATTTTCTTGTCATAATATTGCATGTACAGAAAAATATTCAAGTCGCAAGGAAAAAGATTTATGTTATCACTAAGTGTAACGTGTTCTTAGTGTGGTCCTATAATAATTAATTGAGAAGGTCTAATGACAAACTTAGGGAATTGTTTTATGGATTTGGTATAAAAGAAGGACATTTTCCTTTATTATGGTATGGTTTTTTATTTGATGATGAGAAAACAACAAGAGCAGAATGCAAAGTTGAATAGAGTAGTGTGGAAATAAAGGAAAATTCATTGTCAAGGTTTTGTTGAGTGATCCGAGGCTTGATATTTGGATTCAAGGTTCGTGACCTGGTCTACAAGGTCTGATAGTGATTATTTTGGTTGATAGAAAAAAGGAAATAAGAACATAATAGTAAATTACATGTTTGAGTAGTGAGCTCTTCTTGTAGTTGAAATTACATGTTTGGGCAGTGGGCTCATCTTGCATAGATTGTATTATAACTCCTAATAGGGTTGGAATCTCCAAACAAGGTTTCAAAGTCTCTTAATAGGGACTTTATGTACTAAATGCTATAATAGAGTCCTAATAGGGTTCATCCTATAACAAGGAATATATATATATTGGTACATCATCTTGTAGGCATCATTCCCACCAGGGTTTTCTCTCTAATCAAGGGTTTCCCTAGTCAACATATTTGGTGTAATTTTCTATGTGTATTTTATTATGGTTTTTATTTACTTTGTTTGAATGGTTAAGTTTGTTTAAAGAAGATAAATGTTTTAATTATTAGATAACTGATTCACCCCCGAAAACCAACCCCCCCCCCTCCTAATTATCTTGGTGGACTATTGTTTCTAACAGGAGGTACTGGTTCTTACTAAGGAAGAGGTAATTCTCATTCTAGAGATGGTTTTCATGGTAATTTTTTTAGATGTGAAAACAAAGGTCATAGATCTTTTGAGTGTAGATCATCTAAAAGGGGGCATGGTAAAAATAATGTTGTGATTCAAGGAGACATTGAGGGTTCACCAAGTGGACTTGAGGTTGGAGAAAATTTGATGGTGAGAAGAACCTTATGTAATAAGCGAAATGATGAGGAACTTATCTTAAGGAGAAGTCTCATGTACATATACATATCCAAATGTAAGATGACTAGAAAATATTGCAAAGTGATCATTGACAATGGAAGTTCTACAAATTTGGCATCAGAATAATTGGTTACAAAATTTCAGTTGCAGAGGTTGGAGCATCCTAAACCTTATCATGTTTCATGGATCAAATATGAGCATAAGGTATTGGTAAGTGAACAATGTATTGTGAAGTTCAAGATTTGACATTACTTTGATGAAGTTTTCTGTGATATTATGCCTATAGATTTTTGTCATATTCTATTGGGTAGACCTTGGTAATATGATAGATATGCTATACATGATGGAAGATTGAATCTATATACTCTTTTGGTGAATGGGAAAACTAAAATATTGCTGCCTTTGATTGAAAGTCTAGATGAGGTTAATTTTACTACTATGAAAATTTGCATGGTTAATGGAAAGAAATTTGAAAAGGAAATTAAGAAGAAACAAAACTATTTTTCCATAATCCCTAAGAGACCAAGTTGTTCTACTAGCGGTCAAGTATCAAAAAATAGTGCTAACTGAGTGCCAATCAATAACAATCAAGTGACATAATGTAGTGGTAACTGAGTGATAGCTGAAACTGGTAGTATTGATTGAGTGCTAGTGGAAATTAAAAAATTGTTGAATGAGTATAAGGATAGGGTAAAAGCATAGATCTGTGTCACCATTTGTGATACAAAAACCTGTTTTGGTCAAATCTCATTTCTCTATCAAAACTCAACTTTAAAAAAAAACTAAAAATACCCTTTTATAGATTTCAGATTCAATATCATCATTATATAAATTTTTGAGTGTTTTGATTAGTTATAATATATTATAATCTAAAAATATTATAAGTCGATATTTCAACATTTCAGAAGATGCTCTCTCAAAAAATGAAAAAAAATAGTAAATCATATCAAAAAAATAAAGAAAATATATTTATCACTAGAGGAGAGAATCCTCTTCATGAATATGTAATTTTTTTTAAAGAAGGTATATATTTGATAGGGAAGTTTTGACGGGAGGAAAAAACTGTTGGATTCTGACAAGGTCAAACTTGAGTACTTATAACAAATAAAATATGCATCAAAAATAATTATTTCTTTTTTTGTGCACTAGCTATACATGTCATCTATAAAATATTTTCAAATCATAACAAAAAAAGATGATTTGCACATACTTGTTTGATGGGAACTACATCCTATATTTTTTACAGTTAAAAAAGGGACTTCAAAATAAAACAAAATGAATAAATTCTTAGTCAAAAAAATAATAAAAATTATAGGCATAAAATTCATACAATTCTACACATTTCATCAGTTTTCATCATCTTCATATTTTAAATGCAAATACCATTTTTTTTGTCATTAATGTTGAACTGTCACATTCTGATATCACTTTTCTTTATAAAAGGTGACACAGGTTTGTGCTTTTACCCGATATTATTTTAGAAGACATATATGATGGTTTACCTCTAATGAGAAGTATAAGTCATTGCATGGATCTGACTCCTGGAGCAAGTTTTTTTGAATAAAGCACCAGATAGATTGACACCTATTGAAACTGAATAACTTACTAGACAAGTGCATGATTTGTTGCATAAAGGTTTGATCAGAGAAAGTTTGAGTCCATGTGTTGTACCTTTTGTACTAGCACCTAAGAAGAATGGAGAATGGAGAATGTGCACTGATTCTAGAGCTATTAACTAGATCAAAGTGAAATATAGGTTTACTATGCCTAGGATGGATGACATATTTGGATTGTTTGAGTGGAGCAAAGTATTTTACCAAGATTGATTTGAAGAATGGCTATCATCATATCAAAATCAGAGAAGATGATGAATGGAAGACTATTTTCAAGACAAAAGATGGTTTGTATGAATGTTTAGTAATGCCTTTTGGTTTGACTAATGCACCTAGTACTTTCATGAGGTTGATGAATGAGGTTCTCAAGAGATTTTTTGGTATGTTTGTGATTGTTTATTTGGGTGATATTGTGATATTCAGTAAGACTAAGGAAGAACATTTTGAGCATCTTAGACAAGTATTACAAACATTGAAAGAAGAAAAGTTGATGATTAATCTAAAGAAGTTTTCTTTTATGTAAGAGGAGATTGTGTATTTGAAATTTGCGATTTTAGATGATGGTTTCAAGATGGACCCTGAGAAGGTTAAAGCAATTTTGGAGTGGCCTACATCTGAGAATGTCAGTGAGGTAAGATCATTTCATGGTTTGTCTAGTTTTTATAAGAAATTTATAACGAATTTTAGATTATTTGTAATATTATGACAGAGACAATGAGTGGAGGCAAAAAGGAATTCAAGTGGACACATGGAGCTCATAACAGTTTTGAGACTTTGAAAAAAAATGTTGCGAGTTAGTTGTATTGGCTTTTCTTGATTTCAATAAGGGATTTTAAGTTAAATGTGATGCAAGTGGTAGTACAATAGGAGCTATATTAAGTCAAGAAGGAAACCTGTTGCTTTCTTTAGTGAGAAATTGAATGATGCTAAAAGGAAGTATTATGTGTATGATCAAGAATTTTATGCTATTTGTTCAAGCCTTGAAGAAGTGGATATATTATTTGATTCCTAGGAAGTTTGTGCTGTATACTGATCATAAAGCATTATAGTACTTGGGAAGTCAACATAAGTTGAATCAAAGACATATGAAGTGGGTTGATTACTTGTAGAGTTTCACATTTGTGATTAAGTATAAGAGTTGAGTCACTAACTGAGTTGTTGATTCATTGAGTAGAAGGCATTTTTTGTTGACCGTGATGAAGGTTTAAATTCTTGGTTTTGATGAGATGAAGGAGTTGTATGATACTAATCCTAATTTTTTTGAGATGTGGAGAGAGTGCAGAGCACCTAGTTTTATAGAACAACCAAACAAGTTTGATAAATATTTTATTCAAGAGGGTATGTTTTTCAAGGGTATTTAGTTGTGTATTCCTAAGAGTTCTATGAGATTGAATTTGATTAAGGAAAAACATAGTGGTGGATTGGCTGGACATTTTTGAATTGATAAGACACTAATTTTTTCTGAAGGATAAGTATTATTGGCCTTAGATGTACAAGGATGTTCAAAAGTTTGTAAAGAGTTGTGGAGTGTGTCAAGTTGCAAAAGGAGTAAGTCAAAATATTGGTCTATATACAACTATTTTTGTTCTTGAGAAACCTTGGAGTAACATTAGTATGCATTTTGTTCTTAGATTGCCTAAAATAGTGAAGGGGTATGATTCTATATTTTTTTGTTGTGGATAGATTTTCTAAAATGGTTCATTTAAAACCTTACATGAAGACATTAGAACCCAAGCATGTTGATGAGGGTTTCTCCAAAGAGATTGTTAGATTGCATGAATTACCAAGAAGTATTATTTCTAATAGAGATAGTAAGTTTGCTGGCTACTTTTGCAATACTTTGTGGAAGAAGATGGGTACTGAGTTGAAGTTTAGTTCTACATTCCAACCACAGATAGATGGACAGATAGATATTGTGAATAAAAGATTGGGTATTTTTCTAAGATGTCTAGTTGGCAATAGGCCAAGTAATTGGGAGCTAGTATTAGCACAAGTTGAGTTTGCATATAATAATTCTATGAACAGAAGTACAAGGAAAAAACCTCTTGTGATTGTTATTAGAATGTAGCCTAAAGGGATATTAGATTTAAGGGATATTGTTGGTGAAGAGAAGAAAAGTGATGCAGGAGAAGAGTTTGCTGATTTTATGAAGTCTTTGCATGAGGAAGTAAAGTTAAGGTTGGAACAAAGTAATTTGAAGTACAAGGAGAATGATAATAAGTCTAGAAGACATCATGTCTTTGAAATTGGTGATGAGGTGATGGTTCATTTGAAGAAAGGAATATTTCTTGTTGGAACATATAGTAAGTTGAAGATGAAGAAGTTTGGACCTCGTAAGATCTTAAGAAAGTTTGACAGTGGTAATGCTTATGAAGTTGAGTTACCTGATGACATGGATATATCTCCTATATTCAATGTTGCTGATTTGTATAAATATCATGAGTTAGATGATGAATTTTTTGTGTTAGATAATTATCCTAAGAGGCAAATTGAAGAGTTTGAACAAATACTAGATCAGAAGATTGGTAAGAGCACAAGTGAGAAAGATTACTATGAATATTTGGTAAAGTGGAAGAATAGACCTGTTGAAGATGCTTTATGGATTTCCTAATATGAGTTGGATTTAGGTTAGGTTGTGACATCTAAATGATTTAGAAGAATCATTTCTTTCAAGCCTAGTTGTATGATGCAAGAGCATCCTGGGTTGCTTTGCTATCTCATGTTAGAAATAAGGTGTCTCAACCTTGGATAATTCGTATTCTCATTACTTTTTTTGTAAATTTATTTTTTTCAAATAATGTAGTTAAGTGTGAGTGTACATGCCTAATTGGCATGTTGATGTGTCACTCCACTTGTATGTGTCAGCATCTTGAATTGTGTGTAAGGAGATCAGGATTGAAACAGTTATGACATATTCCTATGACACATAAGAGCTATCTTTGGAAGATTCAATGACAGGTGAAGATGTGAAGACATGTGGCAATTAATCATTGAGTACTATACACTCGAGTCTCCAACTTATGTGCGCCAAATTTTTTTTTTGGGTTCCCATTTTTTTGGAGAATGGTAAAACACTAATAAAATTGTTCTTTGGAAGTTTTCCTAAAAGGGAAAGCACATGATATAAGCATTTTTAGGGTTGCAAATTGGAGAGCTAGAAAGTGTATTTTTGGTATGGTATGTTGCTACTAGATTGGTCTTTTGTGTCATTATTCTCCTAAAAGAACTTGCATTACAAGTGTATTGTAACCTTTTTTGTTGAAGATAATACATTGTGGAGGTTTTGGAGGGGTGGGGTTGTTTTACCGAAAGGTTTTTTCCCACTCGCATATCTTTGTGTTAATGTGTTTTCTTTCTCTATCTATTTTCTATAGCCATGGTTGACTGCAATATTATTGTTTACATAATATAAAATATGAAATTGTAAGGATTTAATAGGAATTTGCACAATACTATCCTTAAAGGATTAGTGTAGGAAGCTATTTCTGCACCTGAGGTTCCTTACATCTTGGACATTTTCTGAGTTTCTTAGTTGCTACCAAGTTGTAATGCCTTGTATTGTTGAGTTTTCTTTGTTTTCCAAGTTTTTAGTTACTGCCAAGTTCTCTTTGGTTTTTGAGTTCAGAATGGTTTCTGAGTTTGTTTGGTTGTCGAGTTTGTTTAGTTGCCAAGTTCCTTTGGTTACCAAGTTCTTTTTGGTTGGTAAGTTTAGAGGGGTTACCAATTTCCTTTGGTTTTTGAGTTTGGAGTGGTTTCCAAGTTTCTTTAGTTTTTGAGTTCCTTTGGTAGCCAAGTTCGTCGAGTTGCAGCATTTTGTTTGGTCCTTCATTGACCGAGTTGTTTGTGTGCAGTTTCTAATGGGAGCTGACCTTTGCATTTAATTTGTGATAGGTATTTTATGTGAGCCTATTTGTGGCTTGTTTTCACATTTAATGTGAGTATTTAATTAGTAGGTATTTTCAATAGGCTGACTTGTGGCCATGCATGTATTTAAAAGGGTCTTAGGTAGAGTCTTAGAGAAAAGGTAGCATAGGAAGAGTAGAAACAAAGTTGGAATGAAAAGTTCATCATTGTGGATCAAATTTGAATTATAATGTTGGTTTTGCATCTTTATCTCCAATAATTTATGCAATAGGGTGATGTCTTTTGACATACTTTGACAATCTTGGTTCTACTCTATTCTCCTCATTTGGTCTATCAATTTTTGAATTAGTATGAACTTATCTATTAGGTAATTCAACATGTCTTTCATGTACACTAATCTTAGAATTAGAATGTGCCTCAACTTCATTCTATAACTTGACACCTGATTGTAGCTTAGTTCCTGAATGCAACTCGACATTCATTGTATGTGACTTGACAGTCACAGAAACTTGTTGATTTGCAACTTAATTTTCAACATCTTCATCAGCAAGTGTACCTTCATAAAAGTATTCAAAAGATTTGTATTTCTTTGGTTCCTTCATAGGTTTAGCCTCATGTACTTCTATATATTCATCAAATTTCACATTTGCACTTTCCACAACTTTGTTAGTGTTAGAATCTAAGCACTTATAAGCTTTACTTCTTGTGGAATATCCAAGGAATATACCTTCTTCACTTTTTGCATCTCATTTACCATTTCAAAATCTTTGAGAATATAACACTTGCTTCCAAATACCTTAAAATATTTTACATTGGGTGAGTATCCATACCATAGTTCAAAAGGTGTTGAGTGAGTACCTTTCTTAACTTGCACATGGTTCAAGGTATAAACAGTTGTACTTATGACCTCTCTCTAGTATTTCAAAGAAAAATTTTTCTCCATCATGAGTATCTTAACACAGTCCATTACATATTTGTTCCTGCTTTCAGAAATTCCATTTTGTGGAGGGGTCATAGGGGCATATATCTATCTCTTGATTCCTCTGTCATTACAGAACATCTCAAACTCATTTGATGTAAACTCTCCTCCTCTTTTAGATCTTAAACATTTCAAACTTTTACCTATTTCCTTCTCAAATCTTGCTAAGAACTACTTAAACATTTGAAAAGCATCTAACTTTTATTTTAGAAACATAATTGTCATCATCCTAGAATGATCATCAACAAATATCATAATTTACTTATCACCTTTGTAGCTTTTCACATCAATTGGTCCACACAAGTTTGTATGAAAAAACTCCAAAATTCCTTTAGAGGTACGAGTCTTACTCTTAAAACTAGACTTTGTCATTTTGCCGAACTGACATTGTTTGCAAATTATATTGTTAGGTTTCTTCAACTTAGGAAAACCTACTACTCTTCTCATGTTACTGATACTAACTAAGTTATCAAAATTAACATGACATAACCTCTTGTTCCATAACCACACATCATAAACTTCTAAAACTAGAAAAGTAGCATCATCCATATCAGGGTAGAATAAATTACCTCTAGTTTGATCACCTTTTTCCATTGATCTTCCATCAATATCATATATCTTAGCAATCTTGTTCTCAAACTCAACCTTACAACCTGAACTATTTAGTTGTGACACACTCAACAAATTATAGTTAAGTACTTCAACATAATAAGAATTGTCACATAAAATCTTTTCTATGAGTTTCATAGAACCTTTTCCTTTTATCAGATAGGGTGCATCATTACCAAACCTTACACTATTTCCATCATAACAATTTAGGGTAATGAACTTACTTTTATCTCCAGTCATGTGATGTGAAAACCCACTGTCAATGATCCATCTGTCATTCTTGTTCACACAAGACATTAGTGCAGTTGCCTCATCTTCATCAGAATCATCCTTCATTGCAACATAGACAACTTCATCATCATGATCATTAGATCCATCTTTGTTTTCTTCTTCTGCAATGTAGCAAGACTTCTTGCCTTTGTCTTTGTGATCTTTGTTGTCTTCATCTCTCCTACTTTTGTACTTGTCTCCACCTCTATAGTTCTTCTTCTCTAGACATGTAGCAACAATATGACCAACCTCATTGCAATTAAAACACATGATAGGTAGCTTAGCTTTCAATTTTACTTTACCTCTATGAAATCTCCTTGCTAATAGTGCTTCAAGTTGTTCTACATCCTCCTCATCTATATCACTTTCATTGGAAAAATATTTTACCTTTTTCTTCTTCTTCTCATTAGGTTCCTTTAGTGACAACTTAGCTTTGAAAGAAGATTCAACATTTTCAGATTTGAAATTATCAAAATTTGATAGCTCAAAAGTAGTGAGCTTGCCTATCAGACCTTCAAGAGTCAGATTAGAACCTTGTATACATCTCAGTTCTTGTATTACAAAAACTCTAATAACATATATGGGCAATAATGTTCTCAAAAATTTGCTTAAAACAATCTCATCATCTATCTTACTAGTAGATCCTCTTATTGCATTAACAACTTCTTTTATCCTAGAGCAATATTGAGCAACATTCTCACCTTCTTGCATTCTCACGTCATCAAACTTACCTCTAAGAATTTTAGATTTGGCTCTCAAAACATTTGCATCACCTCCATAGATGGTGTGAAGAGCATCCCATATTTGTTTTGCACTGTCACAACCCTTGGTGTCATAAAAATTGTCATAGCTTAGGGCAGATGAAATCTCCAACATTGCCTGGTTGTGTTCTTTCTTCTTTTTCAGATCTTTAGCAGTTAGGGCTCCAGTAGGATCAACATGCTCATTTGTGATGGTAGATTGTGCATGGTCTCCAAGACTTCCTAGGGGTAGCTTCATCAAAAAAATTTCCATGCAAGAAAGTTGTCTTTGTTAAGCTTGGGTAGCTCTCTTTTTGACATCTTGATCTTTTACTTCTAGTACCTTCAATCTAGTCCTCTTAATTAGATGACTTTGATACTAATTTATTGGAATTATTTAGAATAATTGAGAGGGGGGGGGGGGGGGGGGGGGGGGGGGTGTGAATCAATTATCTAAGATCTAGATGTACAAATAAAATTTTTCACAACTTAGTGAATCCATATCCATAAAACATATTCATGCATGCATCTATTAGATCATACGATCACTTAAACTTTTTAGGTTACAATCAAATCAACTTTGCAAAAATGCAAGCATGAAACATAATAGATTCAATAACACATTTGACACAATGATTTTATGTGGAAACCCAATTTAAGAAAAACTAGCAGTAACATGCTTCTCATTCTCATTCTTCTGAAGTGATGACCTGTGAAAGGCCAACTCTGTTAAAGGTTACAATGCACACTGTTAAATGTGACCTAGTTAGAAGATTTCAATCACCCTATTAGGAGTGAGCCTAGTTAGAGGAATTTAGATCATTCACTTGGAATGTCACCCATTTAAAGGATTTAAAAATGACTATTAGGTCAACCTTAATCCAAAGGATTTACCCTAGGTCGGTACATTGATTAGAAAGTAATAGTAAGGCTTGATCTGATAACAACTTACAACACACTTGCAGATTATAGATCTCTATTTTAGTCCTCCATTCTACTTGGATTTCACACACTTCAACTCTAATAGCTTGTTCACTCTCAAGCATTCATACTCTTAAGCCTTCTTTCTTTGCTTGCCAATAGTAGTCTCTTCTGTTTGGTCTCTAAATGAAGCAATACCCTTGACTCCTTATTTTCCTTAGGTTCTCACACATGACAACCTTTTCTTTTGACCAACCATCTCTATAAATAGAAAATTGAGATATTTTTTCATTCATCCTCTATCATCAAGTTTAGGGTTAGGTAGGATTCAATGAATCTACCCATCTTTTCATTTTAGTCCCTTCTAGAAACTTCTTCAATCCTCATTGAATTCGCCTCAAAATGGTTAACCATGAATTTTGTGCCACCAACTCATCATAGTTATTTTCCACATGCTTCACAAAATTCAAGAAAATAAATAGTTAGCTCAAATTCATCAAATCCATGATTAACATGAATATTGGCACTCAACATCAATATGCTATCACTTGATTTCCATATTGTTCTTCCACTTGTCATCCACTGGATAACTCGACAAATACTAAAGTTTACTGGTGCCTTGCATCAACTAAACTTTACTCGACTCACACTGTATCACTCGACATACACTGAACTTTGACTTTGCTCAGCTCCAATTGATTTTCTAATTGGTTTGCACTAACTTTTCTTGACACCTATTGTTCACTCGGTCAAGCTTGGCAGACTCAGTTCTTCTTACTTGTTCTTCGAGACTTAATCACTATATCCAACCTTTACAACCTTAACTAGATAATCAATTCACTATATCATCACTATCTTAACTAATTTTTGTACTCCTTTTTCATACCATAATGCAATCGTTCCTCTAGGTGCTTTTGTTATCTCATTTGATCAAAACCTCCTTATCAATCAAACAAATGATAGTACTCAAATCAACTAGGCAATTGTCTAACCAACAAGTAGTAGGTTTGACATCAGTGACACAAAAATGATTGAAACACATTCTCATACTTTTATCAATCTATTTTCAACAACTTGATGATTTCTTTGCCTCCTAGATTGTGATAATATTAGCTCTTTTCTCTTGATAAACTTTACCATGAGTTTGAGGAAACTCATACTCTGGCTAAAGTGGAGGCTAAATGTACCCTATCAAAATGGACACACATGTCTTTTCAGACCTTTTATCACCCTTTTGATAATGCACTTCTCGGATCATGGATGGACATGTGTTCGATGTCCTCTTTTGCCTATCTTCTTCCATTTTCTCCTCTATTTATTCTAGTGACTGCTTGACCTCTTTGTGGCTCCCCTAACTTGATTTCTAGGACCAATTCAACACAGGTTGACCTAGTTTGGACTAGGCTGATCTAGGTTGACTTAGTCCCCAGTGATTTTGGGGCTTGGGGCTTGAAAGGCCCTAGAGGTTTAATTAATTTTATTGCACTCTCTAGTCAACTTGTATTATTTTACTGCCCAAAAACTCATATATAAGTGGAGATATAATTCTCATGACATAAGTTTCTCTCTCAGGCTCCAGTATTCATATCCTTTTGAGGACAAGTAAGCTATTCAAGGACTTCAAACATTCAAGAAAGATAGATTTCTATCTAGGACTGAAGGATTGTTTGTGGGTATTTCCTCTTCAAGATTTGGGTTATTGTTGGTCATCAAGGGAGGAGATCTCCATTGAAGCATTCATTATCTTCTACATTGATTCACATTCACATCCATGGAATCATGAAGGGATTATGAAAAATCCATTCCAAATTGTGGTATACCTAATCAAGATCTACAAGACATTACAAACAAAATCCTTATTTACAAGGGTTTTAAGCAAGGTGAATCCTAAAATTTATCTTGGTTTCAATCACTTACATTTACATTTATCATTCATGGTTAATTCCTTAACCTAGGGCTTGACCAAGGCAAGCCCTCATCCAACCTAATAACAAAAATCTTCATTTTCCATGTGTAGGAGTAGGATAGCATAAGTTTGCATGCAGATATGGAAATAACTCCTTAGAAGCTTTCTACAAATTTTGGTTTGATTTTGTTACAATGTCGTTGGAATATTTCAACTTGTGGGAATCAATCCTCCCAAGTCGACTTAGCCCTTCTCTAGGTCCACCTAGTCATTTTTGGTTTTCCGGATGAATGATTTATGGGTTTTGTTCCTTTCATCATTTCATTTAGGAATCCACAGTTAGATATTTAGAAATAAGCTTGGATCTATGACTTTCAGACCTAAAACACATCTTCCTCTACGCATTTCATGGTGACTCTTTTATATTTTATTTCCTTTTAAATTCATATATTAGATCTATATCATAATTGGGCTAATTCTATACACTTAGCATCTAGATCTATATTAATTAAGCAATTGGTTCAACTTTGAATAAACATTATCCTATAAGGGCCAAAGAGTGTATTTCCTTGTACTACATTCTGCTTCATAATTCAAATTTATTATTGGCACCCTTCTTCCTTTGGGTTCTAGCTAATCAATTTTGGATTATAAGATAATCATATTTGGAAATTCCCCTCTTTTTCTTACAAACACATTTGAATGGCTTAGTGGCCCAAAAAAATGAAAACCTACAATCTTGTTAGAGTGTCTACCTTTTCCCCCTATATAGTACCATCATGTTCATCATTATTAGAGTATTTCTCTTATCTTCAGATGTTGTACTTATATCATGTATTTATCACTTTTGGTTCTTATGAGATGTATAAATTGTAATTTGTATTTGGATTATTATTACATACCATATGAGTTGTGTAGTGGATGTTATGTCATTGTGTATGCCTTATGGTATCAGTTGTATTAATGCATCCATGTTGTAGGGCGTACAAAAAATTTAATACTTTGATGTAATTAAAAATAATTAGTATTGGAGTTGGGTAGTTAGGTAGCAAGGGGACGTTTCAGTTGGTCTTCCTACCCATCTATCTTCTGGTAACCATTCTACACATATATACATGATTTATTTGATATTCATTTATGGATGAGAGATTTTTTCTTATGGTTAATCTAATTAATGGATTAATATGTGTGATTCTACATTATGAAACCCTTGAGAAATGTAATTTGTATTATGTATTGCATTCATGTGTACATGCAATGTTTTTTTATTGTATTGCTTCTGCACTATTATCATTGGTGTTGTATATACTTCTAAGAATTTTTTTTTAGTAAACTTAGTACCATATTTAGGTTAGTTTCTCTTGGGTTTCATAGTAGGACATTACACACCACTTGCAGTAAAGGTGGATTAGGCTTCCAAGAAATACAAATACTTGCATACATGATAACATCCTTCCAATTTATTGCTTCATTTTCTTTCAAGAAGTTTCCCACCTTGTTTCCTATCAGCCTTAATGTATCCCCCTTTCGATACTTGCGAGGTAAATTTTATAGTCTAACCTAGATCAATATCTCCTCTATCAATACTTGTTTTAGACTGAAGTTAGAGAACCGATCTTATATAAAAAGCCCAATCCCACCCATCTTGAAAGTACCATTATGCATGACCCATTGTTTTTCTCTCACACATTGTGTGATCACTAGAAGAAAAACCATTTGGTAGGGTTTTAATAAAAAAAATCACACCTCAATTTTCATCTTACTATTTTTGAATGTGTCGGTATGCTGACCATTATCTACCCCAATTCATGAAGAATGATCCACATAATCTTTCCAACCCTCTAAATATTTTTGAACTAAAATGACCCTATTGTCCACCATTTATGGAATCTCCTTAGTCACTTGAGTTGCTTGGAATGGATTTTTGTGCCTCCATTACTTAGAAAAAAGATTAATTTAATCTATTTGATTTATAATAGTTACTACCCTTGGTTATTTAATAGCACTAAATAGTATAAATAAATATACATGATACTAATGACAAAGTGACACATATATAACCAAGAAGCTCTAGAATTGGAAAATCCTTCAAACAAACATTATTCAGCTTCAAGACCAAGAATTGATACAATAGATTACAAGATTGCTATAAAAGTCACATAGAGATTTAACTTCAACCCAACAATCTTCTTTCTCTATCTAGGTACCCGATCTCACTAGATCTCCAACTCATGCTAATCAAAACTATGCCCATAGAAGAATTTAAAAATTTACAATACATTGTATATAAATTTATATCTTCAAGAAGAATTGCCACCATTCCCCTAGCTAAAATGTTTTTCCCTTATGATTCCTTAGCTTCCCTTTGAAATTATCTTCTTCTCAATGTGTCTAGCTATTCCTCCACACTCCAAATTATAATACTCTGGTGACCCAAGATCTCTAAATTTAATTTTTCTCTTAGAGATAAAATAAGCCTACATTAACTAAAAATATAATTAATGTGTTTTCTCACTAAAATTACAAATTATTCACTTTTTACATGAACAGGATACATAGAAAATTAATTGGACAATTTTCACATGCATAGATACCACACACTAGCAAATGCATTTGTCTAAGCTACAAAAACTCAACATTCCCTATTAGTGAGGAAGGTGTTATGCACAACACCCAACTTACTCTTGGAGTATCCAAACTTTCCCTTTATCAAAGCCTTAGTCAAAATTTCTTTCCCCAACAAATGAGGACTCAAGCATTAATCTCTTACCCCACAAGGATAATACTATATGCCTTGGCCTCCTCTACTTATGTGCATATGGGGGAATTGAATCATTTATTGGTTGAGTCACTATTGTACTCAAGTAGGCCCACAACCTGTTCTCCTTGAGAGTCGATGATGTTATTTGAACATTCCACTACAAGTATTTCTAGCTGTTGTCAATCTTAACACATATCAGACATTGGTTGTCACTGCGGAATGAAAACCTCAAAGAAGCTAAAAAATTAGGTTTCAATATTTTTCTTGAAACTTGCGTCACAAAACATGGCTTTGTATATAGAGTTTAGAACCCTTCAATACCATGTTAATTTCTACAACCCGATTTCAAATTAACTACTCAACAAACTTCTCATCACAAAAAAAGGTTTTAATTTGATTTGTAACAATCAATACTCTAGGTTATTTAACAACACAAAACAATAAAATAAAATTCACATGACACCAATAAAAAAACAACATAGATATATCCAAGAAAATGTAGAGTGGGGAAAACCTACAAACATGTGTTTATTCAAGTTTAGAAGTAAGAATGTATACAATAGATTACAAGATTGCCACAACAATTACACAAATAATTGTAGGGCCTCACAACCCTCTTTATTTGCCCAAATACTCACTCTTACTAAACATCCAACTCATGCTAATAAAAAATGCACCCACAGAAAAATCTATAAATTTATAGCAAAATGTACAACAATTTACATCTACAAAAAGAATTGCATTGGCTTCCCTTGCTTAAAATTTTTCCATGTTTTTCTTGACATTTCTTAGAAATGATCTTCTTCTCGATGTGTCTATCCCTTGCTCTACACTCAATTTATAATCCTCTCGTGACCCAAGATCTCGAAAATAAATTTATCTTAGAAATTAAATTAACCTACATTAACTAAAAATATAATTAATATGCTCTTTTACTAAAGAATAGGAAATTTTCACTCTTTGCATGAATTGAGTGTATGGAAAAATAATTAGATGACATGATATATATAAAAGTATCTATTCGAACTACATAATTCAACAAAAGATTATAGCTCAATCAACTAACAATCTCATAGTAAGTTCGTCTCACCATTTTGTATGCTACCTCGATATCAAGGTAAGCCACTCTCATTATTAGTTCCTGCCATGGGCAGGAATACTTATGCATTCATGTCATTCTAATATCACATTAACACTAACCAATCAAATCAAAGAATTTAAAAGATTATATGAAACTTCAAATGTTTATATCTTTTTCTAATTTTTTATTATTTTATAAATTACATTTTTCATTCATTCTATTGGTCCATACTATTTTTGGTGGGGGAGAAAATTAATTTTCTTCAACAAAAATACAAATATTTTCTAATAACTTTATCTTTCATTAATGAATGCATGAATTACAACTTTATTTTTGTGACAAGTTGATAATTTTTTTTTTCCAATCATTTTATCTTCCACCTCACAAACATGTCTAATCAATATTAATTCTCAATAGCAATATAATTTCAATATGTTATATCTTTGTATTTGAATTTATAATTTTTTTTAAAACTTTGATTTTTTAATAAAAATAGTTAAATTATTACTATTATTTTACTTTTGTAAAAATAAATTAAGCAATATTCTTTTTTAATTATATTTTATAATATTGTTTGTAATATGTGTAATTGATAAGTGTTACAATTTGTAAATTATATCATTTATTATTATTAATATTTTATATTTAAACAATTTATCATTTAGTTTAAATATATTTAAAATTTAAATATATATTTTAATATTAAATTAATAATTATATTTTACAATAAACAAATATACTAAAGGAAATAACCACAAAAAAAAAATAATTCAATTCTAAAAGATATATGAATTGTTATTAAGTTTTTATAAACTATGTATTAAAATTAAATAGTTATATTCTATTTCTTATTTATTACATCATATTTATCATTAACATCAGATTTATATGTATTACATCTATTTATTATTTACAAATGTACATATTAAATTATATAGATATTATTTCATAATTAAAAATTACTTAATTTTATGAAAAAATTGGAAATACAAAAATATTAAATAGTAAACCTTCTCTAACTTGTAAAATTAAACAATTAGTTTTATTTATAAAATATTTTTATATTTCAATACATTTCATTTTCTCTTATACAAATGTGAGTTTTAATATAAAAATTAAATTTTTAGTTTCATTAATTAAAATATAATATATATATATATATTTTTTATTATAACCATGATTTTATTTTGACTTTTTGTTTTATTAAGAAAAATAATTATATTTAATTCTCTCTCTCTCACACACACAACTTATGTTGGTATCGCTCTATCTTACTATTTTATCTTTCTTCCTCTTCCTTTTATATATTATCTATCATTTTTTCCTTTGCATATATGTTTATGTTGTTATTGTTCTATATTGTTATTTATCTCTATCTAATGTTTAAAAATAGTGTGACTTCCATTTGATAATCAAGATGAGAATAATACATAGTTGGGGACTTTGGCCTCTTATTATTGGGCTTAAATGCCAAAACATATAATAATATAACATGAGAACTTACCAACAAAATATGAGTCATCCTTTCCTATCACAATTGCATTTCTAGGACGAGAATGTAACAACAAAATACGGGTCATCCTATCAAATCACAAGTACATTTCTAAGGAAAAATTAATATATTCACAATGTTAATTCAGAACTATTTAACCTTATTCTCACTCCTCTACACCTCTACAACCATTATGCGTTAGGCAGGTAGTAGTATGACGCATTGCGTCTCTTGTTTTATATATTATACCAATCTTAACAAAATCGTGATTCTAAATTGCATGTTGACTTTATGACATTATGAAGACTTTTTGTAATTCCAAACTATTGTTTAACGATTTAGACAATGTACTCACAATTGGAGTTTCATTAAAAAATAAAATTTGACGTGCATAAAAGGCAAGTTTCTCCGATTATCTTTTCTAATTTACGTCAATTCCAAGAACCTTTAAATCAGATGCTGACAATTTGACATAAGGAATCTCTAAGACTTTTATTATGAAACATATTAACAAGGAGTCTACTAGAGAAGGGCAAATTTTATAATGTGGCCCAGGTTCAATCCAGAGAGCTTGGAGTGAATTGCACAGATTTCTGAGTACATGTAAATCATAGTTTTTCAGCTCAACTTTAGGCAATTCTGTATGTTCATACTTGGGTAGGTTGTAGAGAATCTCACGGCAAAATTGTTGACATGCAACTTAAGTCTGCACATGTGCAAATGATCCGTTGACCCAATTTTGTTCTTCATGCAGCCAATTTTGACAAATGACATCAGATCTGATTTTCTCCCCTTGTGGCACAGATGAGATGATGCAAGCCATAAAGAAGAATTAAATAAATTCCTGAGAAAAAATAATTGGTATAAACTATACATTTGCAAAGAGTTTATAACTGCTTGCATCCAGGGACATTTGACGAATAGCTGCAACACATCCCAAGAGAGCCATGACAGAAAATACTACAGAAATAATGACATTGACCCAGAAAATCATGCTTCTTTTAGAAGGCCTGAAAGTGAGGTTATAGCAGACCATAGGCAAGACAAAATCCAATGGCATGAACCCAAATGCACCAATCACTGCATTAACATCCCCAAAGAATGGAAGCATTGCAGCCAAAAGTGTGGCTATCACTACTGCTGTTGTCCTTAAAATCAATCTGGGTATCAGATTTCGTGGAGAAAATCTACCCTGTTTCACATCTCCAGATTTTCGTTCTAGTATTTCAAATGCTGGTTGCAAATAGACCTGCCAAATTCAGTCAATGTCAAAAGCAAATCAGTTCCACTTCTTACAATTGATGATGGGCTTATAAGTTATAACTCCAAACATTTATATCTGCAAATAGATCTTCTTAGTTTTTATAACCTTTCTTATTTCTGAATTTGATTGTGTTCATAATGTTTTTGAATTGATGTTTCAAATGAACCATCATCAGGATGAGAAGCAAAGTTAAAAGGGATGTGATCATTAAACAAGAAAGACTTGTGAAAATCTGTTTGCACTAATTCTTGAGTTCTCCCAAGACAAGAGGGGATAAATTGATCCCAGTATTTTCAAGAGACTAGTGGGATCTAAAAAGATCTAATCTTTTTAACTCTCTGAAACATTATTCTTCTTTCAACTATTCACTCTGCCCTTATTTTCTTAATGGGAACATTTCAAAGTTGCACTGAAGTAATAACTAAACAACTATAATAATAAATTCTTCCATTGACTCACCATTCCAACTGCAGATACTTGGAGAAGCACAAACATGTTAGCCATGACTAGAAACCATTTGGGAAGAAACAGATGCCCATCAGATGGGACAAAATTACTAAAGATGGTTCCTTCTGCCTTGTTGCCAAATGCCCAGTAGCCTGAAATTGCCACAGAGTAAAATGTGGAAACCACCACAACATAACATATAGACAATCCTTTGAACATCTTGCCTGATACAGGAGGAGCCAGAGTTGCCTGAAAACATTATGCTCAATCAGGCCTAAAATTCTATGTGTCTACCAGAAATTAAAATCAAGAAAATGTTGGAAAATAAACAAATTACCACCTATTCAGTACTATTGTGCATAAAATGTTTAGAGGTTCAAACAACTTGGAAGTAACACCCTTTTCTGTGTTTTCAATTGGGCGTTGATCCTATAAATAGCTATTGTAATGGTTTCCCCTTTCAGTATATGCCATCTCAAATAATGAATGAATGCAGTTGCTATTAGCAGCAATCATCAATTATAATAGAAAAATCGGTACAACTTACTTGAATTTCAGGAATGATTCCATTCCCAAAAGTGGTAGCGATGATTGAGAAAGAATTCAAAGCTCCAAATATTTTGCTTGGTGTGCTACCAACGAAAGAATAATCTTTCTCAGCCGCTTCTTTTGAATTGCCTGTTAAAATTTAAACAATTTTTATTTTTTAGATTCTTCAAATTATCCTCCACTCAGATATCTATGGATTCCAGATGTACATAGACTTTAGAAAAGATTAAAGTAAGTGGGCATGAATCAATCTAGACACAAACCGGCATGAATGGAACCGACCACAGCACAGATGCTGTAAGCAAAGCAGAGCACAAAGGACACAAGATTAATGTGTCTCAGAGAATGAAAGGAAGGCATCTGAGCCAGAATCAGCATCAATCCTCCAAAGCAAATGATAAATTCATATAGCTTCATTTCTCCATCTGGGTGAAAAATGGTATATATAAACTGCAAAACAGAAGGAAGCATTAATGGCAAACATCATCATCACTCTTCCACAATTGATAAGATAACAGGATGCATATTTTAAGACCTTAAGAGTCTGCCCACCAAGGAGGGTGCACCCTATAACAGCTCCATAGCATACTGCAAACTGTATAGGCCCTACAAGGAACTTAGCCCACATGGGTCCTGCAACAAATTACACAACAAGAACATCACAAAAAACGCTGAAAAGTGAAAATATCAGTATTGTTGAATTTTGTTTCTGAATTCGATTGTGTATGTTTTTAAGCATCAACATTTCGGATCACACTCTGTGATCAATCATTTAATAAAGAAAGAAAGATATTGTTAATATCAGTATTCCTACCCATAACATGATAGCTGACATCTCTGAACCTCAATTGCCTGTTTCCCTGCAACTCCAAATGTTCAAGCACCAGGGAAAGGAGATTGTATGAATAGAAAGTGACCACTGCCCCAACAGTGAGGCATATAACTCCTGCAGCCCATCCAAGAGAGGCAAAAGCAAAAGGCAAGCTGAGAAGTGCAGGGGCCACTATGGAGGTTGTTAAATGAAAGCCAGCATGAATCCATGTCCCTGCATATCATCAACCATAACTCCATCTATTTAGATTTATCCACACCAATGGGAGCAAAAAGAGATTAGAAATTGAATATAGTTATACCTTTAGATTCTAAGACAAAGAGGGCGCCTGCATCTAAAGGTTGGGTCACCTTTGCTGTGCCATTCAAATCTTCTTCCCTACTACCAGAACCCATCTCAGCTTTCGTCACAGAGCTTCTAAGGCTTGAGCTTAATGCTATTCTCCTACACTTGTGTCCAAACTCCTTCAAGTATGCCCACAGCTGAGGTTGACCGTAGGAGTGGGGAAAAAGAGACACTGCCACGTGGCAAGACTTTATTTCTTCGTTATTACTCCCTGATTAGTGTAATAGTAGTAGCAAACCATGGCCAATAATTAACGGCTGACTGGGAAAATCAAGTGGTTTTGGAGATGATTAAGGTCATTTTGCAATTCTATAAAGACGCACTAAATTTAAAAAGATAAACATTGTCTGTCGAGGCCTAGCTGAGTTGTTGTATATTCCCATTTTTAGTTCTCATTTTATAAAAATCTGCACCTTATGTTTTAGGGTGTATTGATGGGCACATAATTCACCTCCTACTAGTTGGTGACACATTAACACACTTAATTATTATTACTTTTAGTATGGTAATGTTCTTGCCGTGTGAATACGAAGAGAACTCGAGATTGTTTAGTTTTGTAATGTTAATAGTAGTCAAATTGAATTAGATTGTGATGTGTTGTAGAATTAAAATTAAAAATTATTTCAAGTGTTAACAGATTGTTTTGAGTTTTATAATTATTATTACGCCGTAGGCGTTTCCATATGAAAGAAGCTGAGCTAAATATGTCCATCAACGGTTGAAATAGTTAGAAATGAAAATGACTACCATTGGAGCAATCCTCACCGTTCATTGTAACTGTGTTGTTTACATGGACGAGACAAATAAAAAGCACTGTTGCACTCCACATTGAAGATGTCATTGACAGAAGGCGGGGAGATCAAGGTGCCCATCTTTGTTGACCCGATCAAGAATGGTGACGGCCACTAACCGGTGGCTGGATGGGCTTCCTGTCGTTCAATCAAAATATGTTTCTTTCCCTTGTTTTTTTCAGTACTTTTGAGGGGAACTGGATTACTCAAGAACGTTTATTGGATTGTTGGGAATGTATTTGTTAAGATTTTAACACTAAGTTGAATGTGCTTGTAATTTAAATAATAATAAAATTTTATTTTAAGAGAAGAGTTATTAATTCTGAATATTCTTTTTATTCAAAATAAATAATGTTAGAAACTTTAAGCTTAATAAACTATTATCTTTGAGATAAATTTATGTTGTTATCATGAAAAGAAAATTTGACATTCATAAAAATGTCATTTGATCGAATTAGTAGAGTTTGATTGTCTTAAAAAGGTGTAATATCTTTTTTATATTCTTTTTTAATTAATTCCTACAATTTACTACAAATTATTTGGTACAAATTTATTTATATAAGTATATAATTACCATTTTATTAATTGTGTAGTACTCTTGTTTCAATATTTTATTTATTCATTGAGCCAAAAATTATCACAAACTTGGATAATGTCTTTTATAAGCCAAATGGATTCCTCTTTAAAATCATTACATTTTTTTGTTTCATCGCTTTCTCACTTTTCATTTTTGTGTTGTTTCCCCTTGTAGAAAAGCATCTGCTTTTTAGTTTCTATTTGTGATATTAATAGTATTTATAAGAAATACGGTATGTTTTAAATCATACTATTCATTAACATTTTACTTCTTTTATACAAATGTCTTGATATTGAGTAAATTATTATTATATAGAAAATATTAGTCAAGATCCATACAGAGAGAGAGATTGAGAAGAGGAGGGATATGGGAAGGAGAGGGAAAGAATGGAGATGGAAAATATAGATGGAGATGGAGAGGAAGATAGAGAGGGAGAGATGAAAATATTGAGATAGAGAGGGAAAGACTAGGAGATTAAAAATGGAGAGAGAGAGAGAGAGAGAGAGAGAGAGAGAGAGAGAGAGAGAGGGGTAGGTTATGATACATATATATGGAGAGGGGGTGAGAAAATATAAGGAGATAGTGACAAGGGGGAGATAGAAATGATACATACATACAAATAGTGGGTGAGGAGAAGTTAGGAGATAGAGTCAAATGAGGTAGATAGAAAGGATACATATGTAGGCAAAGGGGACAAGGAGAGGTAAAAGTATATAGATTATAGAATCTAATGTCTTGCTATTAATTTAAATAATTCTATATAGTACATATTTAGAGAGAGAGAGAGAGAGAGAGAGAGAGAGAGAGAGAGAGAGTTGATTAGATGAATATAGAGTGATACAATGGAAGAAAAACTGATAGAAAGATAGAAAGGGATACAGAGAGAGGGAGAGATAGATAGGAAGATATATAAAGAGATAGTGAGAAAGTGAGATAGATTGATAGAGATAACATGGATAAATAGAGGGACATTACAAAATAGAGAAGGACTAAAGTAATGCCACAAAATTAGGCAAGAAATTATTAAAAAAAAAGTGCCACATAGTGGCTTAGTACTTGCCTTTAATAGTAATAGTTTTAATTTTGATATAAATTTAGTTGTAATTTTATTATATATTTATTATATGTATCAAATATATTAATGTGTACTTTCATAATTTTATATATTTGATATATAATTGACTTTGTACAATCATGTAGTTGTGGTAAATTGTTCAAATTAAGAAGCATCAATTTTTGTAACCAACACATTAATTCACATAAGATTCACACATTATAATACATAAGAAAATACTAATTTTAATACTTTGACAATATATTATTAAATATAATAATTGAAACAATACTTTTTGTGTACTATGCTACATAATTTGAAAAAAATGTATTCAATTTTGTTTTATAGTATATTATTTTTGAAATTTTATAATATAATATTAAAATTTAAATAAGGATAATTGAAAGAACTATTTATTAAATATTAGTAGTGGATTAATGAAATAAATACAATATAAAACATTTACCAATGGTATTAAATTTTTTAATATAATAAAATATTATAGATCTTTCAAATAAAAGTTGAAGAATTGGACGGAATAACACTCAACTAAGAGTTGTAATAAATAATTAAAGTGAATGTTTAAAATATTTAAAAAAATTATTTCAATATATTTCTTTATAATCAAACAAACTATTTATAATAGTTCTAGAAAATTAAAAATATAAATAATTGATTATATTATTATAATTTATAGTTTTCTATTCTAAAATCCATATACAATAATTGAAGTGTTCAAAAATCACTTTGAACAAAATAAATAAAAAATGTCCTAAAAATTAGGAATAAGAGAAACAATACAAATATTCTATAAAATGATACTTTGAGCAAACTCACAAATCCCCATATAAGACTCTAATCCATTCATCCAATTAAAAGCTAGAAAATTAATATATATAAATTGTAAAGTTAAAAAATTGACATGTATTTCTTCATAAACATAATATTTATAGAAAAATATTGAATGAAATGAATTTTTATTGGTAGAATAGAGGTAATTTAATAACAAGTTATTGTGAGTAATCCAAAAAATGACACAATAGTACTTAGCCTACCGGCAAGTACTACTAATTCAAACCAAATGAAAGCTTAAAAAACTAGTATTTATTTTATTTTATGTTGATCTTTAATTTTTCAAATTGTTGACTATTATCCTTTTATTTTATTTTATTAATTATTAGAAGGTAGCTAGGTGTAACATGTTGTCATTGTCCTAGTATTTCAATATGTTCAATGTGCAATTCATTCATGCGGATTGTAATAGTTGAAATTAAATGATGTGCATATTGGATTGTCAATATTAAATATTTAAAATGGCATTGTTATCGAGTATATATGTACACAAATTATTTAGCAAATATCTTTTGCAAATATTTTAATTCAACTTTTTATTTATTTATTTAGTTTTAATTTTATTGATTATTATTTCTCTTTTATATTTATAGACTGTCTTATAATTATTTAATTAAAATATTTATTTTAAAGAAAGGATTCAAACAATTATAGTGACAATTTTAAAATATTTTTTTTCATCAAAAGTGTTTTAAAAAAAGAAAGAGGAAGTATAAAATCATTTGATTAAGGAACACACTAATAATCATCTTGAAGGTATGGAAGGTTCTAATGGCTTAACAACAAACATTACTTGAATAATTCAATGTAAATGGTCACTATGAAACATATATAATAATTATATAAAAGGTTTGGATAATCATTAAAAAGGTTTGAGATTTCATATTGTTGACACAAAAGTCTACACCCTTGCTTGAGGTATAACCCTCAAGCAACCTTGTGTAACATGAAAACAACCTCCAAGTGTGAGACTTGCGCTCTGAGGCTAAATCTTCGGAGAAGGTTGCATTCCTTACAATCAAAGTACGCCTAAACTACTACTTGAGAGGAAAAGGGAGAAGGAGAAAATAAATTTAAATGTAGAAAGGGAAAGGGAGGTGATGCACTGAGATAGAAATTTGCTTACAACTCTGCCTGTAGATGCACTACACATCAATGAAACATCCAAATACACTAATCTTAACTCTATCCTACCTTCTAAGAAACCACATATGCATGTTTGGAACTGGTTGAAGTGTTGAAAGGAAAGGAATTTCACTATACAACAACCATTAACAGACTTAACACAACACATAGATTTGAGAAAATGGAAAAGAAACATTCAAAACAAGAAAATAAACATGCATAGATTAATGAATGACAAGAAGAGGTAAGAATATAAATATTTCACTAATGGAAGGCAAGGAATAACATAGCATAATGCTATTGCAAAATATAAACAGAGAAGAACCGTAGAAAAAATATTTACAAATTGCCTTTATAGATCAAGCATAACTCATATCTAACTTGAAGTTCAAACCTCAATAGATGGAGTCAAGTTGTAGAGAGCAGCAATAAATGAATATCAAAGTGAGATCTAATTATGGAATACAATCTGCTATAATGAAGTGGCAGGAAGAAACCAAAACAAGACACCCAACCATAAGAGATCAAATCTCATGAGATTTGATCATTACAATCAATAAAGAGGCATGGAGATGCATTGACACCATGGAACAAGGCCCAAAATGTGAGTTTGCAATGAAGAAATGGTCCTTGTAATGTGTCATGGCCGCAACATAAGAATTTGCGCCACTGTAAAAAATGTGAGGGGGTTAACACACAATGTTAACCCACCACTAAAATTACAGAGTTGACCTATGTGGAATAAATTTGATTTGCCCAAAAAAGATGTAAGTTGTTGATGTAGATCTTCATTTTGGAATGAATGACCCAAATGCTACAAAGATCTCCTCAACAGATGAATAAAACCCAATTGTAGATCAAGATCTGCTTCAAAACAAATAGATGACTGAGATGCATCCAAAAATCCCCGCAAGATGTGCCAAAATTTGATGATCATCGCATCTTGGCCAAAGACCCAAGCAATGATGTGAACATATGAGCACCATCTGATCAAAATTAACCCAACACAAGAAGGATCTACCACATGGCACAAATATTTTGGTCAACAAATTTCTCAATGTATGGTGGAGGAGGTAGCATGTGATTTTGCGATTTTGTGGAAACAAAAAGGTAAGCCTTCCAAAATAGTGAATTTCACTATTTTGAAAAGAGCAACAAAGTCATTCTCTGAAATGACAAAAATGGTTAACATGAAATGTTAACCCTGGTACAAAATGTGTGTTAACCTACAATTTGGAAAATAAGGAAACCAAGTTCACTTGGTCAAAGAACAAACTCAACTAGCTCGATCGATGAAGGAATCAAGCCAACTTTGTTCATGAAGAGACTGAGTTAACATGAAATGTTAACCCTAGCCAAATCACATGTTAACCCACATCAAGAAAAACAATCCATTGAGAATATCTCTGATCAGTTATTGATGATGGGTTGAATGGAAGGCAAAAATGACCAACATTCATGGCAACTCAAAGTGGATGCTTGTTTTCTAAGCATAGATTAGTGGCCTTAAGAAATCCATTGGGCATGGAGTCACTACCAATAATTGACACATTATCTCATCTGTAACTTCACAAAATTATGCAACCAACAAAAAACAATTGGGCTTTGGGGAGCTCTAGAAAGCTCAGGAAAGCTCTAGAAAAGGGAGCAAATGTACTCATGCACTTCTTGAAAAGTTGGAAACTCCTACTCTACTATGTACAAGTATTTACAAACAAAAAAGATAAAAAAAAACTATTGACTATTCTTAACTATTGACTACACATCAATCAAATGCCCAAATACACTAATCTTAACTCTATTCTACCTTCTAAGAAACCAAATGCAAGTCTGGAATTGGTGGAAGTGTTAAAAGGAAAGGAATTTCACTATACAACAACTACTAACAAACTTAACACAACACATAGATACAAGAAAATGGAAAAGAAACATTCAAAACAAGACAATAAACATACATAGAGTAATGAATGGCAAGAAGAGGTAAGAACATAAATATATCATTAATGGAGGGTAAATAATTACATAGCATAATGCTGCTACAAAATATAAATAGAGAAGACCCCTGAAAAAGGTATTTAAAAATTGCCTTTATAGATTAGGCATAACTTATATCTAACTTGAAGTTCAAACTCCAACAGATGGAGTCAAGTTGGAGAGAGTAGAAATAAATGAATATCAAAGTGAGATTTGATCATGAAATACAATTTGCTGTAATGAAGTAATAGGAAGAAACCAAAACAAGACACCCAACCATAAGAGATCAAATCCCATGAGATTTGATCATTACAATAAATAAAGAGGCACATAGATGCATTGACGCTATGGAACAAGGCCCAAAATGTGAGTTTGCAATGAAGAAATGATCCTTGTAATGTGTCATGGCCACAACAAAAGAATTCACACCACTGTCAAAAAATGCGGGGAGTTAACACGCAATGTTAACCCACTGCAAAAATTATAGAGTTGACCCATGTGGAATAAATATGATTTTCCTAGAAAGGTGTGAGCCATTGATGTAGATATTCATTTTTAATGAATGACCTAGATGCTGCAAAGATCTCCCCAACCAATGAATAAAACCCAATCATAGATCCAAATCTTCTTCAAAACAAATAGAGATGCATTCAAAAATCCCCAGAAGATGCGCCAAAATTCGATGGTCATTGCATCTTCTCCAAAGACCCAAGCAATGATGCAAAAATATGAGCACCATCTGATCAAAAGCAACCTAATACAAGAAGGATCTACCATGTGGCCCAAATCTATTGGTTGACACATTTCCCAATGCACGGTAGAGGAGGTAGCATGCGATTTTGCAGAAGCATAAAGGAAAGCCTTCCAAAATGGAGAATTTCACTATTTTAGAAAGAGCAACAAAGTCATACTTTGAAATGGTGAAAATGGTTAACACAAAATGTTAACCCTGATAGAAAACATGTGTTATCTCGCAACTCGACAAATGAGGAAACCAAGATCACTCAATCAAAGAACAAACTAAACTAGCTCAATCAATGAAGGAACTGAGCTAACTTGGTTCACGAAGAGATCGATTTAACATGAAATATTAACTGTAGCCAAATCACATGTTAACCCACAACACGAAAACCAACCCATTGAAAATATTTTAGATCGGTTATTGATGATGGGTTGAATTGCGGGCAAAAATGACCAACACATACCTTAGTAAATAGTTGTATAATATTTAGCACCCTCCAATGTAATAATTGTATTAAATAAATGGATAAATAAATGGTATGATAATATGGTAGTTATATAACATTTGACATGATAACATGTAATTCTATGTTGGTTTTAATTAATTAAACAATATCTGTTTAAAGTACAAGAACAAAGTTGTCAATCTTATATCTTATGTTTCAACTATTAATTTGATATTATATAACATTCCCCCCTTTCTTAATTTTTGTATATGAATCACTCATAATTTGGTGACATAATTATAAATTGAATTGTTAATACCTTTGAATATATATAATAAGATGAAAAATCTAGATGTCTCATCTACGTTTGATTTGTTTTTTGCAAGATTTGAGATGGTTGTGTCATGCCTACTAGCTAGCAACTATAGCTGAGGTTGTTATGTCAAGCCTTAATGAATATTTCTGACTAGGTGAGTGTACCATTTCTTGAATCTTTGCAAATATTTACTACTTCCTAAATTACACAATTTTTCCACTTCCCCTATAGTCTTCACTTTCCCATGCACCATAAAACTTCTATACATATAGAGACAACCACTTGAAGATGATTCGACAATGAATGAAAACATCTACATATATGCTTAATCTTTATTGAACCATGATTAGCTAATTAATCTAATTTTTTAGACGGTGATGATTCATCTTTTTGCAAGTTGGCTACTGTGGATACAAGGATGTTGCCATTTATGGAAATATTATTGTTAGTTAGGGTCACACGAAGTTGTCATGCCCAAAACTAGGGCATAAACACACCAATATTTTTTTAATAAAAATAATTAGAACTAAGTTTATTACACACTAACATTGGATGTGTTGCAGAAGGTTAATAACATGGTAAGGTTGAGTTCAAGTCTGATTAGTTTACTAGAGTTCTAGGGTTAAGATGCAGATTTACATTAACTTTCATAGTGATAGTTATAAGATGAAGATAAAGTACATAAGAGTACTTTAGTTCTTGCTTCTAGGTTTAAATACATAGATGAATTCAATCAATACTTCATGATGGTTAGGAGCACATACTCTACTAAGTTTGAAAAGCCATAATATGGTTTATATAGGAACACTTAATGCCAGGTTGATAAGTTTAAATTATTAAAATTTTAGGTCATGAACAAAGGTATAACATTAAGACAAGGAGATAATTAGGTTCTCAATTTCGATAAGCAAGTTTGATCTATTTAGGATAACAATTAAAGGATTAAGCTCCTATTTTTGAATAATCAATTATTAATGGATTCATTTCCCTAACATTATAAGAACCTCACCACAATCAACATATAACAATTATAGCTATCTAAAATTATGATGTATCTAATTCGAGAATGATTAATAAAAAGAGTGCAATAAATGTTTATACAATAATAGAACCCTAAGGTATATTGTAACATTACCACAACTATGATAGAAAATAAACTCTAGTGCTAATTAATTCCATGCTATTTAAATTTAAAAAATACATTCCTTACTTTCCAAAGAAACTTCATCTAAAATGATTTAGAATCAACCCACATTCATGTAACTTTACAAACCTATCCTATTTCTAAAACCCATCTCCTAAAATCACCCTACAATTTAATTTCCCTTTATTAGAGTATACTTCCTTTTAGACTACACTAAATTAAATTAACATACATATACAAAATTACTTAAAATCAAACATACAATATATACACTAGTACAAAAATAGCAATACATGACTACAAAAGCTACAAAAGCTGAAAAAACTTGTATATAAGTGACTAAAATTAGTCAAGTGACTAATAGTAGTTAATATCTAGTCATTTATAACACAACTAAATTTACTACTAAATGATTTTAGTCACTAATTTTGATCATTGTTCTAGTCACATATTTAGTGGTATTTTTAGTAGCATATTTACTCATATATTTGGTCACATATCTAGTATATTTAGTCACATATTTAGTAGTATAATTAGTAGTGTATTTGGTAACATATTTAATATTATATTTAGTATATACTTAGCCACATATTTAGTAGTATATTTTTTTCATAATAAGGCATGATGGAATCAAACCACCATCCTTCTTCTTGTAAATGAAGTGCTCTTCCATTGAGCTAGCACCCTTTAAAGGATAATCATACAATGTGTAACTTTCTACATTTTCTTTGTTCTATACTAATGAAAGCTAGCATAATTTAAAAGAGAGACATTTTTTAATGTACAAAATTTACAAATATACTTTTTGCCAATTGCTTTCAAAGAAAAATACCATTACTACAATATTAAAGTGAATTGAAAATGACAAATGAGAAAATGCAATTTTTTAAAGGTTTAGAGTAAAATATATGAAGAGGAAACACTATAATGGAAGTTGGCATATTGGCTTTCATGAATCATCTCTACACAATATTTTACCTTATGTTGGAAATCATACCTGCAAAAAAGTTAAAACATAAAGGGGAAGGGGGTTAGTTACTAGTGACCAAGTAGTGAAGAACTTAGAGCCTACTCCTATCATTGGCTTCCATACATTCAGAAAAAAAAGCAAAAAAGAAAAGAAAAGAAAAAGCATGAAAAGTGTTTAGAAAATACTTTAGGACCATCATTGAATTACTGTTCATACTTAAAAAAAGGTATAATGAAAAACTTAGCGTAACAAAATAGAGCATGGTAAGGCACATAGCTACTATAACATAGGATCAAACCCTTTATAATCCTTTTGCTGATCAAGACAGGTCATTCTTGTAAGAGATCAAGAATCACATTACCATTCCAAGAGAAAAAAATGTAAGTAATGTTTCGTGTCCAACCATATATAGTATAAAATGATTCAAAGAAGAGTTTCATATTTCTCATACATTATGTAGAATCTATGTTAGACATCTACGCTAGTAGATACTTGTGATAGAAGTCAGCAAATAGTTTGAAAGAATGAAATCAATAAGAATCATTCAACTACTACCATGAACATTAAGTACACATATAATTTTGAGCATGTAATAACATTAAATTCAACATCAAGGAGTGTGACAACATTTATTCATGAATGATGGTGACATAATTAGATCAACAGACCATAGTGTAAAAGTGTTGTAGAAGTAGGCATTTCACACTCATATGAAGTCTCAGGATAGGTAATACTGTGATTAACATGAGAGGAATATCCAGATAATAGCATGATATGATCAGTTGCAGATTTAACAACAATATCTTGATCAATAATAAAGATAGAAGTGATATAATTTAGATCAATACAAGAGATCATGATAGTCAGTGAAGTCAAATAGTTCCATTAGGAACATTTAAAGGATATATGTGTTGATACTAGAGAATTCCACCACTATGTAATACTTGAACTAGTAGAATTTTTACAAGAAGTATATTCAGTCAAAAAAAAAAAAGATTTGCATTGATACAATTATGTAAGACACATAGACTTGATTGGACCACATAGACATAAATGGGTATGCTAGAGGTGATGGAGCCCTAAATTTTGCAAGTTAGGGCCTCTTTTTGAGAAATAATGTTGGAGATTCATGATGGAAGTATTGTTATTTATGTCAAACAAAATATAGAAATATTGTTATTAATGATTACATGGATGTTGAAGACATTATGATGATGATGCAAAAATTACCTCATCTAATATTCATACTAAGGATTGTGTAGTTGTAAATGAAAAGAAACATTGGATATATGAATAGTTGTATAGAAGAAATAGAGGAAATGTTACCAAAGGAAAAGATATTATAAACAATTGAATACATATGAAGTAAGAAAACATCTATGAATATACAATCTGAAACATAAATGAGCATATGTATGGTACAAGCCACATGAGGCCAAGAGGGATGGTATATCCACTCTTGGGCCTAGGGTAGGAAGTTTTGGGACACCTTATTAAGTCAACTACTTTATCCCTTCTATGGTTGGATCACATAAAAGTTAGATCTAGTAATCTATTGATTTGATCTACATCTCATATATATTCTTATTTCTAAATAAAGGATATCTAACTATGACGTGATGATTATAAATGGACCCTAAATGCACTGCATGATTTCAAGTAATGGAATTACAAAATTTAAGAAACCCTATCCATGGTAAACCCTAACCCTAATCTTGTGCAATTGTGATTTTAGAACAGATTCAAGGACTAATTAGGGAGGGGACATGAAAGGAGATAAACTTCTACAAGGTAGTGGGCAGCAAAAATATTACAAATATGTTAAAATGATGCTGGATGATGTCTGTAGAAGTTTGGCAAAAAATGTTCAGAAATCCAAATTATTTCTATTCCTATTAACCATTATATTGTTAGCCATGAATATGAATCATGATTTATTTACAAATGTTACTATAATGTTGTTGTCACTGCTCTAATGAGCTATTTTACCATTGTAATAGTTTTTGGATTTGATTGAGCAAAAATTATTTATCATCAACATTTTGGATCACACTATGTGACCCATCATCAGGTTGCAATATATAAATCCAATAAATTTAATTTTACTTTTGTTAAATTGTTGCCATGATATATTATATTGTTACTGATATAAAACTGTCATGTTGTACTATTGCCATGATATATTTAACAGTACATTTAATATTATAAAAATTAAACATTAATAATACTCATCTTCCTATTGGGTACATATAGTTGAGGGACATCTAGTTGTGCTTAACTACCTTGTGGATGGTGAAGCATCACTGTAGCATTGCTAATGGTGCAACATGGTTCAAATGTATTTTGAAGATTTGAATATTTCGGAGAGGACCAGGGTGCATACCCTACCATCCATTATACCAAAACACCATTAGCAATGGGGATGGGGATGGGGATGCCGATGCAGATGCAGATGGGAATAGGGATAGGACTAAAATGGGAATTGAGATTGGGATGGGGATGGGATGTGGATGGGAATAGGGATATGACTAGAATGAGAATGGGGGTTTGGGGGCTAGGTAAGTATCCCCATGAAACACAATTTATATCATTAATGAGAATAAAACTAGAAGTATGCATTATTTCTCTAGCCTAAGTCTCTAATTTTTTATTAAGATAAAAAAGAAAACTTCAAATCTAGATTAGGAAAAAAACCATGTCTCTAGATTAGGTTTTCAATTAGGATAAATAGAAAACTTCAAATCTAATATAAGACAAATTGAAGAAATTGAAGACTTCTAAAATATGAAAAATATTATAATGGAAAGAGAGAAAATAAAGATAGACATGGTAATATCTGTAGGTAAATCCTTTAACTTTTCAATGAGAAGTTTAACAATTCATGTAAATGTAGACATTAACCTTAATTGGTGCAACATGTATTCTCCCTACTATTGGTGATTGACTAACACCACCATAAATTCTAGTATAACACTTATCCAAAAGCTGTAACAATCTGTTGGAATAGTAAAAGCCATCAATAGTGAGAATCTATCTACAAGGTAGATAATCCCAATTATAAACATGTACCTACTCTACAAAATATCTTTGTAAAAGAGAACAAATTATAACTCATTGAACATGTATAGAGCACAACTACATTAAGAAAAATTTAAGAGTCCAAAATTTCTAGTGGTAAGGCATAAGATTTGCCTAAACTAAAATTAGTAATTACAAATTAGCACTTTTGGTATAGATATTTAACCCACGATTCTATTACCAAATGTTGAATTTGTGGAATACAAACTTCAGTAGCAGCCAAGCTCCATAAGGTAAAAGACCACAAAGACTCAAAGTCAAATTCCTTTGAAGACTATAAAGATGAAATCTACATAACAACAATTGGTGATAGAGAAAGCCAACTAGGAAGGACAAATTGTTATTCTCAAATGGGTTGAAACTGACATCAAGCATTCATAAATCTCTTGTGATAGAAAACCATTTGTACAATATAAATAGAAGAAATTATGCAACCAGCATGATATAGATATAAGATCTATATAATCCATTTTACTATTGTTCTAGCTACATAAAGCACATCACTATTTAGATGACGAAAATGTAGTGATATTTATTATTACTCATTGGCTAGTCAAGAAATCATTTCTATGTCCCTATTAAGAACCTAGATGAAAGGATTTTAAAAACATTTCAAGAACATTTTGAGTGATAAATTACTTAATAACCATCTAGAAATGGACTATATATGAAAGAATGGTCCACAAAGAAGTCTTTCATTAGAAGATAAAAATATTCATTACAAATGAATACTTTATCCTTATCATTAAATTGACCGTAGTGATTTTTTCACATAATCAAATGATAAATATAATTTGCACACTCCATCATATAAAGGACACAATATAACCACTAACATTCCATGAATACCAAAGAAGCTTCTATTAAATTGATTGTTCATCCTTGGAACTACCACACTAAGTATTATGAGGCATACCCACATTGCTCAACACAACTCCTAGATATTATGGTCATCTGGGCACCACTATCTACAAATGCATACAAATAAACAAGAAGGTAGTCATGCTTCAAGAGATTAACCTTATAAAGATGCACAAACTAAGAAATTAAAGAAAATAAAAGAATTCCTAATTTCACCAATATAAGCCAGCTCAAAATTCAACTCATATCTATTTCATTTTAATTATCTAGTAAGTCTAACATCTAGAATGAGCTCAAATGGTAAGTCCATAGGGCTTTCATTACATAATCTGATGTTAAACTGAGTAATATATCATATCTAATTTGGTGTGCAACATGCCTCAACAAACAAGGTCAAATGTAAGCTTTAGGTGACATTGACAAAATAAAGACTCTGGATGGGGCATATAAGATGAAGGGCTATTTTTGATGTAGACAACAAAGTTCACCAAGATTTGAATAATTTCTTCCTAATTCTAGCTTTAAATTCTTTTGAAAAAGGATTTGATAGCCAATTGGTGATACCAATGAACAAAATTTAAGAGGAACACAATCATCCTCAATAAGTATATGTAATGGGCACCCCTGGATGTCCCAAAAAACTAAACCAAATTGCTGAAAGGAATTATGTCAAACAGTTTGCATTCAACTTCTTATTTCTCCGTTTAATGTTTTAAACCCCTTATAATTCCAGAAATCAAACATTTATTGTTTGTTGTGTTTCGTGCATGGAATTGGTATCATACAACATAAACAAGAAAGCAACTACAATGATATGCAAAGTGGAAATGAACTGCTGCTAATAAAATGTTATTTTCAGAAATTCATAAAATCAAATACATAGCAGATTTATCAACTCACTAATTACTTCAGCAATATTGTCATAATACTTCAGCCCATGCTTACGAACTTTCTGCTACAATACTTTGTCCTCCAATCAGTCCACTACCTTCATAATACCATTCCCTCCAAGCGGCATAAGCGTCAGACAAGTAGTGAAGAAGATATGAGCAAAATATCAAATCTGCTTGTAGCCGGAAATGCAACTAAACTGCCTGATAATGAAGCCAATAAGAAAGAATTCCAAAGGCCAAACCCCAAGGGAATGACGTCTAGAATGTTACAAGAGAGGATAGACGTCCTCAAATGCCGAAAACAAAGCTGCAACTCACACACCAATTTCTTCTCATATTCCACCTGCCTAATGAAGCCACAGATGCTTCCTTTTATTCTATTCCCACGGGTCCGCTCAACTCATATGGGCAATGTGGGATAAAAGATGTGTAATATAAAACATATATTAAAATACCCCTTATGTCTCCCTTGGGTACACATCACCATAAAATAAATATTAAAGTAACACTTTAATATTTTACAATTAAATTAGACGTTACTTTAATAAAACTTCAGGCATTAAAATATATTAGCAATCGAACTCCGAATAATGCGAGTGATAGCTGATCGGAAAGCTCTCACCGAGGAGTATCGAATCCAATCACCAAAATTGACCTGCACTATGTCCTGCCGACTTACTAAAAATAGTAAGTATGCCTGAAACTGAGTAAATCAACTTCGTTTTGGCCCAAACTGGAAATGACTAGGCCAAAACACTCCAAGATCCCATTAAACCCTTCGTTAGCCCTCGGGACCATGTAGAACAAGGCTAACGCACACACACTTGGTCAACTGCTAAAATGGGGACATTACAGTCCACCCCCCTTGAAATTGCTTGTCCTCAAGCAATCTCAGTCCAGCCTGCTGAATAACCTGCTCACTCTCCCATGTAGAATCTTCCTCCGGCAGGTCTTTCCATCTGACCAAATACTCCTTCACTATCCTGCTTCTAAGCTTCCTCTCTCTGGTATCCAGAATAGCCTTAGGTACTAACACAAGCTTCCCCTCCTCATCCAAAGGGGGTAAATCTGCAGAAGGCACTACACTCTGACCAATGGCTTTCTTAAGCCTAGACACATGAAACACATTGTGCACTCGATTGCCTTCTGGAAGCTCAAGCTCATAGGCAACTTTGCCCACTTTGCGAATCACCCTGTATGGACCATAAAATCTAGGTTTCAACTTTTCAGCTCCGCTCTTCTTGAGCGATGACTGTCTATATGGTTGTAGCCTCAAGTAAACCATATCCCCTACCTCGAAGCTGCGCTCTATTCGGTGCTGATCAGCATACAATTTCTGTTGATTCTGGGCCTGTTGTATATTCTCTTTGAGCACTTTCAGGATGTCCTGACTATCCTGCAATAAGTTTTTGGCTTTGGGCACTCTACTGTCCCCCAAAACTAAATCCATGAAGCTAGGTGCTTCATAACCATAGAGTGCCATGAAAGGAGTCATCTTGATGGACATATGATAAGTGGTGTTATAACAATACTCTCCCATATGCAACCATCTGATCCAAGCCTTTTGTTGTGTAGTTACATAGTTCCTCAAATATCCTTCCACCCATTTATTCACAATCTCTGTTTGCCCATCTGTTTGCGAATGATAACTAGTGCTAGGTGTAAGATCTGTACCACACAACCTAAACAACTCTTGCCAAAAAACACTCATAAACTTACTATCCCGGTCGCTGACAATGAATCTGGGCAACCCATGTAACCTGAATATCTCTTTAAAGAAAAGCTCTGCCACCTGTGCTGCTGTGTAAGTGGACAAAATAGCAATGAAGTGAGCAAACTTCGTCAAGCGGTCCACCACCACATAGATGCAATCCCTTCCCTGTACTCGTGGTAAACCAATGATGAAGTCCATCGAAATACTTTCCCATTTCCTATCAAGAATGGGCAAGGGCTGTAATAAACCTGCAGGAAATGTGTGTTCTCCCTTATTCTGTTGACAAACCACACACTCCCTGACATACCTCTGAACATCATCCTTGAGCCCTTTCCATGAAAACCGCTCTCGGATCTGCCTGTAGGTCTTGAAGACCCCCGAATGTCCAGCTGTGGGTGCATCATGAAATGCCTTCAGTATCGCCTCTCTCAAATGTGATGATGGAATCAAATAAACCCTGTCCTGAACTCTGATCAATCCATCTATCACCTCATAGCGATCATCCTGTATGGTACCTAAAATCAATCCAGAAGCCCAAGCATCTCCGACATACTCTGCTATAATCCGATCTCTCCAATCTCCTGAAATCTCTGCCAGAGCACATAAGTGAGGTCTCCGAGATAAGGCATCAGCCACCACATTTTTCTTACCTTTGACAAACTCTATGTCAAAGTCATAAGCCTGCAATTTAGTCACCCATTTTTGTTGCTGGTCATTAAGATCATGCTGGCTCATGAAGTATTTAATACTGTTGTGATCAGTCTTGATCTCAAAATGTCCACCTACCAAATATGATCAAAATTTGGCCAATGCATGCATTATGGCCAACATCTCCCGGTCATAGACAGAATAACTTTTCTCAACTCCTCGGAGCTTCCTACTCTCGAATGCAATGGGATGCTTCTCCTGCATCAATACTGCTCCAATCCCATCACCAGATGCATCACAATGAAGCTCAAAAGGCTTCGTGAAATCCGGTAGAGCTAGAACTGGACATGAAGACATTACCTGCTTGAAATGCTCAAAACACCTCTGTGCTGCCCCTGTCCACACGAAGGCTCCTTTCCTGGTAAGATCTGTCAAGGGTGTAGCAATCTGTGAGAATCCCTTAACAAACCTCCTATAAAAACCACATAAACCAAAGAATCCCTTAAGCTGTGTAAGGTTTGTGGGAGTAGGCCATTCTACAATAGCTCTAATCTTTTCGGGATCAACCCGAACGCCATCTGCACTAATGATATGCCCCAGGTAAAGGAGCTCAGTCATGCCAAACTCACATTTAGATTCCTTGGCATACAATGACTCTCTCTCCAGAATAGATAACACCTCCTCTAGATGATGTAAGTGCTCCTCCCAGGTCTTACTGAAGACCAAGATGTCATCAAAGAAGATCAAGAAAAATCTCCTCAGCTGCTTCCTGAATACCTGGTTCATACAACTTTGAAATGTAGCAAGTGCATTGGTTAGACCAAATGGCATAACCATGAACTCAAAGTGGCCATAGTGACATCGGAAGGCTGTTTTCTCAATGTCCTTTGCTCTCATCCTGATCTGATGGTATCCGGATCGCAAATCAATTTTGGTGAAGAAGCATGCCCCATGCAACTCATCAATCAGCTCATCAATCCTAGGAATGGGATACCTGTTTTTAATTGTTTTCTTATTCAGTGCTCTGTAATCGATGCACATGCGCATCGTCCCATCCTTCTTCTTTACCAATACTACTGCTGAAGCAAAAGGGCTCTTACTGGGCCTGATATGCCCCATCTCCAACAAATCCTTAATCGCCTTTTCTATCTCATCCTTGTGTTTCTTAGGATGACGATAGGGAGTAATCATAACTGGTTTGGCTCCCTCCTCGAGCTCAATAACATGTTCCATCCCTCTGTCAGGAGGAACCCCATGAGGAATATTGCTAAATACTTTAGCATGTCTATCGAGTATCTTCTGGACATCTAGTGGATGACTCTTTTCTTGTGGCTCTGGTGAAGTTGGCATAATGTGGCACTCTGCCGCCCACTCTATGTCATCATGATGAAAAAGTCTCTGCATTCTCCTCAAGGACACTATTCTGCAACCTCCATCTGAAAGCCCTCTAAGTACCACAGTTCTCCCCTCATGCTGGAATCTCATCTCCAATTTCGCTAGATTGAGTGTGAACTCAACTAGTGAAGCCATCCATGTCATGCCGAGGATGACATCATAATCTCCCATGTCCACAACATAGAACTCATCCTCCAACTCGTAGCCATCTCCAAACCTGATGCGAAGATTAGATATCTTCTGAGTGCATAATAACTTATCACCGTTAGCCACCATGACTCTGAACCCATCATGCTCCTCTGTCTATAACCCTCTCCTAGCTACCAACTGTGCATCTATGAAGTTATGTGTAGCCCCAGTGTCAATAAGAGATATCACTTTCTGCCCCTGGATAGTACCCCTGACCTTAAATGTGATTGCCTTTTGGGCCCCTGTCAAGTGTGCCAATGATCTATCATCCTTAGGAATGTTGCTCTCCTCTATAGTGTTACCCTCATCTGAATCGGAGTGTTGATCCTCCCCTTCTGACTCTGACTCTTCTGCTGAAAAATACTCCATTTGATTTGCCTTAGCCTTGAGAGAACATTTATGAGATAAGTCCCAAGGCTCTCTACAATGGAAGCACAGGTTCTTCTTTCGAAGTTCATTCAAGGTTTCATTGTCTAGTCCTTTTGATCCTTCTTTGGGTTTGCTATACTCTTTCTGAAATGATTTTTTGTCTTTGTCCTTGCGGTAGGAAGAATCTGTTGAATGGTTTTTTTCTTTGTATACCGAAGGGGCTAAATCTCGTGCCTTTTTAGTTGCTTCAGCTAACGTGAGTGGATCATGTCCCTTCACCCAACCTCGTAATGGATCAGCAAGACCATCACAAAATAACACCACCAATCTCCTAGGAGAGATATCAGTAACAAGTACAGACAAGCGCTGAAACTCGGCAATGTAAGCATCCACAGAACCTGACTGTTTTAACTGTGCTAGCTCCTTGAAATGTAACTCGGGATCCTTAGTGTCAAATCTCCCAATCAATGTTTCAGTGAATTCCTCATAGGATGTAATCTGATTATGCCCCAAAGTCACCATGCCATGATGCCACCGTTCATGTGCAATGCCATCCAAGTGCATAGCCGCATACTTGATAGCCTCCTCCTCAGGCATAGGATTTAGCTGCAAGTATGTATCTACCTTCTGCACCCAAGCTCGTGCAGTCATCTTCCCTGAAGCATCATAATAAGGTAAAGAAAGTTTTCCAGCTTTCTTCCTCAACTCAAAGTTTTGATTCCTCCCTCCTGCTTTAGGCATGTGTCTCATCCTCAAGTCCATATAATCTCTAAGAGAAATATCTGCCTGGAACTCTGGTCCACTAGCCTCCCAGTCCCTCCTGAATTGATCCTGTAACTCGGTAATCTGCGGTTCGTTTACTGGATGCACCGGATCTCTAGGTGGAAAAGTGGGTAGAAGAGGTCTCGAGCTCACAGTCCGTGCTGGGCGTGCAACGTGTCTAAAGTTATCAGCCTCATTCCCATTATTGCCGTGTCCATTATTACCATTAATGTTATTCTCAGGACCATTGTTGTTGCCTTGGCCTTCATGGTTATTGTTTCCCTCGTTGTTATTGTTTCCCTCGTTGTTATTGTTTCTGTTGTTGGCATCACCTGGATTAATATTGACACCCATCTGTCTAGCCATGAGCTGCAACATCATGTCCATTCGCCTATTCTGCTCCTGCTGCATACGCTACCCCTGCTCTAATGTATCCAGTAACTGTCAGAACAGTACCTCCTCCTGATCTGGACCAGCATTTCTGCCTCCGCCTAATCCTGTATTCTTGTCATCTCGATCACCCATATTATTGTCCTGATCACAGAATATCTCCTCTGTGTCTGTATGGTTGAATTCAATGCCCCCCTGCACGGATGTACTAGACTGTTTGCTTTGTAAGTCTGAAATCCTATTTTGTCTTGCTCTGGTATCGCGGAAATTATAAGACAAATGCTTAGCCTGTGTCTTTTACTTACTTTTTCCCTCTATCCGACTGTTCCAAATTCCCTATAAGACCTCCACAGGATGGCAGGACTTATAGCTCTGATACCACTGTAATGGGCACCCCTGGATGTCCCAAAAAACTAAACCAAATTGCTGAAAGGAATTATGTCAAACAGTTTGCATTCAACTTCTTATTTCTCCATTTAATGTTTTAAACCCCTTATAATTCCGGAGATCAAACATTTATTGTTTGTTGTGTTTCGTGCATGGAATTGGTATCATACAACATAAACAAGAAAGCAACTACAATGATATGCAAAGTGGAAATGAACTGCTGCTAATAAAATGTTATTTTCAGAAATTCATAAAATCAAATACATAGCAGATTTATCAACTCACTAATTACTTCAGCAATATTGTCATAATACTTCAGCCCATGCTTACGAACTTGTTGCTACAATACTTTGTCCTCCAATCAGTCCACTACCTTCATAATACCATTCCCTCCAAGCGGCATAAGCGTCGGACAAGTAGTGAAGAAGATATGAGCAAAATATCAAATCTGCCTGTAGCCAGAAATGCAACTAAACTACCTGATAATGAAGCCAATAAGAAATAATTCCAAAGGCCAAACCCCAAGGGAATGACGTCTAGAATGTTACAAGAGAGGATAGACGTCCTCAAATGCCGAAAACAAAGCTACAACTCACACACCAATTTATTCTCATATTCCACCTGCCTAATGAAGCCACAAATGCTTCCTTTTATTCTATTCCCATGGGTCCGCTCAACTCATATGGGCAATGTGGGATAAAAGATGTGTAATATAAAACATATATTAAAATACCCCTTATGTCTCCCTTGGGTACACATCACCATAAAATAAATATTAAAGTAACACTTTAATATTTTACAATTAAATTAGACGTTACTTTAATAAAACTTCAGGCATTAAAATGTATTAGCAATCGAACTCCGAATAATGCGAGTGATAGCTGATTGGAAAGCTCTCACCGAGGAGTATCGAATCCAATCACCAAAATTGACCTGCACTGTGTCCTGCCGACTTACTAGAAATAGTAAGTATGCCTGAAACTGAGTAAATCAACTTCGTTTTGGCCCAAACTGGAAATGACTAGGCCAAAACACTCTAAGATCCCATTAAACCCTTCGTTAGCCCTCGAGACCATGTAGAACAAGGCTAACGCACACACACTTGGTCAACTGCTAAAATGGGGACATTACAGTATAAATAATGTAAATATATACATGCATGAGTGAGTTGACACTAATTTTAGCTCAGATCCAAGGTCTACAAAATTAATATATCCAAATTAAGACCACAAGGATAAAAATAAGGCACAATTAGAATAAACAAATTTCCAGGATATCAAGGGTGAAAATCATTGGGCATGATCACCTTTTCAAAATCTAGGAATTTCTCAACATAATGACTTCACTAACTATAATGCATCAAACTATGGTTTTGAAATAGGCAACCACATTGGGATTGGGATTTAACAATATTGAAAGCACTCAAACCATTATACTGGTGGTATAAAGGTTAGTTGGATATTACTAAATCAAATCCCTCAAGTGGGTCTTTAGTTATATTTCCTCAAAAGGGATTCTCTATAGATTTTAGGTGTGGCAATGACACATTGAATGGTGTATCTCAAGTTAACAAACAAGAGTTCTCAGGAAAAAATAAAGGGATTTGGATTTACTGATATGCATAGCTTAGTTGTCAAACAATGATAAATTCCAATATATATGGATAGTGAAAAATGTGATAGTTCTAGAAGATGACACAAGAAACTATGTTTTCAACTTTGCAAGCAAGATCAATGTCTCAAGTTTAGATGACTCACATGCTACCCATCCACCATAGGTGAGCACTTGAGAAACAATCTATACCACATTTAAGGTGTAACATATTAATTTCATATCTTGCATAGCTATCAAGTTTCACCATTAAATGGTATTTCAATAAGATGTGTTTGTGTATCAAAGTATTTCTAGTGAAGATCCACACAAACCATATAGAAATTTCTAACACACAAGTGGTGCAAATATGTGGTGGATAGAACTACATGATTAACCCTAAATACTTTTAATGAATCTTTTCCATTCTATATGCCAAATGTTATAGCCAACTCAGGCAATTTGCACTATAATGCATATGAAACATTATTTATTGTATGGATCCAAAAATAGTATATTGAAATGAATAAATAACTGAAATACAACCAAGGGTATCTCATATTAAACTAGACATCAAAGGAGCAATTTCCAATTACACTAATATGTGGGTGTGATGTAACGTTTTCTTATCTCTGACTATCACCTTTTTGCAGAATTGTGGGGGTAGTCATGAAGAGTTTAAAAGGAAAACATGAATTGAACATCATTGAGAAACAAAGAAGAGTACAGGAACAAATGCAAAACACCATAAAATAAATGAACAAGAAGAAATTGCATTGAATAAGCCTATCCTAAGGATTTGAGGCCAAATTCAATGGGACTTTATGTGCTCTATGTATGTTTTTGTGTGTGTCTAGCACTCCAAGATTCTATTCTAGTACATGACCGACATATTACTAAGGCTAGCACTATTGAGTTGTTAAAGTGAATCATGCCTAAAAAGTTAAAAAATATGTTGTTCCATAGTTACTATTTAAAATTATCTTTCCTTTCATCCCTTTCTAATTCCTTGTGAGATGCCTTAGTTTAATGATAGGAATTTCCTCATGCCATAACATACTCTTGACCCTTTATTAAAAACTAACCCTTTAAAATTGTTTCTCCCACTACTCTTACCCATAATGAATCCCAAAAAAATACCCTATCTACCCTTTTCAATATGAACTAGCTCAAATGAAAGTGTTGGTGCTCCCCCATTGCATTGTGATAGTGTTGGTTAACAATTTGTTCTCCTATTATATTTGATAATCTTGACTCTTTGGTACCCAATTTTTGGAGGAAAAAAATGATGTTTACCAAAAAATGGTTCAATTTATGTATCCTATCACTACCCTATGAATTGATTAGGTACATCTCCCTATGATTCTTGCAATAATATGTAATGAATATGTCTTTATGTGATTAGAAATTCTTGATATTATAAGCTCTTAACTTGAGAGTAGTAAAGGATAACCGAGTTGTTTGTAGGCACAAACAACTCAAGCAAGATGTATATGAATAACCTACCATACTCAATGGAATGATTGTAGTAGATTATCTTGATATTTTTTGAGTTCTAATTCTATTCTAAATGCAAATTACTCATCCAAATGCATAAGTAGGAAATAAAGGATTATAGCTATGAGGGAAAGTGGGATTGCTTTGGCTATTAGCCTTGACTGAAATGGAATTCAACAAGTATCCAACTGACTCGCATACATTATCCTTTAATTCCCAATGAAATATCTAAGATGTATGAAACTATCAAGAGAAGAAACAAAATCATATATGAAGCAGCAAATGGAATTACTGTACTACAAATATCAAAATGAAGTGGAATGCATCTGATTATTTATAGGATCATACACAATTGTCTTTCAACTCTAAGTGCAAAGCTATCAGATGCATGGACTACAAAACATGAAAAAAGAATATTGTAAATGGAATTATAGAACCATTCACTCTCAAGTTTTTTGACCTTTGTTATGTTAAATTAAGTTACATTTATAGTTCTATATCATTTCTTAATTCTGGCAGAGCAACAGTCACATAATAATAAAAAAATCAAATATGAAATTGTCCAATCATACGAACATGTGGCATCTTCTCCACTACTGATTCTGAATCCATTATGTTTCTAAAATACATAATGACCATTCAGCTTCCTGCAATCTTTAGAAAATCCTATGGAAAATCACGTTTTCTTTTATTTTCTATTGTTTCATGCCAAATTGCTTTTTTCATATTCCAATGGTCACTGCATTTTCAAATTCTGACCATCAATGTTAAATCAATGATTGTGATTTAAATGTTGAGACTTTCCTTTATAATTTCCATCGTGGGTCCCTTCTTGTATAGGTGTTGGATTGTCACTTTGTCACATAGAATAATGGTTGAGAAATTTTTTATAGTGAGATAGCCATGCCAGTGGATCCACCTCAATTTGATAGTGGTAATAAAATGATGTTAAGTCTCTTTGTTTCACAGTGCAGGTCCACTTTTCCAACTAGGTGCATCATGGCATACACAAGGCATCACTTAATTGCATGGAATATCCGACTTTAACTTATTTGTACTTTGTAGAATGTAATAGGCCCATTGAGACACATGTCATTCCCTCGCTATGTCGCTTTACTTAAAGATTGATCAATTTTTTATAGCAACACAATGAGAACCATAGATTTATTTTAATGGGGTGGTTGAGAACATACATGACCTATAGTCTTTCTTTATGGTAATAAAATGATGTTATGTCTCTTTGTTTCGCAGTGTGGGTCCACCTTTCCAACTAGGTACATCGTGGCATACACATGGCATCACTTAATTGCATGGAATATCTGACTTTAACTTATTTGTACTTTGTAGAATGTAACAGGCCCATTGAGACACATGTCATTCCCTCACTATGTCATTTTACTTAAAGATTGATCAATTTTTTATAGCAGCACAATGAGAATCATAGATCTATTTTAATTGGGTGGCTAAGAACATGCATGACCTGCAATCTTTCTTTAAACTATTTGACTTGTCAACTAGCCAATGACGTGTAGTTTTTCATTAATTTGACTTTTCTCCACTTCATAGTTTATTATGATTTGCATCTAAGCCATCAATTTTTATTTTCAAAAGAAGTCGTATCACCTTTGACTAGTTTCTTTCACCATTTTTGCATTTTTAAGCATTCATTCTATATTGAATTTAATTGAACTTTATTTTGAATTATTCTCACAATCTATATATCAATCTTCAACTTTAGTCTTCAGTGTTCTCTTTTGCATTTGCTCTGTATATATCTGTGAAAATGTATCCTTCTCTAGATATAGATCTTTGACCATGGAGTTAGAAACTTTTAGAGATGAAGAAATGCTTTCATAAAGAACTACTTCTCAACATGAATATTGTATTCAACATGATTGGGAACAAAGAATATGAATCATTAGAGATATTCATACCTTCTTCTAATTAGGAAAATGCATAACAAACCATCTCAAACCTAATCGCATAGCCAAGAATCAATGTATTGCTCATATGATTTCCTGCATCAGATTATCTCAAAGGGAAGATGAGAAGAAAGGCCATCCTATGGGAAATCTATACTCAGAATCAATACATTGACACTTGACTTAACTTTAAACCCTAAAGCAAAAACACATGGACTGAAACTTAGGCAACAACTGGCTCTGACTAGGGATTTAATCATGATAATGATTGAAAGAATCCAAGCAATCTCTGGTTCTATGCAAAGGATGACAACTTGGAAACAAAAATAATAGGATAAACTAAGAAAGTAGCAAGGAACTACCCAAGGAAAACAAGCAACTAAACTAAACAAATAGCAAGAAAGGAAAACCTACCTATCTAGCTACTATGTAGGGGTTACCTGCTTTCAACTTTGCATTTGATACAACTTTAGATCCTCCCCATTATAAGAACATGGCAAGGTTTCCCCTGTAGGATATGCCAACTTGAAAGAATTATTTTGATTCATTTGAATAATCTGAAAAGGCCCTTTCAACAAGGATTGAAACTTGGAATACATACCTCTTGGCTCATGTCTCTTATGCCATAACAACACCAAATCACCTTCCATAAAATTTCTAGGCCTTGCCCTTTTATCAAACAATTTCTTTATCCTTCCTTGATGTTTAGTAATTTTTTCAACCATCTCTTCTCTTTCTTCTTGCAATTTGGTGAGATACATGATTCTCTTCTCTAATCCATCTTTGAAAACATCTTCTTCAATGATAGTCTTTAATTTACATGCATGAAGTTCTAAAGGTAATAGAAAATTAGCTTCGACTCCATAGACTAATTCAAATGGTGAAATACCTTTAGCTCTTTTAGGTGTAGTCTTATTAGCCCATAAAACATCATGAATCTTCTTGTGCCAGCCTTTCTGATTATCTAAGACCAGTTTCTTCAAAATATTAATCAAGTTCTTATTAGTAGACTCATCTTGTCCATTTCCTTGAGGGAAATAATTAGAGGAATGACCAACTTGAATACCATTATCATATAAAAATTCAATGATTTTTGATGAGGAAAAGTAAGATACATTATCCATTACTAATTTCATAGGAACTCCAAACCTTACTAGAATATGTTCTTTGATAAATTCACATACCACCTATGAGGAAGTTTTCTTCATTGGCTTTGCCTCTACCCATTTGTTGAAATCATTTGTAGTACTGAGTATGTATGAATGTCCTTGACTAGGGGGAGGATTAATTGGGCCTATAAAATCTAAACCCCATTGATGGAAAGGAGCTTCAATTACCACTAGCCTAAGAGGTAAGGCAACCAATTGAGGTTTACCAATAAATATCTTGCATTTTTCAAAATTAGCCACCCACTTATATGCATCTTTAAACATACTAGACCAATAATAACATTGTCTCAAAATTTTGAATTTAGTGATAGTGCTAGAAAAATGTCCTCCACATGCTTCATCATGAAAAGATCTTGACAACTTCACCTAGTGTTCCTTCTCCACACATCTCATAAATTTTCCATTAATAGCTCTCTTATATAAGACATCATCGTGAATTACATATTTCAAGGCTTTAGTTTTTAGATCTCTCCTTTGCTTAGTAGTCAATCCATTAGGGCATTCACCATATGTTAGAAAATAAGCAATGTTTGAGAACTAGGGATCCTAAAGACTTACCATAAGAAATTTTGCCATATCTTCTTCTTTGAATTGTTGGTTCTCTGCCAAGGCTTTACAAAGTGCATTCCCTCTTACAATTTTGGTTGGCTTAATCTCTATATCATATTCTTGAACTTTGGCTATTGACACTCCTCTATTAGTGCAACCAATATCTTGTTCTGTCAAAATACTTTTCACTGTAGGATCTGGCACATATATTATTGAATGAGAATGCAACACATAAAATTTGAAATTCTTGAGGGCTCTCACCACTGCATATGCATGTTTTTCCATTTGAGAGTATCTCAGTTCTTGGTTTTTCAATGATATACTCATGAAAGCTATTTTAACTTGTATTCTCTCTTTATTTTCTTGCATCAATATAGCTAACATAGTATGCTTTGAAGCATAATAGTAGATGATGAAATCTTTGGTGTAGTCAGGATGAACAAGCATAGGGGCTTTGGCAATGGAATCCTTGATATCTTCAAAGGCCTTCTTCCCAACATCACTCCATTTGAAAGTTTTATTTCCTTTCATCATATGAACTATACATTTATCCATTTTAGAGAAATTAGGAACAAATCTTTTCAAGAAATTTACCTAGCCAAATAGGGACTTTACTCCAGTTTTACTCAATGGTAGACTTAATTGTTGAATAGCTTTAACCCTATTTGGATAAATCTTCACTCCTTGAGATACAATATGACCAAGCAACTTGCCTTTTGTAGCACAAAATACTTATTTCTTTGGGTTTAGAGAGATACCATGCTCTTTACAAGTTTGTAACACTTTTTCTAGATCCTTGATATGATCTTTTCTCTTCTTGGAAAAGACTATCAAATCATCAAGATATATGACAATAATTCTATCTTTTAAACCTTCAAAATCCAAATTCATTCCGTGTTGAAAAGTTGATCCTACATTGATTATGCCAAAAAACATTCTATTGTATGAAAATGTACCCCATGGTGTGGTAAATATAGTCTTGAACTAATCTGCTTCATTTACCTAAATTTTATTGTATCCTGAAACTCCATCCAACATCTACATCATCTCTGATCCTACAACAATCTACAAAAGATGATCCATATTAGGGAGAGAAAAATTACCCTTAAGTGAGGCTTGATTTAAGTTTTTAAAATCTACACAAATTCTTATTTCTCTATTATTTTTCCTCATTGGTACAATATTAGCCACCCAGGTGGAATGATGAATAGGGTATATAATCTTAGCTTGTAACATTTTGTCAATTTACTTGAAGATTGCCCCTTCAACTATAGGATTATAATTTCTCTCCTTTTCCTTGAATGGTGTTGCATCTGGTTTAAGAGGGATTTCATGTTTGAACTTCCCACCCATGAAATTATTTAGGTCTTTATAACTCCAAGAAAAAAATCCTAAAATTCAATAAGTAATTTCTTGATCTCTACCCTCTCTTCTGGTGTGCAACATTTTCCTATGTTTATCATCTTAGGGTTAATTTTTTCCCCTATGTTGATTCCATCATATTCACCACATGTCTTTCCCTTCTTATCTCTTTCTCTCTCTCTATATCCATCATGTCTATCAAAAAGTTTCTCTAAAGAGATAAAATGAGGTGGAATCTTATTACCTTTCAATTGAAACACATCAGATCCTATCGTCTTTTCATCTCTTGCCACTAAAATATTACCTTTTGCATTAGTGCTTCCTTCAAAATAAAAATATTCAAAAGGACCTTCCCCTTTAATGAATTTGAGTATTTTTTTATCATCTTCAAATACCTACCATGACTCCTCATTATTAGGGACATTAGGCCTAAATAGAACTTCTACTTTATAGGTTTGATTTTTGAAATTAGGGTGTGGTAAGAGCAATGATGTAGAGATTGCCAAAGAATCAGCTATTGAATTGAATTCTCTAAGTATTGATGTAATTGAGAAGACATCAAAACCCTCAATTTCATCCCACACCTTACTACGGTAGTTTCTGAATCTTGAATTCTTCACTACATATTGATTTCTGACTTGTCTTACTACCAAATCTACATCTCCTTGTGCTTTAAGCATCTTGACTCCCTTTTGTTTTTCTGCCATTATACCAAGAAGGAGAGATTCATATTCTGTATCATTATTATTGTTTTTGAAATCCAACTTATAAGCAAAACAAGTCATTTCTCCATCAGGTGATATCAACACCACACCTGCACCTAAACCAACATTTGCACAACTGTCATCAAATTCTAGGGTCCACAATTGATCACCTTTATTTGGTTCTAATTCTTCTAAGATCTTAGGGGTACTAGAGAACAACATATAATTTCCAAACCACATTTCATAATACAAGATTTGAGATCTAGGATCATTTGCTTTCAAAATAATGAATTTTGCTTTCTCTTTTGGTTCTAGCTTTACCTTTTCATCTCCAACTTGTATAGTGGCACTAGACCAATCTAATTTTATGCCCCCCCCATATCTTTGCAAAAAATTCTACTCAAGAGCATTCCATAGCTTGCAGGGATATCTACTACTAGAATAGTATGTTTTAGTCTATTAGAGGGGTGAGCAGAAAAGGCAACTTGAGCATCTTTAATCTATCCTAGTAATGGCACTTGTTTGGCATCCATTGAGTAGCACCTACCAAAAGTTTTATTCAATGGGAGTCCTAAAGATTTTGCAATAGAAGTAGGCATCACATTATCAAAGGCTCTTGAATCTATGATGCAATTACCCAATCTATTTCTATTGATGAACAAAGAAATACAAAAAGGATATGGCTTTTCATTTGGGTAGATAGCTAAAACAATAGATTCTTCTTGTTGAAACAATCTAGGAATTACAAAATCTTCATTATCAAAAGAAGCTCCACTAGTTCTAGCCTTATTATGATGCTCAACATTGGCATTAATATTACTATGATCTGTCTCTTTACTATTACAATGCTCAACTAATCTTTTCAATTGATCAAGATTAGATTTCAAATAATCCAATGGAGATATCTGGATTCTTATTTCTTCACAATGTTGTACTATGTCAAAGGAATTAGTAGACTTACCTTTGCACTTCTTTTGTGAAGATGAAGTTACTATGCCACTATCTTAATCAACTTTATTTGATGGTACATTATTCTTGACAGGAACTAAGTTTTTGTTCTAATTTCTATTTTTCTGACCTCTGGTCATTACTACTAACTAAGGTCCTTCTAGAGTAGCAAAATAATCACCTCCTATTTCTAAATCTGATTCATACTCCAAGAAATAATTTTTAGAGTAGCCACAAGGAGCATGATCATCCTCACTTTCAAGATATTCAATTGTTTGTTCTTTGTTATTCACCATCTGTTTATGTCTAATCATATCAGTACATGTATCTCCATCATGATCTGCACTTAAGTGAAAAACACACATTTTTTTTCTTTTTGGAGTAGGTTCAATTTCTAATCTCTATTGAATAGGTGGTATTTGCAAAGCTTTACCTCCATTTGAATTTCTATAACCTTCCTAATGAGGTTGATAAGCAAGTTTACTAATTTTTTTTTTCAATGAAATGAGCTCATTAGAAAATTTTTGAAGCATGGCTTTTGTAGTATTGGAAGTACTAGCTGTATTGCTCATAGTTCTAGATTGAAACTCTCTTTTCCACTTACCAAAGGCTATCATGTCATCCTCCATCTCCATAGCTAGTTTTTGAGTAGCTTTCAAGTTGGCTATATTTGCTCTTCTGATATGGTATCCTAGATTAGGTGGCATGGAGCTAATGTAAAAAGTTTTATTATTATCATCAATAGGTGCACTTGTAGTAGGAATTTTTTTGAGATTTTTTTGAATTTTGCGTTGAAATATCTCATAGAAATTGAGGTTTATTTATTTATTTGTACCAATTTTAATAACAAGGTTTGTGCATCTTCTGTGCTTTTGTATCTTTCCTCAAACCTTTGTTTCATGGTGTTCCAATTTTTGATGTATCCTATAGGTAGGTCTTGAAACCAATCAGAAACATTATCCACCAATGTATCTACAAACATTCTGACTACCACATCCTCATGTTGAGGATTTACTACACCACAAGCCTTATGGAAAGAACTCAAGTGCTATTCTATGGAAGTAGAGCCATCTCCATTGAATCTTGGAATTTTCTTCCTTGATACTCTTGGAAAATCATTATTAGTCCCAAGGGCAAGGGGACTAATAACATTTCTCCATCATTGTGCCATGATTGCTGGTACAATAATTTGATTTGTTTGAAAAGTAACAAAAGCAAGAAGAGCAATACCAATCAACAACAAAGCATAAAAAATAGAAGGAATATAATTTCTAACAATAGGAGTAATAGAAGATTGACTTCTCTATTTGGAGGAACAATTGCAAACAATAGAGTATCTTGAAGTTTTTTGGTTACAGATTCCCTTGCACATGTTCTTCCTCTTCTGCAAAGGTCTTCTAGTATGGGAAAGTTAGCCTTCTTGAGATCTTCGTATATTGGGTCAATCTTTCCTTTCTCCTTGGCACTCCTAGTATATTTGGAATCTTGAGTGTATCAAATATTCAGATAAAAAGTATTTTTCAAATTGATCTTACTAGTCTTCAACTTTGAATTTGCTCCACTTCTTTGGCAGGTTGAGGTTGTAAACTAGTATCAAAATGTTATGGCAAACACCTAAATACCACAAGTCCTTTCTTGTAACTCAAATATATATTTAGAGTGTAATAGATTATGAAGGAAAATTCTTCAAAACTTTCATTTGAATTTCCCTAGCAGAGTTGCCAAAAAATTGTTGGTTAATAGTTTGTTCTCCTATTATATTTGATAATCTTGACTCTTTGATACCCAATGTTTGGAGAAACAAAATGATGTTTACCAAAAAATGGGTTAGTGTATGTATCCTATCACTACCCTCTGAATTGATTAGGTACAACTCCTTATGATTCTTGCAATAATATGTCTTTATGTGATAAAAAATTCTTGATATTATAAGCTCTTAACCTAAGAGCAGTAAAGGATAACCAAGTTGTTTTTAGGCAAAAAAAACTTAGAAAAGATGTATATGAATAACCTATCACACTCAATCAAATGATTGCAGTAGATTATCTTGATATTTTCTAACTTCTAATTCTATTCTAAATACAAATTACTCATCTAAATGCAAAATTAGGAAAGAAAGGATTATACATATGAGGGAAAGTGGGATTTCTTTGGCTATTAGCCTTGATTGAAATGGAATTCAACAAGTATCCAATTGACTCGCATACATTATCCTTTAATTCCCAATGAAATATCTAACATGTATGAAACTATCAAGAGAAGAAACAAAACCATATATGAAGCAACAAATGGAATTACTATACTACAAATATCAAAATGAAGTGGAACCCATCTGGTTATTTATAGGATCATACACAATTGTCTTTCAACTCTAAGTGCAAAGCTATTTAATGCATGGACTATAAAACATGAAAAGAAAATACTATAAATGGAATTATAGAGCATTCACTCTCAAATTTTCTGACCTCTATTATGTTAAATGAAGTTACATTTATAGTTCTCTATCATTTCTTAATTTTGGCAAAGAAACAATCATATAATAAAAAGAAAATCAAATATGAAATCGTCTAGTCATACGAACATGTGCATCTTCTCCACTACTAATTCTGAATCCATTATATTTCTAAAACACACAATGACCATTAAGCTTCCTGCAATCTTCAAAAAATCTTGTGGAAAATTATTATTTCTTTTATTTTTTGTTGTTTTGAGCCAAACTGCTTATTTCATATTCCAACAGTCACTGCATTTTCAAATTTTGTCCATCAATGTTAAATCAATGATTGTGATTTAAATGTTGAGAATTTCCTTTATAATTTCCATCATGGGTCCCTCCTTGTACACATGTTGGATTGTCAATTTGTCGCATAGAATAATGGTTGAGAAATTTTTTATAGTGAGATAGCAATGATGGTGGATCCATCTCAATTTGACGGTGGTAATAAAACAATGTTACGCCTCTTTGTTTCACAGCACGGATCCACCTTTCCAACTAGGTACATCATGGCATAGACGTGGCATCACTTCATTGAATGGAATATCTAACTTTGACTTATTTGTACTCTGTACAATATAACAGGCCCATTGAGACACATTTCATTCCCTCGCTATGTCACTTTACTTAAAGATCGATAAACTTTTATTGCGACACAATGAGAATTGTAGATCTATCTTAATCAGGTGGCTGAGAACATACATGACTTGTAGTCTTTCTTTAAACTATTTGACTTGTCAACTGGCAAATGGCATGCAGTTTTTAATTAATTTGACTTTTCTCCACCACATAGTTTATTATGATTTGCATCTGATCTATTGATTTTATTTTCAAAATAAGTTGTATCACCTTTGACTGGTTTCTTTCACCATTTCTGCATTTTTAAACATTCATTCTATATTGAATTCAATTGAACTTGATTCTGAACTATTCGCATGATCTGTATATCAATCTTCAATTTTAGTCTTTAGTGTTCTCTTCTACATTTGCTTTGTATATATTTGTGGAAATGTATCCTGCTCTAGATATAGATCTTTGATCATGGATTTAGAAACTTTTAGAGATGAAGAAATTCTTTCATAAAGAACTGCTTCTGAACATGAATCTTGTATTCAACATGATTAGGAACAAATAATATGAATAATTAGATATCAAGTTTACCAATGCAAACCAAGTCTTCTAGTGCTTACCAAGTTCACAATTGATGTGATGCGAGTCTAGTGTTAACTGACCTACTCAGTGTTAACCAAGTGACTCAATTTATACCAAGCTCATAGTGATAGCATTGATCAAGCTATGATGTGTGAATCAAATGATTCAGTTTATATGCTGAGTTTCACAGTATTCACCGAGTCACTAGTGCAGACCAAGTTCAAGACTACTTGGAAGAGATCAATATGGACTAAGCTTCTATGTCTATTGAGTGCATGATGATGTTGGGCATTGATAGTGGATGCCGAGTATCATAACCTCATTGAGCTAGTCTTTAGAACTCGAGTTTCTACACTTTGGCCAACTTTGTGTATTTTGTGTAAACTTGTATTGTGGCCAACTTTGTAATTTTGTAATTGGATTGTGCTTCACCCTTGTGAGCATCACCTAGATCCAATTAGTGCTAAGTGTTCCATTTATTCTCATGAGAGATGGATTCATGTTGAATCACTACTCATGAAACATGGGTCAATGAGTTTGACTCGAAATCACATAGTTAAATCCTGATAACAATATCACAATTTGACTTGCTGTGGAAATTATCTCCTACTTATCAATTGATGAGCTTAAGGGGCTTTCTCATGAATGGTTCATAAGGCACAACACTTAGTGTATATTTTGCAAATAGGGTTGCAAGCTTTGGGTTTAACCATGGAGGAAAACTCCATAGTTAAGCGCGCTTAGGCTGGAGTAGTACTAGGATGGGTGACCTCTCGAGAAGTGCTAGTGCTTCACCCTTGTGAGCATCACCTAGATCCAATGATTTCTAAGTGTTCCATTTATTCTCATGAGAGATGGATTCATGTTGAATCACTACTCATGAAACATGGGTCAATGAGTTTGACTCAAAATCACACAGTTAAATCCTGATAGCAATATCACAATTTGACTTGCTGTGGAAATTATCTCCTACTTATCAATTCATTGATTAGCTCACCAATGTAGATGAAGAAATCATTAATCTAAGAATAGATAATGAAAGGTTGTAGAATGATCTAAATAGTGAAAGGCAAACCAATGAGAGGATGATGAAATCTCAAGCAGAAATGAATCAATTGTATGATCAAAGCCAATATAGACAAAAAGGAAAATTAGGAATTGGATATATAGAAGAAGGTGAATCATCCAAGTAAGGACTTCAAAAGAATCAAAGACATACTTTCAGTCATTGTGGTAAGATAGATCATACATCAAACAAATGTTGGAGCAATGAAAAAGCAAAATTCAATGGAAAATGCTACAATTGTAATCAGCATGGACATAGGGCTAATGAATGCAAAGAAAAACCTAAGTTTGAAGGAAAATGTCACAAATGTAAGAAGCATGGGCACAAGTCATCAAAATGAAAAAATAAGATATTGAATCCAATATAATAGATTGTAAAAGCTATATTTGGTTGGGACTATAACACTTGGTGCAAATGTCATTACTATGGAAAAATTGGACACATTGGAATGAATTGTGTAAAAAATCATATGAGGAAAAGAGATACTACCAGAAGATGTTTCATTTGTACAAAACTTGGTCATCTTGCCAAGAACTATATGAATACTAAAATAATTGAAGATGAAAAGAAGGCAAAAGCTGATAACTTTAGAAAGCAGATGAGATAACAATGGGTTCCAATATCTACTAAGAATGCAAGTCTGAGAAATGATGATCAAGTCACTCAAGAATTTGGTGACTTCAACATTTCCACTTGATTTTTCAAAAGAGAACTAGAAATAGGATACTAAAAAAGACATCTAACATCAGTTCTAGTTGATAGATCAAAAGATCTAAATCAGAATTTAAGATGCAAAGGGATCATCAAGTAAATAGTGTTAGTCATTACCGAGTGAAGTCAGGTTACTGTCTTATCGAACAAGGTTGGGTTGCAGACCTTGCCGAGCAAGGTCAGGAGTAACTAAGTTTCATATGGTTACCGAGTCATGGAAGACTCTATTGAGTATTCAATGCAAATGAAGTGGATGACAGTCTACCATTTGAGAAAACAATCATACCAGGCATTTATGGAAAAATTTGATAAAAAGGGTGAAATTGAAGTCATTTCTCATTGTGAATTTTTGAGAGATATTTGTGCAAAGCGATCTTCTAAAAATTCAAGCGATTTGGGAAAATTATTACTGATTTTTTTGTATTCTCTCAAACCCTATTGAGTGAATATGGCATCCGCAAGTAGTAGGACAAAGAAAGCTTTAGAGATGTTGGTTCAATGCATGGAATGGAAAGCACCAAATTTCAAGCTAACTCCTGGAGTCACAGAAACCCTAGATTTGAGTGGAGCATTGTCCCAAATTCCACCAAAGGTACTATTAATCAATGATGTCCATTCTCATTTCAAATGTGCAATTCAAGATATCAAAACATTAGAAATGGATGAATTTTTGAAAGAGTTATGCGTTGATGGTGTGTTGAAACTTGAGCATCAACATCTTGAGACAAAAGGTTTAACCCATATTCCTCATATGCCATGAGATTTCCAAATAAAATGGATAAGGTTCATTCTTAGTCATGTACAAAATGGTCAATTGTGGTTGGATCAACAAATTTTGATAACCAAGAAGATGATCCACAGGATCATTGGTCTTCTAATGTTGGCAAAAGCAAAAACAACCAAAACCCTAGGTTGGGTTGAACTAGAGAAGAAAACCCTTGCCGAATGGGATGGAAGGGGAATGAAGATAACCTATGTCAATAACATGGAATTGAAGTTTGGTATTCATATCATTGCTCAAAAAATCTATAGCTCAAGAAGATTAAACAATGTATCATGTGAAGCAGTCGATTTGTCTTACAAGATGGTAAAAAACAATTTGTCACCTGACCTTGCTGAGTTAATATTGAACCAATTCAATAAGAACATGGAGAGCATCATAAATTTCAAGAATAATCCATGTAAGTTCAGTTCACTTTTGACTTGTTTATTTTTCTATGTTCAGAAGTTCTTCCCATCAAAAGGTACAATATTTTGGAGGAAAGATGTACCTATTTTGTAATTAATGAGTATATTTTTGAAATGGGAGAGAACTATGCAAGTATTATGGACAACTACTTCGATGTATTAAAAATAAATAATAGATTCAAGATTCCAAGGAAGTTAGTTGGTGATTACAAAGATGATGTTTATTTCATGGTTGATGGTGACAAAGTGTATATTTAGGCAGTAAACCCAATAATAGTATGGGTAAAACCTATTGGACATGAGGTAAACATTGATGAAACCAAAGACATAATTGAGGCATTGATAAATGAGCTTGTTGACTCTAAAGAAACATATTTTGGCACATATAACGAGGCAAAAGCCAAGATAGAACTAGAAATCAAACTCCCTTAGGCAATTAACAAGGGAAAGATAAGGATTGCCAAACTGAAAACCAGTTCCACTCTTCTATTAACAGAAGGAAAAAGAGAGGATGAAGAAGCAGAAGATGAAGAAAAATAGAGGATGAAGAGCCACTAAAGAAGAAAGGTAAGGTAATCATTACCAAACCTACAAAAACATCTACTGCTATGTTCACAAGGAGATCATTTAGAAAGAAAATAGATAAAGGAGGAGACATAATCTTCAAGAGGTCTCCACCCACATTTGGGGAAAATAAAATAAAATTAGAATCAAGATCTGGCATTAAAAATTTCAAGGCATTGAAGTATGAATCTAGGACTACAGAGGAGCAAAAGAAAACAGAAGATATAGTAATATCCAAGATGGGTGACTGGAAGTACTCACCTGACTAGCTAACTCAATAGATTCACAATACTTTAATGGAAAAGATTAAGCCAAGATGGGAGAATGCCATGAAAATTGAAAAATATATATCTATGAGTAGACCCTGAGGTAACTCGTGCCAAGTCTAGAAGACAAGGAGGTAGAGGAATCTCTGAAGAAAAATGAAGAAAAGTTAACTTTGAGATTCAATACTTGTCCTATACTGTTGAATGAAATTGAGCATGTTGTGAAGAATGCTACAAACACATGGAAAAATGTCTATCTTCTTCACAAGCTGAGTTATTTTGTAGTTAGTGTAAGTGACAAGGATGATGATGATGATCAAGAAAAAGATGAAGAAATTGATGCTAAAGATGTAACACATTTTGATAATGTTGATGATGAAGAGGAATAGGGGCAGGGAGCTACTGTGGAAGACTTACTAGATGTGTAAGATAGTAAGGAGACTGACCCAGTAAAAATTCTACAATGGTCATAGCCTCACTTCCTCATTCTCCAAGAAAAACTTTGAAAACACCAAGCCCAGAGAAAACTTCAGTAGGATTGATTGTGACCAGCACTAAAGGCACAAGCACTCAATCAATCATTCCACCTGTCTAGCTTAGTACTTCATTGATAGAAGTGGCAAGCACTTCATCTACTGAGCAACAAGCTCTTCCCTCTACATTAGTTTTGGCTACACAAGGTATTTCTACGATAGGTATTTCAACAATGAGTACAGTATCTACATTTTCAGTGGGTCCTACCATATCTACAATTGTTTCTATTCCTAGTATGCAAGTAATAAGTGCAATGATAGTTGAGACCAAGCCTCAACCAAGCACACATTTTTTTGGAAAAGGAAAAGAGAAAGAAGGAGATATCGATCTTGATGAGGAGATTGTCATTCCTAAATGGGACAACTCTAATCTCAATCCTGATCAAATGCACATTTTTGGCAAAATCCTTCAAAAGAAAGCTAAGAAATAGAGGCTTAGAGAGGAAAGGAACAAGGAATTCAAAATAATTGAAGATACTAAAAATATTCTTGCAGAGGCTTTAAACATAGAGGTTGATTCTTCTCAACCAATTTTGAACCAGTTAGTAGAGGCAGTCTAGAAATTTAATGAAGATTTGAATAGACATGAAAAATTGTTGCAGAGAGCTGAGAAGAAGTTTGAGAATAAATTTTTGGAACTTATTGCTCAACAAATTGCAATTCATCAAGTAGAATTATCTACTATTCTAGGCTCACTAGAGTTCTCTTGCAACAATGTATCTTTACTTTTTGAAAAACTCTATGATACGTCAATTTTCACAAAAGAAATAAAAGATAAATTATCAAAGATTGATGAGTATTTGAAGGCAAGTGCATAATAGTTGCAACTTGACCCAAGTTCAAGCTCTGCCCACTTCAATAAGATCAAATTTCTAACTGAGAAGTAGGAAAAATTGTTGAGAAAAGATGCAAGAATAAGAGCTACATTGATAGATATTTAGAATATGATTCTCCCAAACATGGATGCATTGAAAAAATACATTACACATTAAAAAATGTTCATCCATGATAATAACTTCTCCATTGTAGATCATATGATAGAACTATCAGCAAAAGCGTAGATTGCATTGCACACATGCAAGGTGTTGCAAGAGAATTGGGACACGACTTTGGCACTCATATTGAAGGTACATTCAGATTTCTTGTCACATTTTGGCATTTCTATATAATATATGTATATAAATCTTTGACATTAATGTGAAAAAGGGGGAGAAGATTGGAAAATATGTAAATATTGGAGAAGATGTAAGGAGAAAGGGGGAGAAAATTATAGATTGTATATGTATTGTGTAAAGGAAAGATGTACAGAAAAGAGGAGAAAATGTATGTATAGTATATTGTATATTATGTATGGGGGAGCACTATACTCTATTATGTATGCATTACAAAACCAATTTTGAAAAATCTCAAAAATAGTATACTCTATCGAGTTGGAGACATAAGGTGATGGATAAAGATGTTCTTGAACATTTTTGAATTTAGTTTTGACTGATAAGTGTTTTTGTCACTAATGCCAAAGGGGGAGATTGTTGACATTATAGTCATGTTTGTTTTTAGTGACATACACTTATTCAGGTTGTAAGCATCTTTCGAGCCCTATAGTTTCTACTGAGTCCTTTGGATAGATTTCAGTTTACCCCTAGCAGTTACTTCAAAGTTGTTGATCAGTAGTGTAAACCAAGCATCTTAGTGTATATCGAGTTTACTAGTGCAAATTAAGTCTTGCAGTGCTTACCAAGTTCGTAGTTGATGTGATGCGAGTCTACTATTAACCAACCTACTTAGTGTTAACAAAGTGACTCAATTTATATCGAACTCGTAGTGATAGTATTGATCGAGCTATGATGTGTGAATCAAATGATTTAGTTTATATGCCGAGTTTCACAGTATTCATCAAGTCACCAGTGCAGACCGAGTTCAAGACTACTTGGAAGAGATCGGTATGGACTGAGCTTCTACGTCTATCGAGTGCATGATGATGCTAGACATTGATAGTGTTTGCTGAGTATCAGAACCTCACTGAGCTAGTCTTCAGAACCCGAGTTTCTACACTTTGGCCAACTTTGTGTATTTTGTGTAAACTTGTATTGTGGCCAACTTTGTAATTTTGTAATTGGATTGGTATATATGTAATGTATTATATCACATCCAATGTAATGTAATGGAAAAAATATATTAAGCAAAGAAGACTGAATTACAAAGGCTATAGAAGTATAAGGAGTAGCAAAGATTTATCTATCACAACAAGGTGATTTCTACACTCAAAGGAATCTCATTTAGCAAACCAATTTGCAGATCAGAGATAAGCTATTGTTTCATCTTGACAGGTGGATTAGTCAAATCCTTTAACAAGGTAGACCTAACAGTCTTGTATAAATCTCTTTACCGAGTGCATACTTCATTATATGTTTGTAAATCCTTTTGCAAGGTGAACCTAGTAGTCCTTATTGCTCCTAATAGGGAAGATCATTGTAAGCCTTAACATGCCAACTTTATATTGTAGTACTAAAGCTTTTGGGTATCATCCCCACCCTAATTTACTTTCTATTTGGAAGGTTTCTAGGTCACCAAATTGTTTGTCAAAAGTGTTATGTATGCTTTAATGTTTTCAATTTCTCATGATTGTAATTAGATTAGAATACACATGAAGGATTAATTGCTAAATAAGGATTAAGTTTTATTGGTTTCTGATTCACCCCTCTCCTCTTAGTAACTTAGCCTATCATATTATTTACAACATATTGCTCATATGATTTCCTACATCAGGTTATCTCAAACGAAAGATGAGAAGAAAGGCCATCTTATGGGAAATTTGTACTCAGACTCAATACATTAACAATTGACTTAACTTTAAACCCTAAAGAAAAAAACATATGGACTAAAAATTAGGCAACATATAACTAAAACAAGGTCATGAAGTTGCACAAGCTTCGCCCTTCTCACTAAAGAGAATTTGTAGAATTATTTTAAAGGGGGAGGTCCCATGTTTAGTAGTGGAGTTATTCTTAAAATTTTTAAGCCCCATGTAGGTGGTTCATGATTTTTTAATTTTTTAAAACATATTCAACTCACTTACTATATAAAAATAAAAATTGGAAATTGTTATATGATTGACAAGTGGTACAAAAACAACCTAAGCTGGCGAGACAATTTTTAGCAACCCATCTTTTCCACCCTCTTAAATATACACCCTAAAAAGTAGGGGCTGCTATATTTGAGGAAAAGATTCCAATTAATCCTATAGCAAGTGATTTTTTGGCTTCATATAACTACCCATTCCATAGAAAATAGATCCTATAGCTTGTTCATGGGACTGCACCCTAAGAATTTAAAATTTGGTTTGGCAATATCTCCTCTTAACATTATCCCATCAATTTTTCTTAATTTATTAAAAGGTTATTTTTTCAAAATCAAACAAGATGCAAAAAAATTGCCAATAAAGTGTTTTCCCGACAAATCAGGATTTTTATACATCATTACATATCTGTACCAATGGAAATTGAAAGATATCAAGAACAAGGGATAGAAAAATGCAAATATAAAGATATTTTAAAATATTTTGAATGATTTAATAATTAAGTATAATAGATCATTGTAGTAGTAGTAGAAAACACCACAAAATTTGTAACAGGTTTGTCAGGTTTTTCTCACTGAACACCCTTGCAAACTGAGCCAGATCCATAATTGGGCTAGTTCAAACCCACATCTATAGTTCCAAGAACCAAATAGTAAGATAGATAAGTAGTAGAAAGAATACTAACAACACCCTTGATTACCTAGGTCACAATCTCAATCTGGGAAAGCTAGAGGGACTGTAACAAATAAAGTGATCAATCTAAAAATAATAGAAAAGTGGGGGAAGCCAAATTCAAGATAACTTATTGATGAGATCAGATTATAGATTTAAAAAGACAAATCAAAGATTCAAATCATCAAATAGTAAAAGGTGAGAAGTTATCTAGATTGTAGAAGCATAATCTAAATTCATCAGTTGCTAAAGAAATTAAAAGGCAAAATATAGATGATGGAAATGGGAGAGAAATTCCTACAAATAAAGTTACATAGGCCTTCTATGAAGGAAAATTAGCATAAAAAGAGGGAGCACCAAAACCAGAGACATTATTTTATTACCAAATCAAGGATGGCTCTTCAAACTTATTGGCATTATTGGGATTGCAAAGAGATTCTCATCTTTTAATTCAGTGGCACTAAATAGAGTGTGTATTGGAAAAACTGTGTTTGAATTCCCCAATAGAAATGTGTTAGGAAATTGTTGTCACTAAGGTTTGCACCCTTGTCCAAGGCCTATGCATGAGGACAACCTAGTGAAACATGAAAACAACCTCCAAGCTATGGGACTTGAACTGCGAGGTTGAGTCTTTGAAGAAGGCCGACTTCCTCTTACTATCAGGGTGCACCTATCTACTCTTGGAAGGAAAAGGGGATGAAGGAGACGCAGAAAACAACTCTACCCTACCTAAACTATGGAGGTGATGCACCAAATAGAGTGTTCAGACTCATTTCTGCCCATATATGCACTACAAAAAACAAAATAACATTCAAGAGACATACACATTCAGACTTATGTCGATCAATAACTACATACAGATCAGGAAATCAAACTGAATAACACAAGGAAAGTGAGGATTTCACTTATATATTATCCAATAGGTCAAAAATAGATACAGTATGCAAGCCACAGATCTCAACAATACACCAATGAGAGGCAAGATGGACACACATGCACATTGATGGTTGAAGGAGATGATACAAAATGTTATTCAACTCAGAGACAAAGGGGATTTTACACCGCAAATCTGCAAGCAGTAGCAGAGAAATCAGAAAGAGTCGACCCTAGAAAAAGATCACAAAATTGCCTTTATAGTTCAGGCATAACTGAGGATTTTTGCATTATATTTACTTCTCACCTACTGGCATTAACTTCTTACCCTGGGACTCCAATCAAAGATCAGATTTGAAAATGGTTTGCATACCAAAAAATTTGATATTTCTCTAAGAAAGAGCCTAGAGAAGACAGAAACAACGCCCCAACATTTCCTGACATAGTAGATAGATTGACTGGATGGATGGAGTATCTTTTTGCACCTGGTATTCATTCTGAGTTGGTGGCAATTAATCACACAATCAGATTCGCGACAAAACTTTGATCTCTTATCATTCCTGGTCTCATGAATCCATCGAAGTCAAATAGTTAGCTAGGCTATACAAGCCAACTGGGCCATGCGGGCCAATGATACTCTTTATTTTTTTGCCACCCTAGAAGTCCTCCCACAGTTGACCACCTTTATTGAACTAACGACACCACCCTTCAAATATTAATACTAACTATGATGGTTACACTAACTGCCAGTCATCGACTGTCAATCTTGATCGAGCCAGTGAGATACATGTCATCAGGGCGCTATGTCGCCAACATATACATTGTGCAACTTCTTCATAGCGATACAACGCCATCCATTGATCTCTACAGATCTGACGTTCGTGAAGACTCGTCATGTGTCGTACTTGCTTCTTACCCTGAGCCCCTCATACCTGGCGCCACCTCAGCAATCGCACCATGCTCGAATGACACCTAGCCATCTTTAGCATACATTCTTTGGCGAGACCTAGTCCCATGAGGACACATGTCCACCAGGCACCAACTCACTATTGTAAATCCTATGCAACTTCTCCATAGTGCGATGGCGCCTGCCGTCGATCTGACTTGATCTGACGGCCATGAATGATCTGCCCCTCTTTACTGCGCTGGCTGCATGAAAATATGGTCCCATCGGGACACGTGGCACTCGGGCACTATGTTGCCAATGTTATCTCCCAAGCAGTTTCTCATAGCGCGATGGTGCCTGCCCTTGATCTTTGCAGATCTAACAGTGGAGGACTTAACCCTTGACTGCGCTGGCCACATTGAAGATTTGGTCCCATGACACATCTGTGTTCTGACTTGGCATATGTGGCAGTTCCTCATTGGTCCAATCGAAGCACCACCCTGGAAGACTCAAAACTTGACCCCATAGAGTGACCACGTGTCGACTAGGCGCCATGTCACTATGAGAAAATCGAGGTCAAATTCCCATAGTGCCATAGCGCCCAACTAATGACATGTCCTCTCTCTTGCATGTGGCTCCCTCTAATTCACCACCATGGCACCAAACTCTGCCAACTGGGAAGATGAGGTATGAAATGGGACCCAACCACTTGCTTGAAGCTCTCGCCGTTGATCTCTTCCGTTGCTGCGAACCTTGCTGCCGACACTAGGACTCATCGTAGAAATAACCTTCGACCAATCGAGCGCTATGTTGCTATTGAAAAACTTGTGAGTTTTTTGATGGTGATATGGCACCTTGCCACCTTTTGGACTTTCCAGCCTGTCGTGAAACTAATCGCTTGCCGCTAACTTTCCCGGTGACGTGACCTGCCCGCCGTCAGAACTTTTCATCGGGCGCTATGAAGATTTCCCATCCAACACGCGATAGTGACATAGTGCCTACGGTGCCATAGAAATTTTTCGACTCGCCCTTCATTGTAAGCTATTTGCTGAATGTGGACCCACCATGGCAACGTGTCATCAGGGTGCCATCTCGCTATCGTAAATATCGTGCATCTTTTCCATAGTATGATGGCCCATCCGTTGATGTTCACAGATCTGATGATCATGAGCTTATGAGTTGCAAAAAATATGTTATAAGGTTTGAAACTTGGTATTTTTCAATATTTCCATGGGTGTTAAAATATTACTAATTGGGGAGGTGACTGTTGGGCGGGGTAACATTTGAATTTTGAAATTTGTCGGGGCAAACAAAATGTGGTAACATTCTGGCAACTCACAGGGGATGCAAGCCTGCTATGCATCAGACCAGTGCCTACGAAAAAAAATCCATTGGGCTATGGAGTCAAAAAAAAAAGGATTTGGAAGGTACGAATTTGAGAACTGCAAAAAACCCTAACCTTTTTGCGAGGAAAACAAAACATTGAAAACCCTAGCTCTGCCTTTGTAACCTCAAAACTGTCAAAACTTTAGAAGCTGGCAACTCAAAGAGAGAACCATGTGCACACACACTTATTGAAAAGTAGGAAACAATAGAAAGAACTAAACTACTTATGTACATGGATTCTCAAATCTTTAGAAACAGGGCTTCAGATAGATCCCATTAACTGGAATGGGCAAAATCTTTCCATGGGGCCTGCTCAATCGAAACGCATTGGCCTATTTGCAACTAGCAATCAGATAGGGGCCACTCCATAGTGGGTCAAACTTGGAATGTCTTCTTGGTTTTCCTCTGTCAGAATCCCACTTTAGAACTAAATCTCCTTCTTTGAAGGTCTTAACACTAGCCTTCTTGTCAAAAATCCTCTTCGTCTGCTGCTGATGTATCTCTAGGGTTTGCATAACCTTATTTCTCTTTTCTTCTAGTTCAATCAGCTCTACCATTCTTACTGATATGGCATTATCTTCAATCAATTCCAGCTGATGAGCCAACTCCAAGGATGGGAATTCCAATGAAATTGGGAGTCTGGCCTCCCTACCATATACCAACACAAAAGGTGAATTCCTAATAGATCTCTTGGGTGTTATCCTATCAGCCCATAGAGCAGTTCTTAATTTCTTATGCCAGACCCTCTGATTGTCTTCTATTGTCCTCTTCATGATTTTGATCAGATTCTTGTTGGAAGACTCAGCCAAACTATTACCCTGGGGATAGTAATTTGATGATGTGCTTAGGTAGATATTGTGATTCATTACCCATGCACAAATTTGGGTTCCAACAAAAGACTTGACATTGTCCGAAATGATAGTAGAAGGAGCACCAAATCTAGATACAATTCCATCAAGGAATTTAACAACTGATGGTTCTGTGGCATCCTTTAAGGCAACTTCCTCTGTCCATCTAGTGAAATAATCAGTAGCAACAAAAATCCATTTATGACCTACACTAGATGGAGGATTAATGGAGCCTATAAAATCCAACCCCCACTGGGTAAAGGGCTGATCCACCTAAATAGATGAAGGAGGAGAGCTGTAAGCCTTTGGTTGCCTGAAAAGAAAGCACATTTCTCACATTTTCTCACATATCTATAACAATTATGGAACAGAGATGGCTAATAATAACTAGCCCTCATGATCTTCATGGCAGTTGTTCTTGCAAAGAAATGGCCACCATCAGGACCATCATGAAGTTCCTTAATCATCCTCTTAGCCTGATCCTCTTCAATACATCTCAGCAGGGTCCCATTAAAATCCCTCCTAAATAGGATACCATCAATTACAACATAGGGAATGGACTGCAGTCTATATTGTCTCCTTTTGGTTCTGTCTAATCCCTGAGGGTATCCATTCCCTGATAAGAAGCTCTTCATACCATTTATCCAGTTCCTTGGACCATTAACACTTCCTCCTGCTGCTCTGTTATTACCATAGCAGCCTCTTTATCAGAATCTTGACCTGATAACATTTCTTTGCACAATCCTCTCCCTCTTACCAGCTTGGTAATCTGAATATCAACATCATACTCCATTACCTTAGTGATCCATCCAGCTCTCGTTTCACTGATATCCTTGCTTAATAGGAAGTCTTTTACACTGGCATGAGGCACCAACAAATGGATCCTATTGTGGGATAAGAGGTGTTTGAATTTCTTCAAGGCTCTGATGACTCCAAGGGCCTACTTTTCAACAAAGTTGTACTTATCCTCATATTCCTTGAGCCCTTCACTAAAGAAAGCTATGGGCTGCTCCTCATCCTTGTCATTTGTTTGAGTTAAGACAGCAGAGATACTTGACTCACCACCTAGAGTGTAGATGATGAAATCTTTCTCAAAATTTGGATTCATGAGAGTAGGGGCTGAGGCTATGGCTACCTTGATTTCTTCAAAACTCTCCTTCCCTTCCTTGGTCCATGAGAAGACCATACCTTTCTTAAACATAGCTGTAAGAGGTCTCACCATGGTAGCAAGATTAGGAATAAACCTTCTTACGAAATTTATCCTACCAAGGAAACTTTGTAGCCCCTTCTTGTGTTTAGGAAGAGGAAGGGCAAGTATTGCCTTTGTTCTTTCTGGAGCAATGGTCAACCCATCCTTAGATACAATGTGTCCCAATAATTTTCCTTGGCTTGTAGCAAAGACACACTTGGCTGGGTTAAGGGAAACCCCAAACTCTCTACATCTTAGAAACACCTGTCTTAGATGATCAAAATGTTCTTCTACATTTTTTGAATATACAGTTATATCATCAAGGTATACTAAGACAAACTTGTCAATTAATTTTTTAAAGGCCATCTCCATTGCCTTTTGAAATGTGGCACCTACATTTGTTAGTCCAAATGGCATCTTGCAATGAGCATAGATGCCCCATTTAGTAGTAAATGCTATCTTATATCTGTCAGATTCTTTAACCAACACTTGGTTATATCCAGAAAATCCATTAAGAAAAGAGAATCTCCTTGACCCACTAACCTTGGATAGAATTTGCTCCATGGAAGGGAGAGGATGGTGATCCTTAAGAGAAGCCTGATTGAGGTCTCTAAAGTCCACACACAGTTTGATTTCTCCATTTTTCTTCCTTACAGGGACAAGGTTAGCTACCCATGATGAGTGCTTGATAGGAAATATTATATTAGCCTCTATCAACTTGGATAGCTCTTTTCTCATTAGAGGTTCAATCTTAGGATTCATTGGCCTCTGTTTTTGCCTTACTAGTTTGGCCTTATCAATTAAATCTATGGTATGCTGAAACAAACTAGGGTCAAACCCTTTTAAATCATCATATGTCCAAGCAAATACATCATTAAATTCTTGACATAGATGGATGGAGTTTTCTTGCTCATTTTAAAAACATACCTTCCCCATATTCAAAAATTTTCCATCAGCAATTGTAACTGGGGCATAATCATCCTTTTCTGCAGCTAGATTCATTCCTTTGCCTCTTTTTTGATCATCAGGATTAAAGACACTCTCCAAGGTAATGAGACCCTTAGGCAACTTGTTAGAACTGAGATGAATGATTTGATCACCATACTGATCTTGCAGTCTTGACTGGTTTTTATCTAAGAATTCTACCTCATTCTGCAAGAAACTCACAATTTGCTCATCATAATCAAACACTTGCCAATGAGTGTTGTTTTTAGGGATGGCAGGCCTCACTACCACCCTTATTTGTTGCTTCCTCTCTTCCTCAAGATGCCCTGGTACATCATAAGCTGCACCCACTGCTGCAAGTCTATCAACATGTTTATTTTCTTTCCTAGGGATGCTCTGAATATTAAATGCATTGAAGCCCTCAAGAAAATCTCAGACTCTGTGTTTGTAAGACTTGAGTAGGCCATTTTTGGTGATATTCTAATTTCTCACTTGATTAACTACCAACTCACTATCCCCATATACTCTCAAGGCTTGAATTCCTCTCTTTTGGGCAAGTAAGAGACCTTGAATCAAAGATTCATACTCGACCACATTATTGGTGCAACTGAATTGGAGCCTAAAGGAGAAGTAGTATCTTATTTGTGCAGGAGAGATCAGCATAACACCAACCCCTAATCCATTTCTATTCCTTGAGCCATCAAAATACATACTCCATGTTCCATTTATATCATCATTAGTCCCAACAAGATTAGGAACTTGAGCATCTTTCTCTATTATGCAATATGTACTAAGACCTGTCTCAAGAGTTTCTGACATAGGCTCAAACTGATATGCATTTTCCCACTCATCCAAGAAGAAATCAGGAATCTCTACTATGGAAGTGGCAGTCTCATTTACTAGGTCATTTTCATCATCTCTAGAATAGGACAGTTCATGTTGATGGGATTGGGGGTGTAGGATTCAGTGTGATGAAGGGCTTGAGGATCTGCTCTGATTGAGGCATTGGCTCCATATCTAGTCTTAAATGACATATATGACCAATCAAAAGATATGAATCCACCAATTTGAGCAGTGAAGTCTCTTGAAAGATAGATGGCAAAATAAGGCTTGACTTTAGCAACAGATATGTCTTGAACCACAGTGCAACCAGGGCATGCATGTAGGGCCATTTCCACATTCCTAAGGATACCTATAGTTTTGATAGTACTACCATCTAATTGTAACACATCCCTAACAATGGGCTCATATTTCATTCCTAAAGCATCAGCAATACATCTAGGCATTATTGAGCTACTAGCCCCTGAATCTATCATGTAATTGTGGACTAATTTGCCCCCTATAATCAGAGAAACATAGAATGGAGGAGGTCTAACCTTTTTATTTGTCTCCACATCCCCTGCTGGTTGTACTAGACTTGTGGCACTCTCCATGGTAGATGGCTGATCCTTGGGTTCAATCTTCTCTAATTCTTGCTGCAACATCTTCTTTTGCATTGGTATGGTAGAAATGGCATCCCACATGGAGATATTCACATTGGTCTTCTTCATTTTCTCTACCACACTAAATGGTGTATTAGGAACTTTGGTAGAAACTTTGGGAGCTTCACTTATAAGAGGTTGAGATGGAGAAACATAAGGATCACTTGCATCTTTCTTTCTAGAATCTTGCTTTTGCTGTTGTGAAGTACTTGTTTGTTCATTTGCTGCATGTGCATGAGGTGTAGCACTTGAAGTTGAGGCCTGCTTAGGAGGAGGGGCAGCATATTCCATAGCTCTCTTCTTACTTCTTGTGTTATGAGCCACGAAATCCTGGTTTACATTACAATGCTCCCCAATCTGATGATTCAGGAAAGAGCAATCATCACGTCCTTGAATATATGAGGCCTCCTTGGGATGATCCTTCTTGTATGATTGCTTTGCTGCAGGTTCTTGATCAGTCAGGGCCAAATAAGATTCTACCTTTTGGCACATGCAATAGGTATAAGAATAATTGCAGGAAGGACAAAAATCTTGATCTTGGGCCAAGTTATTTTGAGGGACTATAGCTCTATTCTAATTTGAGCTTGAAGCAGAAGCATGACTATTTTGCCTACCCTGATTAAAAGAGCTATTCCACTAATTAGGAGACTTACCACCATTTGGAGCTTGATATTGCAATTGAGGAGGCTTGCCACCTTGAGCTTGCTGCCTTTCTAAGGCCACCACTTTGTTACTCATTTTTTGTATTATAGAGAAACTATCCTCTAATCTCTTCCCTTGTTCTTTCAATTCCCTCCCTTGCTCTTGCAATTTTTTATCCAGGGTCTTCTCTCTCTTATCTGTATTCAGCACTAGACCTTGGAGCATCTCTTTGAGTTCATCTATCCCATTTGAGGATGTGGAAGCTTGGGGAACTGGAGTAAGGGCTTGTAATGTAGAAGTTGTAGGAAGAGGGGCTATTGCTGGTTGATGGTTGGGAACATCAAGAAAGAAAGGCATAGGGGGCCTTGGAGCCAACTTTCCTCCTTGTATCAGGATGTTCTCAGCTTTTATGGCTGTCTCATAAGCATTAGGCAAGGTATCTCCTCCCATAGTTTGGATTGTAGTGGCAATATCACTGTTAAAAGCTCTAAGGTAATGCAAGAAGGCATTACCAGGGGTAGGTTTCATTGTAGTAGGTATTCTATCCCATGTCTTTTGAAATCTATAGTTAAAATCAGTCATACATTAATGAGGGGCTCTTTTAATAGTAGTCAACTGCTCTAAAAGTGACCGATAGTCACTTTTGTCCTCAAAATGTTTGCATAATCCTGCTCCTAGTCCATCCCAATTGGTTATAGAACCATGAGCTAAGAATCTATACCACTATAATGCTTTTCCTTTTAAAGATGAGGCTACAAGTCTGATAGCAACATCATCCTTTGCGATACCATGAATATTACAGACATTTGCTACTTCTTGGATATGCTCTAAAGGGGAGATGGAAGTTTCACCAGTAAAATCAGGTATACTTTTTAGTGCAAATACTAGTATATCATGTCTTTGGGCTAACAAAAGAGGACTTCCACCATTAAAGGTGGAAAAAGCATGGACTCTTGGTTGTGCCATGTAAACAAGTGTTCTATTGATGAGTGTTGATGGCAATCTAGGCTGAGTTCGAACAAGAGGAGTAGAGACAGATCTTACAGGTATATTAATTGTTATCACACCCCTAACCGGTGATAATGAAGTTCTAGTCCTCCTTCTTCTAGGATTTGAAAGAGAAAGCTCTTGATATTGAAATTTACCTCTAGAAGATGCCCTTGTTTTAGCTCTGGGCATGAATTACTATAACTTTGGCCTGGAACCATATTTTTTGATGTTCAGAGTCACCAAGTACTTTGAAGGATCAGCCCTTAAAGGCTTGAATACTAAAGCCAACACTACCTCTTCAACATTAATCTCTGAAACTCTTTCTTCTTGACACCAGTAGACTTTAAATTTTGTTTGGAAGATGTCCCTCCGGGCATGTCAAAAATTGTTGTCACTTAGGTTTGCACCCTTGTCCAAGGCCTATGCACGACGACAACCTAGTGAAACACGGAAACAACCTCCAAGCTGTGGGACTTGAACTGCAATGTTGAGTCTCCAGAGAAGGCCGACTTCCTCTTACTATCAAGGCGCACCTATCTACTCTCGAAAGGAAAAGGGGAAGAAGGAGATGTAGAAAATAACTCTACCCTACCTAAACTATGGAGGTGATGCACCAAATAGAGTGTTCAGACTCATTTCTGCCCATATATGCACTACAAAAAACAAAACAACATTCAAGAGACATACACATTCAGACTTATGTCGATCAATAACTACATACAGATTAGGAAATCAAATTGAATAACACAAGGAAAGGGAGGATTTCACTTATATATTATCCAATAGGTCAAAAATAGATACAGTATGCAAGCCACAAATCTCAACAATACACCAATGAGAGGCAAGATGGATGCACATGCACATTGATGGCTAAAGGAGATGATACAAAATGTTATTCAGCTCAGAGACAAAGGGGATTTTAAACTGCAGATCTGCAAGCAGTAGTAGAGAAATCAGAAAGAGTCGACCCTAGAAAAAGATCACAAAATTGCCTTTATAGTTCAGGCATAACTGAGGATTTTTGCATTACATTTACTTCTCACCTACTGGCATTAACTTCTCACCCTGGGACTCCAATAAAAGATCTGATTTGAAAATGGTTTGTGTACCAAAAAATTTGATATTTCTCCAAGAAAGAGCCTGGAGAAGATAGAAACGGTGCCCCAACATTTCCTGACAAAATAAGAAAATTGAATGTATCATTATTTAACTAATCACAAAGGATGAACCCCACAAAGTAATATATAGAAAAACAAGAAATAAGGCTAAACCTCAAAGCATAGTAAACACCATAACTATCATAGAAATCAACAAAATAAGTCCATGAGACATTTATAAACACCATCACAACTTTGAAAGTTAATAATTATAAGAATTTGGCTTAGGCCAAAATTCACCCAAGAACTAAGAAACTCAACACAAACACACAATAGACCAAAAATAGACAAAGTATGATCAAAATGATGATATTCATTCAATGTGAAAGCTTAGCCAACTTGAGAGTACACTAGGAGTGCCTATATACAAAGGCCTTAGGAGAGCTTCTAGAATGCATAGAAGTTAGCAACATGATAAGTCATACAACCAAGCACATGTCCACTAGATATGGGTTATCCTCCATTGAGCACAAGATTAAGTGCGATGAGGTGAGGATAATCCTACAATGGTGTAGCACAAAAATCAGTGGTGTAGACAACATGTGCTAAATGAGGAGTGCGGATAACTATGTTGTCAACATGACAACTCAGTGAATGATGCATACTACTATTTTGTAGACACCATGTGCATAATTAGAGTTGCATAACTCAATGAGAGTATACAAACTCCTAAGTGTCTCACCTAAAATAATACAAAATAATAAAATAATGCATTAACCTAAGTAACACTTAAGTAAGTGTAATAAGTAAATAATTATTTACACCAACACCCCCCCTTAAGTGCAACTTAGGGGAATGCCCTTAAGCTTACAAAATCTAGGATGCAATGCAGAATGGGTCCCGGCTACTAGGCCATGTTAGGTACCCGTGTACATAATGATATGCAATCTGACATAAAGTGGGGGAAGAGGGAAAACCTCATGGGAAAAACCCTCCCCCAAAAAGAGAGATGAATAGGGATGCATGGTTGGATAGAGTAATCAAGACCCCCCTATTATGACATACATCCAATATATACATAAGAAAATTATGAGAAGAGGAAGAGAGATAAGATGGGCTCCCCCCCCCCCCCCCCCAAAGAAGAATGCCAAATAGTGACTGCTTCGATGAAGGAGCTGATCCAAGATTGTAGAATGGTGTTCCTCCCCTTAGGAAGAAAGAATGGAAAAGGTACAAATGAGATGGTTCCACTATGTGTGGGAAGAATCCCATGAATAAGTGATGTCTCTAAAACCTACTCAATTGGCTAAAGAACCTATCCCAAAGAACTGTCTATCTCTGCAACTGATGAAGAACCCTGCTACAACCGCTGATCATAAGTATCCACAATCACTTCAACTTGGGATGATTGATCATGTAGAGAATGAACAAGAGAGTTTGGAACCCTTGTGACAATTGAAGAAGGTAATTCTGCATCAAGAAGAAGAGGCAGATCATGAATACTGTCTCCCAAATCTATCACTGAACCTATATCTAGAAGACTTCATGTACCCTGCTGTTTTGGACCTATCACTGTGGCGATATATGCATGTGGACTGAATTGATGAAGTGACCCCTCATTGTAACTATTGATAGAACCCCACATGTTTGAATCTGTTGAAGCACTATCACTGAAATCACTACCAATTTCCACACTGTATGATGTGTGAAGAGGAGTGGAGGAAGAGCTTGGAGAACTTTCCTCAAAATGTACATCCTTCTCCACAAAAATCTAATGAGTCTCTAGATCTAGAAGTCTATATGCCTTCACACTGTCTTCATAACCAATGAAGGTACAAGGTCAAGATGAGTATGCCTTACATCACCTGGAAGATCTGTTTGCCCATGTAGGACAACCAAAGACTCTAAAGTGTGTCACAATAGGTTTTCTACCGCACCATGCCTCAAAAGGAGTTTTTCCATCTAAGACTGGATGAGGAGAATGCTTAAGAATGTGAGTGGCACTAGAGATTTCTTAGACTTCTAATGATGGATCTAAAGACTTGGCATGAATCATGCAACTTACCATAGACTTAAGAGTGCGGATCCTCAATGCTGCAACATCTGTCTTATGCGAACTGAATGCTGGCATAGTTTGAAGATCAATGCCCTCATGTCTGCAAAAGTCCTTAAGTCTTCCATTCACATCCATGTTTCCATTGTCCATTCAAAGTACTTTGATGGCTTTCCTGAATTTTTGTTCAACATGAGCCTTGAAGTCTAGAAACTTGTCCAACACTTCATTCTTATTATGAATAAAGTATACCCAAGTGAACCTTGAAAAGTCATCAACAAAAGTGAGTATGTAGTGACCTTGGCTAAATGCAAAAGGACTTGCTAATACCATGTGAACTATTTGAAGAACACCTGTTGCTCTAGAAGACTTCCCTCTTTGTAACTTCCCCTCTTGATGCATATCCACTAAATCTGTTGAACACTCACCATTAGAAAAGTTGATTTGAGGCAGACCTTTCACCATGTGGTATGTGCAAAGTTGTTGAAGATAGCGGTAGTCAAGATGACCATACCACTCATGCCATAATTGCATGTTTGAATTTGATTGTGTTAACAAGGCCTTTGAAGAAGACTTGGGTACAAAATGAGAGAAAGAGTACAACCTTTTGTTATGATTCACTTTCCCCACTACAACCAAGGAATTGTCTTGAAGACTGTGCACTTTTACTGATTTGAGAAGGAACTCAACTCTATGTCCATCTCCAAGGTGAGTGATTTGGTAGATTGATAGGAGATTTGAACTTAGGTTTGGAACATAGAGAACCTCTTGAAACTCTCCATTTTCAATCTCCACATTTCCTTTCCCGTCAACTTCCATTTTTCTATCATTCCCCATGAAGATGTGTGGTACCTTGGACTGCTTCATTGAAGAAAAATCCTCCTTTGAAGAACCCATGTGATATGAGGCACCTGAGTCAAATATCCATTCCTTTGAAGAGTTTGAATTTTCCATGAGTGTTGGTCCATTGCCCTTTGAATCTAAATATGACCATTTGTCCTTATAAGCATTAGGCAGTGGAACCTTATGTTTCTTCATGATGTTGGTCAATTCATCAATCTTTTTGAGATAACACTCATGCTCTTCATGACCCAATTTCTTGCAATAAGCATACTTCTTCTTCTCCTTATTGTTGTTGTCCCCTTTCTTGTTCGAATTCAAGGACTTTCCTTGTTGATTAGATTGTGGTTGTCTTTTTTGCATCCTTTGATTTGTCTTTCTTCCACTTCTTCTTACCCTTTCCTTTACTTGAAGACTATCCAACTGAGTGTTGAGAACCCTCATTGTTGGCCACCAATGCTTTAGATTGAGGTGTTTTGAGAATACCCATTGATTTTAACTTATTTTCTTCATCATCCAATAGTTTAGCATATTCATCAAAAGTGACTTTCTTGTAGGCAGACCCTAAGGTAGTCTTTGAGGTGTTAAAAGAAGATACCAATGTAGAATATTCTGGTGGCAACTTGTCATGGATGAGATAAATCAGTTTGTCATCTTTGATAGAACTCCCACAATCAGTAAGCTTTGTCCTTAATTCATTCACCTTGATGATGAAGTCTTGTATGGAGTCATATGACTTAGTATCTAAGGATACAAGCTCATCTTCAATTTTGAACACATCCTCTTTAGACACTTTACCGTAAAGGCTTTCGAGGGTATCCCAAGCTTCCTTGGATGTAGTACACTTCTTGATTTGATACATGATCTTATCATCTACCCCCAAACATATATCACCTAGGGCTTTCCTATCCATGGCTACCCAATTTGAAATTTCACTTGCTGATACATTATCACTTGCTGATTTAGAAAGAGTACCATCTACATATTGTGAAACTCCATTATGCATTAAGTGATACCACATTTTGATTGACCATGAAGCATAGTTATGAGGAGTTAATTTAGGAAACTTAAAGTTGCCCATAATGTAGAAAATGAAAGAAAAGTGCAGAAAAGAGAGAACACAACACCGAGAACACCCTTGCTTTTCACTAAATCAAGAAATCCCCCCAAAATAGATGATCTGGGCACTTTATCAGTAGTGAAATTACAATGGGCCACTTGCCAATTTTGGCCTTTGTGGACTTCTGATTTTGCTTGTTACAACTTTTAAAATGATTACAAATCTAGAACTTTACAATGTGCTACAATTTTGAAGTATTATAAAGCAAAGAAAGGACCTATTGCTAAAAGTGAAAATTTTGTCCACACAACCCTATAATATGATACCAGATCTAGAAAGTAGACAAAAAATAGTGCACTTTCAAAAAAAATAGAACTTTTTTTTGACTCCAGATGTGCCCATACAGAGCGTTTGAAGTTGTAAAATGCAAGATTATGCAAGTATAGTCACCAAAAAATGTAATTTTTGAACAATTATTGCACCAAAACTAGAAAATAGCTGCACCACTAAAAAATTTATAAAATTCTACCCAATTTCAAAAAAAATTGCACTTGATTTGGAGTCCAAATGTCCATGTTATGGCCTCCCAAAGTCTAACTACAAAAACCAAAATAAATCTGGAGAGGGGTTGCATCAATGAATGAGGTGATTAAATTTGACGGTCATACAACCATCACAGTAGTTATAATTTTCCCTATTTTGATGTCCAGATGGGCATCAAATTTAAACTCATGCCAGGATGATGTTAGCACACAATATGTCCCCTGGCTGACATGGCAAGTGACATGTCACTCCGTGCTGTACGAATCTATACAGAATGTATGGAAAAATTGCCATGGCCCTATTGAGTTGGTTGTATGAATACCTGCATGGATGATGACTCAGCATGACTGTACTATTGCATGGATCTAACTGGATGATTTTTTGCCACGTATATAGTTTGCAGATGAATTAAATTGTGCCGCATGTTCGGATATAATTGGGCTGTAGTATGGTGACTGTGCACTTGACAAAGGTGGTGGTTCCACATGTCTGGGATGACTGGGCATAGAGTTGGTGACACCTATTCGAGGTTTTTTAAAAACAACGATTGCTAGAGTATTATTCAGATCACCAGAATTTCGTGGGTATTATCCCACATTGGTAGGAAGTGTACTTTAAGCATAGTTTAAAACCTTGAACCCACAAAAGGTAATCTAAAAAGCTTGCAGAAAGAGGTGTGCAGAGCTTGTCGGGGCAGGTAAAATGGACAACCTTATTTGGTCATTGGATTCCAATGTGACTGGCCATTAATGTGACTATTCTTGACTTTGCGCAGTATAGTACCTGATTTTGTAGAGGCTAAAATAATCAAAGGGATGGCCCTCATTCAAGTTATTGAAATAGTCCACAATAAATTAGGAATATGTGACATGCGCATAAATAATATTCCGCCAAAAAAAAAGAGTCGAGCCAGGGTGTCATTGCCCGGTTCGGCAAATTTTTTTTCTCTGTTTGACTAACTAATTAAAAAATTTGGAAATTACAGAGAATAAATTCAAATCCAAAAATAAAATTAATTAGATTTGAAATAGATCATACCCGAACTCCAAATTGGGGCCTTCGGGTTTTGATTTGCAATTTTTTTTGCCTCACAATCAACTTTCACCTAATATAGGCAAATTTATAGTTGATCTTCACCAAATTGATGCTCTAGACACAATGGTGAGGTTAGATCTGGCTCTAGATGCTCCCAATTTATGCAGATCCTCCAGATTCATGTCAAGGTGCTAAAGCATGAATGGTCTCGAATGACTATGTGTAGAGAATCTCCCTCAACTTTGATACCATGTAAGAATTTGGCTTAGGCCAAAATTCACCCAAGAACTAAAGAACTCAACATAAGCACATAGTAGACCAAAAATAGATAGAGTATGATTAGAATGATGATATTCATTCAATATGATAGCTTAACCAACTTGAGAGTACACTAGGAGTGCCTGTATATAAAGGCCTCAGGAGAGCTTCTAGAATGTATAGAAGTTAACAACATGATAAGTCATACAACTAGGCACATGTCCACCAAATATGGGTTATCCTCCATTGAGCATGGGATTAAGTGCGATGATGTGAGGATAAGCCTACAATGGTGTAGCACACAAATAAATGGTGTAGACAACCTGTGCTAAATGAGGAGTGCAGATAACTGTGTTGTCAACATGACAACTCAGTGAATGATGCATACTCCTATTTTGTAGACACCATGTGCATAATTAGAGTTTCATAACTCAATGAGAGTATACAAACTCCTAAGTGTCTCACCTAAAATAATAATAAAATAATTTAAAATAGTTAAATAATGCATTAACCTAAGTAAAACTTAAGTAACTGTAATAAGTAAATACTTATTTACACCAACAATAATCATAATTTGGAAATCATGAAATTTTGCAAGACACCACTCTAAATCTCAGAAGTTATATCTAATGTATACAAAAGCTAACCATAATAGTAATTGTAGTGTAAATATAACTACATAATGAAATAGAAAATAACTGAGGAACACAATATACCAGAAAAATACAAATCAAGTTATGTTTATGACCCATATTCATTATACTAACAATGTTCAAGATAAGGAAATATGGAATGACACCAAATGGTTAACAAAGAGGCTTAAAACATGAATCCCAAATAGAATCAGATGAGACATATTAAAAGGTTGAAATTAGGTATAATCCTATTCAACTCACTGGGTGTGTACATTAATTGTTGAGGCCAAGTGCAAGTCCTACTTGAATTTGATTGAAGAAATACCCTTAGTCTTGGAAAAAAATACAAAAAAATTGTGTACCTAATTATAGTACATAACATTGCCTTGTCATGCATGTTCACAAATTGAGATACCATGAGATCCTTGCAATTTTTAGTTAAGGTGTACCTAAAGGGTAAAGGTTGACTGTTGACATCTAAAAGACTATACTATACATTGATAAATCTAATCAAGTTAGGTGATTACTTTTAGATATGATGTAGAACTAGTTGTCCAAAATCTCATCTTTATTGTGATCTACCATTAGTTATGTATAGATGTGTAGAAGTCTAAAAGGATTGGAAAAACATTGTGAAAGATGAGATAGCTAATCTTCCATGTCTAATATATTTTATTTGATTAATTATAAATATTGCATTAAGAAAAATGATTAGTTCTAGCCTGCACCCACACCCAGTGGGGCTTCTAAAACTACATTTATCTTGAAGAAACCCTCAAGAAATAGATTGTATCACCCTATTATAGAAATAAGATACACAAATTGTGAGAAGTGTTGACAATGAGGAGATTCTCTTTGTTTTTGATAAGATATCAAATGGAACTCATATCTTGGTAGGGATAAAGGTTCAAATTTCTCACTTTTTCCATTTATCTTAACAAGTAAGTTTTTTTGTAGAATCCTTTCAATAAAACAAGGAAGAAAAATATTAAAAAACAATCAAAGGTTTCTATATGTACAATCTAAACTCAAATTTTCTATTTTTTTAGACTTCACATTTTTTGTTATTATGTTTGGAGCAGTTATGGAAAGTTATTTGGGATGACAACATCTTTCCTTTCACACTTCAATCCTTACAGATGTGTTCCCATATAGTTTAAGAAGATATGAATAGATGTATATAGTATTACACATGTATGCCTACATTTTTGTCGGGACAACTATCCAAGCTCTTAGAGTGAATAATGAATATCATCATGGATGATTATATGGATCATTACTAGAGTAGAGAGTATGATATTGATGTTGAATTCTTCCTATCTATCTTTTGAGTTACTCTTCTATGGAGTTTTAAATAGTGTATAACTAAAATTTTTATCCTTATCATTGATGGGGTAATCAAAAATCATATTTGAGAGTAAGTCAAGCTTGCAAGAGGCCAACCAATGGTGTCTTAGTACTCAATTTTGGTAGAATTTGTCAAGGGAATCTAGGAAAAGATGGAGCCCAATGCATATTGATGTATTCTCCAGGGAATTTTGCTAAAGGGGGCTCTTCCTTTTTGGGTTGCAAATTAAATAACATGACATAAATAGAAGCATAATTGGAAAGGACATTAAATTAATAAGACCAACATTATATTAATGATCTTGCAAAAGATAAGTCACAAAGCTGGGCACTCAGAACTTGTGTGAGAATTCTAAAAAAAAACATTTTTGGTCGACTATTTTTAAGAATTCAACAAGCCCATAGATCTCTTGGCTAATGTAGAAGTAAAGCAACTCCCATTCATCACAAATGTGAGTGATATAATGGAAGAATGGACTGGCTTGGTCCCCTCATTATAAGTGAAAAACCACATAAGGTAGATGGTTGGGACCCTTCATTTAATTTATCCTTTTTTTTTGAGATGTCTCTTCTGGATTTGATTGTGTTAGTATTTTTTTCATCAACATTTCAAATCACAATTTGTGATCCATTATCATTTTCTCCTTTTGATTTCTCTCTTTCATCCTAATGGTGGACCACATAGTGTGATCCAAAATGTTGATGAATTAAAAAAATGACACAATCGAATCTAGAAGAAACATTTGAAAATTCTTATGGATTGTGGAAACATACTCACTATTATCTCTTACTATTAAGATTACTATTCTATTTGCATATATTTATGCTAAGGTTGCAAATTTCTTGAAATCTCCCTTTTTGATAGGTCTTGGGTTAATAAAAAGGCATGGCTAGATAGTTACATATGAAACATGCTGTTAGTGTTGTTGGATGGAGTAGGTAGTTTCATTCTCAAGACCAAAATTAGTGAACTATAGTTTAGTTTCCCTATACCCTTATCCTAGTGGCCCATGTGTGCCACTTCTAGTAGTGACTTGAAACACACAAGGCTTGTTCACTCTTTTTTTTTTGTCTACCTTAGTCAATCCAATCTCCCAAACCTTAAAATAGACCACAAAAAGGCTAAAAAGAGAAAACATATGCTATTTGGACTAAAACACTAATATATATATATATATCGATGGTATATTTTGCTATGTTGTTTTACTATTAGCATAGTGGTGTATGAACTTATTTTCTGCTGCATACATATACATATCATACATACATATGTAACATATGTTTTTATAGATGAACCCAAAATGAATTTGAACCCACCCCAAAAAATATTGAACAAATTTTGAACTCGAACCCGAATCACCAACTTAAGAAAATTGAATATTTGAGGATCACTCCTAAGGATGATATTATACATTCTAACTCAAGGCTAAATAGTAGGGAGAAAAGTAGAAGTTTAAGCCTATAGTCATACAATTGTATAACATTTGAAAATTTCAATTATGGAACTTTCAAGGTCATTTGACATACATAATCATTGATATACAACAATGTGATAACCAAACTTAACTTGTGCTGTCAAATCTCATTATGTATATGTCTCATCCATTATTTAAGTTTATTTTGTGTACTTATAGAAACAAATATATTTGCTAGTTCAAATTGAATCAAATTTTGGTTGCTAAGATTTTTAATGAAAATAGTGATTATTCAACATCATGTTTATCCCTAGACTACAACTTTACATCCTTCTTTGATTAAAAAACTAAATAAATTCCCAATAAGTAGGTGACATTGACACTTTTGATACACAATATTAGCATGTGTAGCTTTGTCATTCCGAATCGATCAACATCAAACATTAGATACATGTGATTTAAGGTGTCTTTCTGGAAATTAACAATGTTGATTCCAACTTCATATTTGCTCACCCAAGACAAATATTGTCTCTGTTGTCATTTTTATTGTTATTGAACTTTATAAAGTTTATTAAATTGCATATAGTTGAGGAATTGAATAATAAAAAGGAAAAATTTGCAAGCAACAACCTTGGTTCCATTTGTAGAATAAATAATTAAAGTGGCAATGCCAAACACATCTATTCAAGAAGGAGTTTCAACTTGAAACTTGCATCAATTGAATTTACAAAGATCAAGACTTTCTTCTGAACCAATTCCATTTGAAGTATGCATAGAATGTACAATAGTTGATCACATTCCTTACATGCAATCTGCAAAATGGCATGTACAATAAAGAATCAGATAGTTATCACAATAGTGCACATAGAATACTTCATATAAGAGACTTTGTAGGCATAATTTCTCTTGGATAAACTTTATTCATTGTTCATCTTAGGAATCCAAAATGTATTCAAAAAGGACAATTTTTAATTGACCAAACATATATTCAAGTGGGTCTATATATCTTTTAACCATGATTTAAAGTCAAGTTCCCTGATTGTAAGAAAATAATCGATACCCAAAATTGTTGCACACTTTTGGGAATAATTTCATTATCCAAGATTCCCTACACTTCAATCAGTGTCAAAACCATTGTACTCTAAAGTAAAAGCTTCTTTATCTTCTCCACATATGCACTGGCAATAATGACAATATAGCATGTTAAAATCTTTATACCAATGGTAAGATACATGCCAATATGCTAAATTGGAAAAGAAATCAAGAGACCTTAAACCTCAAAATATAAAAATTCATATGAAAAACTATTCTATAGAGCCAATTATTAGCTTTTATATATTGTCTAAACATAAATTTTTGCAAGCCTTTATCTTAATTGGTAGAGTCTTATCTTTATTTTAACCATTGTAGACCTTCCTTGTAGGAGTTTGCTATTTGAGCCTAGTAAGATGCTTAAAATGTATTTTCTAGTCATGAAACATTTTGAGATGTTAGAAAATAGTACAAAGGGGTGTGAGGAAGCTTGATATCCTAGAGGGTGTAAGGGAGTAGGGTTTTGTGTGAAGATTTAGTACATTTTGAGGGTTTTTTGGAGGTCAAAGGTGAAGGGAAGTAAGTAGGTGAGTGTGGTTGTGAAAGAAGACCACTCACCATATCTCTAGTCTACTATAGGTCCTGAGGGGCTTTGAGGATGTGTTAGAGAGGATGATGAGAAGCCAAGTGAAGAGGTTGTGTAAGGGAAAACTAGGAGGCACCCTATACTTGCATCAAAAACCCACTTCCCATGATTGTCAAATGTAACACAAGTAGAAGAAACCAAACTTATATTGTGAATGATGCCTATATTTTCAAGCATAGTATTGATGAGTACATTCTTAACACAACTATATAATTTTTTTGTTTCTTAAGAAATGACTATGGATAGAATCATGGGAAAGCATTTCAAAACTTAAGCTACATCTCTAGCTATAACTCCCCTATGGAATTTTAGACCTCTTCACTTTTGTGGTTATGCTGAAATTCTTCTATATTGAAGCTCCTTCAAGGATGATATTATTTATACAAAGATAATAAGAATGAATATCCCAACATCTATTGGTTATATGTTCTATATTTACACAAGGGTAGCATATAACTAAGTTGCATGACATATGTATTTCCAAAGAAACTTCATGTTTTATGTGTGTAAATTTTATCACTATGAATTATAGCATTGTAAATTTTATCATTAGTATGAAAAAAACTCAATTATTCTACTAATGATAGTCTAAAGTAGGATAATAGTTTCAAGACAGTCCATATCAATTCATTGGATCATTCTACAAAAAGGTCACAAATTTATCATCACTTAACCAATATTTATGGGGATATTGATTTTAATGGTTCCAAATTATCTTCAATAGAATCTAGTCACTTACAATAGTAGTCAATTGTAACTCTTGCACTCTTTAGGACTTCAGTCAAAGAGACATATGTTTATGAAGCACAATAGAGTGACCAGTCTACAAATAAAAAATAAAAAATTGAAGGTATTTGTGCATAGACTTCTAAATATGCTGAAGGGCTTTCAAATGTGACACTTTCCTCTGTGCCAAAGACTAAAAATGTGACAATATCTACTATGAGAAAAATTGTATATGTATTAGATGCCGATATAGTATCCCAATGTATTATGAATTACAAAGGCTTTAATTATGATTTTGAAGCAACTTGTGGTGATTTCTATACAAGAAATTATCTAAAAGAATCTCTTAGTGAAGACTATGTAGGTAAGAAAATTTTCCTATGCAGTGTATTAATTTTAAAGATTCCAACCTTTTGTATATTTCTATTGTGGATGTTAATTCATGCAAAGATCATATTCTTAATATACATATTTGTGATGCACTAGGTGGTAACTTAGGATGTTGTGACTGAGGATATGCTTCACAAGAAAATATTCTAGACACAAAAGCCTTCAATGCAATAAGTGCATCATTATGGAAACTGGGTAATGGTGTCATGAGACCGCATGTATTTTTCTTGGATCATGCTCTTTAGGTGGAGGAGGAATTGCATTTAATGGGAGGTCTACATTTTCTTCTCCTATGCCATGCAAGCAAGAGAATGCTATCTTTTTCCTTAGATTATCTATTTTATTGATTACTCTTATTATATGGGTTACATGGGGTATTCAAATTGTTTCTCCTCACTTGCTAATTATATTGATCTTTCTCAGCTTCAACTTGACAACAAACATACATTAGGAGAGATACCTAATGAGCTAGAACAACTAAAGAATATGACACTCTTATATTCTTGGAAAAATAGGTTACAAATATCTACCTCCTATATTAGATGGATACTATAAGATAAAATATTTAAAGCTTACAAAGAAATATAAACTCACTAGAAGCATTCCTCCTAGAATATTTCAGTTGAAGAACCTAACAAATTTGTGAAGTAATAACAATACAAGGACATTGAGTAGATGAATACAAATGAGAATAATGAGGTCATTTAAAAGTTTAGTAGGAAATTAGATCATAAAATTAAGAATTGGTGTAGTAAAAAGATTGACAATGGGCAACTAAAAAAGAAAGACAATGCTTCTAGTGAAATTGGGAATAGCTAAACTAAAGAAGAGAATGTCAAAGATTTGATTTAACTACCAAACTAACAAAGCAATTTTATTTGTCTAAATTATTAAAGAAAGACCACTAATGAAATAATGCCAAACTCATTGAAAAATTAAAATATCACATGCACCACTAATGAATCACGGTCAATCTCATTAAAAACCTTACCATTAACAAAGTAATATATGGTGCTAAAACAAGCCAACCAATAAACTAATCTCAAACACCTTCAATCTATAGACATAGTATAATGAATGTTTTCAAGGCCAAAATGGACTTAGATGCCTCAAGCCCTACATAATATTGTCATTCTAAACAAAAAATTCCACCACCAGAGTTCTAAAATGTGATCAAACTCAAATATTATGTAGAGGAAAATGCAAATATGACCCACACCTTCCATAAGTGTTTCCTTCAACTTACTAAAAAAAAATCAATGGAAAATGCCCTACTATGCATTCTAATATTGATAAATATTCATTTCACAAATTTTGTTTTAATATTGATGAATCTTGCTACCTTTCCTAATTTTGAAAGACCTAACCAAAAATCTATGGTTTCTCATAAATGGATGGTACAATCTTGGTTGTTGATGAAAAACAATGTTGTCAATAACGTCTTAGAGCTTTATATACATAATATCTAGATAACTAATCATGGATATAAAAGGATATATTTGTAAATTTCAAGGTGCATACATTATCCATAAGGCTTGTCAGTGTATTTGGAATTTAATTGATTTTCTATATATTTAAAAAAAATCTTCTATCCCTTGTAGACTGAGACAATGAATTCTCTATCTTTATAATTAGTGGTAAAATTTTCTTTATATCCAACAAAAGTTAGAAATATTTTTGAAATATATCCTATTATTCTTAATAAGTAGAACTTAAGGTCATAAGATAATGAAATGAACAAAATTAGAATATAAAAACTATATGAGAATATGCATCATCATAAATTTATATTACATTCAAACGCAAACCAATTTTTTTTTTAAAACTCTTGTTATTTGACAAAACCCCATCATTTATGTTAGAATTTATTTTTAACTCCTAGAATTTTTACATGCAACTAGACTCTTTGAAACACATTTAAGACTTATTACATTAAATGGTTCTATTGGCCATGAATGCATCACAAAATGACCTCATTGGTCTTTATTTAATCTTCAAACTTTTAGGATCCTTTAATGACCCTAGTGGACCTTCTTGGCCTCCTAGTGCATAATCAAAGGAGAGGAAGATGCATAATCAAAAGACTAGATTCCAAAACAAGTGAAGGACTAGAAATCTTGATGGTTCTTGTTGATATAAAATTGGCTTCTAGGGTGCTAAAAATGTCAAAAATAACTATAGATCAACGTCAATAGTGCCAAAAGAGGCTCAATAAACTCAATGTTATTGATTGAAAGGTCCTCCATAGAGATTATAGTATTGCACTATTTCCTAATTAATATTTATCATGATCTATAGCCCTTTATTTTATCTAAAACTTCAAAATGGAATCAAAATAATAAAAAATGATTTACCTTCTGAAGGAAACCCTCAAAGTCATACTCCAAGTAACCCAACTTCAGCTAAATTGAGAGGTGATATACCTTCTTTTGATAATATGAATATATCATCCTATTTAAGTATCAAAGGAGGGTTATATTAATAGTTTTATAAGACAAAATTAGATATACATACAATGCTACAATTATTCATGACTGAACATTGTATTGCTAATGTCCTTGTCTTAATAATGTCTATGTTCTAAAAATAATTACTATGTATTGTAGGAAACTTGTTTTAAATGTATTTATCCTATTTTTGGAAGAAAAAAAACCATTCAAATTTTAAGGGTATGCTTTAGTGGGAGAACACTTTCTATATAATGTCCTATAAAAAATATTCACTAAACAACTATGAAATGTAATGTATGCTAGGGTTTGTAATTATTGTGAAACCATACCTCCATATTTTGACATTTCTCCAAGAAAACTTCTCCTTAATGGTGAGATCTTCTACTATCTTGCAATTTGTGAATCCTTTGATGAAGGAACTAACTCTTTATTCTTTCTATTTGTCCATTCTTGACATTAAAACCAAAAGATCCCATTTAAGCAGTCATTACCAATTCCCAAAAAATGTCCCACGTTGAATATCAATCTTGACACTTCTTAGTGTAAAGTTTATTGTTCTTCATGAAATTAGTTAACCATTAAATTGAAAATATTGTCTCTCATTGAAGGTATTTTTCATTTACAAAACATTCAAGATAAATATTGTAAATAAATTATTTTACCATTCAAAGTTTGAGAATAACTCCCCCTAGAACCACGAATGATCTCTGAAACAAACCATGAAAACCCTTCTCTTTTTTTTTTCATTTCTTTGGAGAATAAATTATCCTTCTTTTGAGTTTGTGTATTTTTGTGGGAGTGAAATGATGAATTTTTACACTATAGTTTGATAATTAATCTCCTTTATCTTTTCCTCCAAACTCTCTCTCTCTCTCTCTCTCTCTCTCTCTCTCTCTCTCTCTAAATCCCAATTCTTCATCAGATTTAGATGTCTCACTAGGTTTCTATGAGATTTAATGAAAAATGCAAAAATATTGAATGTTATGCTTTTAAAATAGGAGATATATGAAAATTATTAAATAGATAACATTGTTCTTTTAATAATCTTGAGAGGATGGTGAATTATATATAATAATTTTAGTAGAATAGATGTTCACATAAACTCGAAATTAATAATAATATTATAATAAATTTTAAATATACTATCAACACACCCTAACTTCCTACATATATAGAACCTAAATTATAAGATTGCATTAATTTTTTTTTTTGGTTATCTTTCTATTTGAGATGAGGCCTCTAAAAATATTTCTTAGCTTATAGTTATTAATGAAAATCCTTCTAGATATTATTAGGAATATAAGGGTCAAAAATTTGTCATTTTAAAGTTTCCATGAGTACATGAAAATTTCACATTAAGGAAACTCTTTATCTAGATGCCCTAACTTAGGATTCAAAGGCCTTTGCTTGTTTCTAATTGGTTTAGTTGTTGGGGTTGACTCTATAGTATGTTGTGCTAAACTAGGATCAAACCCTTTCAAATATGTGTTTGCCACTGTAAAAACATCTTCAAACTCTTGGAGAAGTGAAATAAACTAATTGTCCTCTTGTTGTGCTCATATTTTACCTAATCTTAGGATTTTACCTCTTAGGATCTTGACTAATTCATAGTGTTCCTCTTTTGCAATCATGTTAGATTTTTTCATTTTCAATTGATCATGAAAGCTAGCATGCACTTTTTAATACATTGATTTCCTTAATTTTGGTTATAGACATAGAACTAGAAATATCAATTGAATTGAAGGGAAAATCAATGGAAATTTCCAGGTTTTAAATATTGTATATCATAAATATTTGAAAGTATCAAAAATATTTTCTATTATAGGCTAGCTTGTTGAAGCTAGATAGACTTGAGAATTCAAAGGTAGAAATACCTAAGTTTAATGTCTTATATAAGTGACAAATGATCATCTCAAACTTTTAGGTAGTTTTGAGGTATTTATTGCACCAAATTATTTTTAATTCATACACATAACCTTAGTTAAATACTTATGTCTTGAAGTCCCTTCAAATTGAAGAACTCACGGCTCAAGAAGTTGTAAATCTTCCTAGTGGAGAATTAAAAAGTGTGTCATTATGCTTATTCATTTGAAGATTTGTGTTGTGAATACTATGCTATATTTAGATCCTCTTTCTCTTTCTTCTTCTATAAAATCAAGATTAAAGATAAATAAATAGTTATTTTTTGTTTAAAAACATCCATCCACAAAGTTGAGAGTTATAATATATTATTCATGTTCATTTTTGTTTGAGTGATTGATTATTAGTAACTAATTATTTAGTCATTTATTTAGTAGGCTTTCTTAGGTGACTAATTTTTAGTGACTAATTTTCCTATCATCTATTTAGTCATTTATTAGGTAGTTTATTTAGTCACTTTCATTTGGTTGATCTTGTGATTGTACCTAATGACTATATTAGTCACTTATTTAGTCACCTATAATTATAAATTACAAAGAAATAATAGAATTTGATCAATTTTAGTCACATGACTAAATTTTTTAGTAGTGTGACTAAAATTATTAGTCAGTCGAATATTTGCTAAAATGTACTAGCAATAAATCTAGTATATCCTATACCATAACCATTTGCTTTATTACTACTTCCTAATACTAACTACTTAAAGACTAAATTATATTACTATATATAATATATCAACATGTGATATCCACCACTATAATTTATAATAACAAAAAATATCCTAATACAATCCAAATTAACTACTAATAATATTCATAATCCATTCCTAAACCTCTATTTACTCCCTAACCCTTCCATTACCTACTTACCCAAACTAGGTCATATGCTACCTAACTATCCACTTATCTACTTCACAAGTGGGCTGTCCCTTCTCTCATCAGAACTTTCCCAAGTATCCCAATGTTTTCCAAGGTCTAGTGGTGTGTTTACCCAAGTCTACACATTTAGAAAGGAGTAAGTATGCATGGGGGAGTGTTGGAGAGGATGGGGGAGCAAGTTTGAGGTGATAGGTTGGGTCCCGCTTCAATCAAAGGGACCTCTAAACAAATTTTGTATTGAAATATTTTTTTCTTTCATCCCAATATTTAGATGAGAAAGGCCAGTGAGAGAGAGAGGATGTGGGGAGTGGGCTCCACATGGGTCACATCCCACTCCTCTTCTTGCTCCATTTTCTATCTTATTTTAATTTTCTTGAATAATTAGTTACATGAAGGAAAGTTTCTAACAACTTTATGTATTAATAAACCACATGCTTATTTAGGTGTAAATATGCATTTAAAATTGAAGGGGAATTTTTAAAGGCATATATCTTTGTAATTTCTCTTTTGATAGAGATTATTATTTGTCCATACATTTTTTAGAGAGCTAATATGCTCTCCTAGAAAAGTATGGATTGTATAATTTTCTATTCTTCTTACTAATACTTTCAAATGGTAATATTTTCTATTTCCTCTAATTTTGATCATGTATTGAATCATTAATTAAACTAGGAATTATCACCTTGGAGCCATGTTCCTAATGTTTTATATGCATTTACTGAACTAATAGTTTATCTATTAAATCTATTAAGTCAAATAAGGTTGAATACTATGTAATTTATCATATCCAAGTGTAGATTAATCCAAGGATGATGTTCCTAATAAAATTTGAACTTGATCCCATATTGAAAATTCACAAACATACTTAAAAGTCAAATCCTTTCATTCTTTTATCATTTATACAAGTTACAAGGGGATGGATTTTTACTATTATGTAAATCAACATATACACAACTATATCTTTTATTTCCATTTAAAGAAAAGAATCACAATGGAAGAACTTATTGGAGTATTAGATCCACACAATACATCTTTGCTCATATAATGAACTATTATTTTCTATTTATGGGCAAATAATACTCTAAGAAATTTCATAAATTACAAGGAAAATCATCATTTCCTTCATTACAAGAGTACAACATTGCAACAAGAAGGTGAATATCATTGGCATGCAAGGGTCCATACACCTTGCATCTCTTCCCTCTCCCCACCTTGAGGAGAGACTATACACTATCCTAGTCTCCAACTAACCCCTTCCCCCATACATGGCCATTTCTACCCTATCCGAAGGTGAGTAATGCCAACACACCCTTCATAGTTTTGCCAACAAAACAAGGAAAAGAAGATGAAAAGGAAACAAGTAAAAACCCACAATACCCATCCCTCACATGATAACAACACAAACACAACTCCAAACATGCAAGAGACTTACACACACACTTAGGAAATGAACACAATGAACATATCCATGGAAATGGAGAAACCTACCTTTACAAAGGTTATGGAAATAATGGGTTTTGAGATGAGATTAATCCTTTCCTCCTTCCAATTCAAAAGCTTGAATTCTCTAAAAATAAAGAGTGGGTGAACACCCTCCAAATATTCAAAGGGACTCTAAATAGCCTCTAAACTCACCCACCAAAAAAGTGCAATAACTCCAATCTTGACTCTAAGCCTCCTTTGGTCTCCTTAGTTGCCCCTACCATAAAAGAAACCTCTTAGAAAGAGTGTAAACTTGGGTAACTTAATGGAGATGATCCATTTTCGCAACATAGCAAAATTGAGATATTTTAGGGGTCATAAATGTTGCTAGGAAATTCTATAAGGGTGGAAAAGGTTCCTAACCCATACCCCTACCACTTGGGCACTTGGATTACATTAAATTTGGCTTCTAGGATCAAATCATGATCTCTACAAGTGGCTCAAAATATTTGATCTCCAAAATTCTAAGGATGTAACCTTTCCACTAAACCCTAATCAGGGGGAATAAAGTTAGGTTACTAACTAAATTAGCCTTAGGTTAATGGGTTACATTGCGAACCCTAATTAACATGTCAATACATATATGCATATAATGATTGTGAATTAACACCATAAGATTTACTTTTACATAATATTTGACACGTCACAAAATATAGAACGATACACATACATTTTGATTATGATAGAAATTAAACACTTGACAATGTGGTTAAAATCAATTTATTGGATTCAACCTTAGTTTCTACATAGGGCCAGTTATTGTTTCTCTAGTTAATTTCATAGTTAAATTTCCTACATACTCAGTGCAAATATTGATAGTTTGATAAAATCACTGAATCACACACACACAAACCAAATTTAAATAATCAAATTGATCAAAATATTATAACTTTCATTTGGATAAAATTTTCCTATTGATGCACATAGATTAACATCACTAACCTCATAATTGAATCATCATGACATATTCATCAGTTTGAATTAAACTGTTGATATATTCATCAAGTACATGCGTATAACTAAAACATCATAGACATCATCAATAGAGCATACTCAACTATTTTAATGCATATAACCTAATCATGAAGGTACCATAAATAAACATCATCATCATAAGGTGAAACACCTCATAAAATTGTAGGTACAAATCAACATTTAAATAGTTGAACAATGTAGTAAGTCTTGAATCATGGGGTATCAAAACATAAACATATAATCTAATCTTAGTTTCCATTAGGAAACCTAAACCATCAAACATTAATTCATATCCATCTTCATAATCATATAAATCCATAACTTTTGATCATCTAGTCATGTAGATGTATCCTAGAAAACCCACACAATGTTTATGATTTAAACAATAATTTTGAGTAACCAAATAATTCATCCCATCATAGAAGTATAACTTGTTGTACATGATACCCTAAAAACCTTAACACATCACAATGTACTTATAATATTTAAAATTAAAATACTTAATGGAACATCTGGTAATTTGATCAACTTTCTCTTCAAATTTCCAATGATTCATAAGAGGGTACGTATTATGTTATATTATTTCTATAATTATCAAATCATTATATGTAAGATATCCATAATCATCATAATATTCTCTACATGTTTTCTATCAATAACAACATCATTTCCCTTACCATTTCCTTGTCATGTAACTCATACATCCATTCAAACTTCCTATAAAGGATTTAATAAAGAAATTTATATTTAAATAAGTACATATGAGGAGGAGTCTTACATCCTCCCCTACTAGCCATTTTCTTTCTCCTAGAAGTCACACAAACTAAGATGTTCATCTCATGCTAGGCCTTGTCTAGACTTATCCCAAAATTTACTCCGATACAAAAAGAATGATTTATGAATCGCATATACACTTAAGGATGATAACATATTTACCTAATTACCCTTACTAAAAGTGAAGTTCAACCCATAACTTCAACATGGGTATGCTTCCTAGGGTCAAACACTTCTTAAAATATGTGGGTCACATATAGATAACATTCTAATCTGGTATGAATATTATTATAGAGTCTCTCATAACAATACCATAAGGTGATACGAATTTCCATAGACTCATTCATCAAGGTAATAGTTGTACGAGACTCCCTCAAATAGGGTTCCCTTAAAATGCAACTTGGATCTTTATCAAAAGTCATTCACTTTTACTCTAGAGTTTCCATTGCATACTGATTCCATGATAAGACACTAAACAAGTCCATCACTACACATGCCCCTTTTGCATCTAAAACTCCATTAGGTGAACTTGTAATGTTAACTAGTTTTATGTTGGGGTGCAATCCATTACTCATAATAGTCAACAAATATTCACTAGTCCTATTATTGAAGTCCTGGGAGAGGGCGGGGCATGCATGCCTTCACTAAGAACCCCATACCCCAATGCTATACTTCCACTTGATTGTTAGGAATCCATTTGGTAGGCCTTACATATGTCACTTTCCAACAAAATTCATAAGATGGTGCCTCAATTTTCAAAAACAAATTCAAAATCAAGGATGCAATATTCAATGCAAAAATATGAAATAAAAGAAATCAAGAGTTTCGACGATAGTAAAATTTTAATTAAGAAATAAAATCATGTCTTAGAGGCAAAATAGAACCATTAACAATAAATTTGGCTAAGTAGCCCAACATCACACTATTGGAAAGAAGGAAAGAATAATAAAATACAAAAAATTAAAACCAAAAAATAAGGAAATAAATCCAATTGCTTACAAAATTTACATTACTAACATACTGCGGCCATACCAAGGTCACCAAGGAAAAGGAGAAATCTTAAGTCTTCCAAATACATTGCAAGGATCTTGCATTGAAATTAGATGGTGGTCTAAAGACCATATTGCTCAAATTATGATTAATCCCACATACTAACTACATAGCTATCTTTATCAACATCATCCTATAGTTAGGGCTTACTGTACCAAGGGGTGTGTCTAGACTAGAAACCACCTGATATTGCAAATGTGAGGATAACCAAAATGAGTTTCTTTCCATCCTCTTGTTGTTATAGGGGTGTCCTTTTGAAGAACCTAAACATGTGGGGAAATTTCATTATTTTTTCAATGATGTTATACCTACTACTTGTGGGTGAGACAATTACTTACTTTGGTCTAAATTCTATCAATTGATTGATTGATGAAGAGGATTTGAAAAGAAAGGATAACAAGAGAACCTAGAGAAATGTTGAGTTATATGGTGTATAAGAGGAGAACTAAGAACAAGCAAGACATTGATGATATAGGTTATTATTTATCTACTTAAGGATATACTGAAAGGATACTTGAGAAAAGACTAGAAGAAAGCTAAGTAAAGAAATGTATCTACCAAGCCTGAACAAGCAAATAGTGCAAGCCGAGAAAAGTCAATATAGGTTGAGTAGAAAATTAGTTGAAACCAAGCAGTAAGTTTAGTATGTGCCGAGTAAGAGAAATCTAGTTGGTTCTGAGTGAAGTAAGTTTAGTATGAGACAAGCAAGAGAAATATAGTTGGTGCCAAGTAAAGAAATTTAGTATGTGCTGAGCACCAATATAGACTTAGTGGGTGCCAAGCAACCTAGTGTTGGCCAAGCATCAGAAGACAATGTTTGTTGAGCAAAAACTCTATTATTTTAAGTGCTAGTAAAATGTTTTAGATTGAAGATTCAACAAATTTGAGCTAACAAAGTTGATTTCTTGAATTTTGTGAAGCATGTGGAAGATTACTACATGATGAGCTGGTGGCATAGAATTTAAGATAAACAATTTTGAGGTGAATTCAAAGAGGATTGTAGAGGAAGTTCATAGAGGGGGGTATAATATAAAAGTGGGTAGATTCATTGAATCTTACCTAACCTTGGAATGGATGATTGTGGTTAAGTGGAAAAAGATCTAAATTCTCTATTTATAGAGATAATAGGTCAGAAGCCATAGTTGTCATGTGCAAGAACCTAAGGAAGACAAGAAGTAGTTGGCATAAAAAGCAAGAAGGCTTAAGGTGATGAAGGATTAAAGGGTGAACACATTGTCAGAGATGAAGAGGATGAATGCCAAGAAGAATGGAGGGTTGGATATGAGATTTGTAATCTGCAAGTGAGTTGTTATTTTTATCAGATCAAGTCTTGTTGTTACTCGCTAACAAATCTACTAGTCTAGATAAATCCTTTGAATTAAGGTTGACCTAACAGTTAGTAGTATTTATCCCTTAAACATGTGACATTCTAATGGAAAATTCTAAATTCCTCTAACAAGGCTCACTTCTAATAGGGTGATTGAAATACTTTAACCAAGTCACATTTAATAGTGTGCATTACAACCTTTAACAGGGTTGGCTCCTTATAGAGCTCACTTTAGAAAAGTGAAAATTTGGTAGAATGTTACTGGTAGTTTTTCCCAAATTAGATTTCCACATAAAATCCTTTTGTCAAAATGTGTGATTGATTTTGTGGTATTTCTTGTTTACATTTCTACAAAGTTATTTTGACATAGGATAGTAATATGCATATGTTTAAGATGTTTAATGGTAAATGTGTGCACAAGAATAAGTTACAATACTAAATTTTTTTATTTGTACATTTGGACCTTGGATAACTAATTCACCTCCACTCTTACTTATTCTAAAGTATTCCAATAATTTGTATCAGAGCACCAAGTGCTTGAGAGAAAAGTTTGAAGGTACTTAAAGCTAAAGATCAAGATATACAGAAAAGAGGTGCCCAAGTTAAACAAGAAAAACTTTCCTACATGTCAAAGTTTGATGAAGCTACATCTAGGAGGTTTTGGAGATTATGCATAGTCAACTATCACCATGGAGCATGTTGATCCAACTAGAACCCCAACTATAGAACAATTGAAATAAAAGAAGGAACACAATTAGACAATGTTGGAGATTGCATCTACCCTAAGCTACTTAGAGTTTGATGACATCAAAGGATGTGATTCTACTAAGAAGAAGTGGGATGCCCTATAGAAGATCTATAGAGGAGACAAGAATGTGCTAAGAGCCAAACATGAAAGCCTAAGAGAAAAATTTGATGAAATGATAATGCAAGATAGTGAGACTATAGTCCAATATTGTGCAAGGATCAAAGATATTGTTAATGAAATTTGAGGATCTGATGGACAAATTGAAGATGAGACTATGATCAACAAAGTATTAAGAACCCTACTACTTATCTATGTTATTAGAGTCTCTTCTATATAAGAACTGAGGTGTATGCCTAGTAGTAATTTGACCCTTGAAGGACTGGTTGGTAGACTCACTACTTTTGAACTTTCAAATTTTGATAATTTCAAATCTGAGAATGTTGAATTTGCTTTCAAAGCTACACTAACACTAAAAGAACCTTAAGATAAGAAAAAGAGAAAGGTCAAACCTACTGCTAGTGATAGTGATACAGATGATGAAGAGCTAGAAGAACTGGGAGCATTGCTGGCTAGGAAATTTCACAAAGATAAAGAAAAATACAAAGGTAATTTACCCATCACATGCTTTAATTGTCATGAGATTGGTCATATTGCAGCAAGATGTCCTAATAATTCAAACAACAAAAATGGCAAAAAATTTAGAGGTCAAAAAGATGACATAAACAAAGGCTACAAGGACAAAGGAAAGAAGGCTTGTTACATTGTTAAAGAAGAATCCAATGATGAATTTGAAGAAGGCTTGAAGGGTGAATAAGCTATCAAAGATGAAAAGGATGAATGCCAAGTAGAATGGAGGATTGAATGTGAGATCTATAATCTACAAGCAAGTTGTTATTGTTATCAGATCAAGTCTCATTGTCACTCTCTAATAATTGTATTAGTCTGGATAAATCCTTTGGATTAAGGTTAAATTAATAGTCATTAGTAAATCCTTTAACTAGGTGACATTCTAATGGAATGTTCTAAAGTCTTCTAACAAGGTTCAATCCTAAAAGGGTGATTGAAATCCTTTAACTAGGTCACATTTAATAGTGTGCATTGCAACCTTTAATAGGGTTGGTTCCTCATAGAGCTCACTTCAGAAGAGTGAAAATTTGGTAGCATGTTACTAGTGGATTTTCTCAAATTAGATTTTCACGTAAAATCCTTGTGTCAAAATGTGTGATTGATTTTGTGGTATTACATGTTTACATTTCTGCAAAGTTATTTTGACATAAGACAACAATATGCATATGTTTAAGATATTGAATGGTTAATGTATGCATAAGAATAAGTTGTAGTACTGATAAGTTTTTTTTAAACATTTGGACCTTGGATAATTAATTCACAACCCTCTCTCAATTATTCTAAAGTATTCCAACAATTGGCATCAGAGCACCAAGTGCTTGAGAGAAAAGTTTGAAGGTACTTAAAGCTTAAGATCATGATGTACAAAAAGAAGGTGCCCAAGTTAAACAAGGAAAACTTTCTTGCATGACAAAGTTTGATAAAACTACATCTAGGAGGTCTTGGAGATTATGCACAATCAACTATCACCACTGAGCATGTTGATCCAACTAGAGCCCCAAATACAGAATAATTGAAATAGAAGAAGGAACACAATTAGGAAATGTTGGAGATTTCATATGCCCTAAGCTAATTAGAGTTTGATGACATCAAAGGATGTGATTCTACTAAGAAGATGTGGGATGCCCTACATAAGATCTATGGAGGAGACAAGAATGTGCTGAGAGCCAATGCTGAAAGCCTAAGAGGAAAATTTGATGAAATGAGAATGCAAGATGGTGAGACTATAGTCTAGTATTATGTAAGGATCAAAGATATTGTTAATGCAATTCAAGGATATGATGGACAGATTGAAAATGAGACTATGATCAACAAAGTATTGAAAACTCTACTACCTATCTATGCTATTAGAGTCTCTTTTATACAAGAACTAAGGTGTACCCTTGGTAGTAATCTAACCCTTGAAGGACTTGTTGGTAGGCTCACTGCTTTTGAACTTGCAAGTTTTGATAATTTTTGTTGGTGTAAATAAGTATTTACTTATTATAGTTACTTAAGTTTTACTTAGGTTAATGCATTATTTAATTATTTTGCATTATTTTATTATTATTTTAGGTGAGACACTTAGGAGTTTGTGTACTCTCATTGAGTTACGCAACTCTAATTATGCATATGGTGTCTACAACATAGGAGTATGCATCATTCACTGAGTTGTCATGTTGACAACACAATTATCTGCACTCCTCATTTAGCACATGTTGTCTACACCACTGATTTGCATGCTACACCATTGTAGGCTTATCCTCACATCATGACACTTAATCCCATGCTCAATGGAGGATAATCCATATCTGGTGGGCATGTTCCTAGTTGTATGACATATCATGATGTTGACTTCTATGCATTCTAGAAGCTCTCTTGAAGCCTTTATATTTAGGCACTCATAGTGTACCCTCATCTAGTTATTGAATGAATATCATCATTTTGATCATACTCTATCTATTTTGGTCTACTGTGTCCTTGTGTTGAGTTCTTTAGTTCTTGGGTGAATTCTGGCCTAAGCCAAATTATTATATGGTATCAGAGCTGAGGGGGATTCTCATCACGTAGCCATTCAAGACTGTTCATGCTTCAAAACCTTGACACAAATCTGGAGGATCTATAGAAATTGGGAGCATCTAGAGCCAGATCTAACCTCACTGTTGCATTCAGAGCGTTGATTCGGTGAAAATTGACTATAAATTTTTCTTTATTAGGTGAAAGTTGATCGTGAGGCAAAATTTTTTTTGCAAATTGAAACCTGAAGGCCCGTATGGTCATTTTCTTTGATTTGATTATTTATTTTTTTGAATCTACTTTGTAATTTATTTTCAAATCTGCATATTTTTGAGTTTTTTTCAATTAGTATGGCAGAGAAATTTTTTTGGCCAAACCGAGTAGTCACACCTCGGCTCAGCTCTCTATATATTTGTGGATATTTAATTTGTCGTAGGGATATTCCTTGTTAAATTTGGGTACCAGCTTTACAAAATCTGGCCCTAATTCACACCATGGTGGATCATTTTTCCATCACACATAAATCCACTGAGAGGAGGACATAGAAATTCAGCTAGCACATTTGGAGATCCAACACCAAACACTCCCAGTAGCTCTTTTTTGTTTGGTGCTCTGTGGACTCCACTATGTAAAACACATAGAGCATAATAAACCCACGAATGTGGGATTAACTTGAAGATACCGATGACAACAAACATCTTGGTGTAGCAATTCTTGTACCTCCCGCCCGCTGCTCACAAAATCCAAAAACTGGAAAAATGAATCCAGTAATCCAAAATTCAAACCTGCCATCTGCGACAGTCACAGTCTAATGATGCCATGCAAAACCCTATCGTGTAGTCCCCATCTACCACATAGACTATAAACCCTACCCATCAGCAGTACGATAGAGCTTGTGCTAGTTGACATAGACCAATCCTTGCTCGACACATCGACAACTATAACTGCCTAAATTAGCAGTGACTGTACATGCCACATCATTAGCCCATGCAAGAAAACAAGTCAACACTACATCATCATTCCTATTAGTTGCCACATACTCTACCACATTGGATAGTTCATATAGATCTGTATAGTATAGATTGACAGGTCACTTGCCACGTCAGCCGAGGGCAGATTTTATGTTGATGTCATCCTTTCTAATAGCCTAAATTTGATGGCTATTTGGACGTCAAAATAGGGTAAATTACAATTGCTATGATGGCCATATGACCATCAAATTTAACCCCATGATTCACTGATGCGACCTATCTCTAGATTCATTTTAGTTTTTGCAGTCCGATTTCAAGAGGCCATAACTCGAACATTCAAACTCCAATTCAGGTGCAATTTTTTTTGAAATTGGGTAGAATTTTCTAAATTTTTTAGTGGTTCAGCTATATTCTAGTTTTGGTGCTTGGATTGTTCAAAAATTTCATTTTTTGGTGACTGTACCTAGATAATCCTGCATTTTGGAACTTCAAATGCTCCGTACGGGCACATCTGGAGTTGAAAATAGGCTTTTTTAAAAAAAAGTGTGTATTTTTTCATCTACTTTCTAGATCTAGAATTAGATTGTAGTGTTCTATGGACAAAAGTGTCACTTTTAGCATACAAGCTTTCTTTCCTTTGTAATGCTTCAGAATCATAGCACATTGTAAAGTTTTAGATTTGTACTCTATTAAGAGGTTGTAACAAGAGAAATTAGAAGTCCATGAAGGCCAAAATTGGCAAGTGGCCCATTGTAATCACACTACTAATAAAGTTACCAAAGCATCTATTTTGGGGGGGTTTCTTGATTTAGTGAAAAGGGGGGGGTGTTCTTGGTGTTGTGTTCTCTCTTTTCTGCACTTTTCTTTCATTTTCTACATTATGGGAAATGTTAAGTTTCTTAAATTAACTCCTCATAACTATGCTATGTGGTCTATCAAAATGTTGTATCACTTAATGCATAATGGATTTTCACAATATGTAGAGGGTACTCTTCCTAAACCAGTAGGCGATAATATTTTTCCAAGTGATATTTCAAATTGGGTAGCAATGGATAGGAAAGCCCTAGGTGATATATGTTTGGGGGTAGATGATAAGATCATGTATCAAATTAAGAAATGTACTACATCCAAGGAAGCTTGGAATACCCTCAAAAGCCTTTATGGTAAAGTGTCTGAAGAGGATGTGTTCAAAATAGAAGATGAGCTTGTATCCTTAGATCATAAGTCATATGACTCAATACAGGACTTCATCATTAAGGTGAATGAATAAAGGACAAAGCTTACTAATTGTGGGAGTTCAATCAAAGATGACAGACTAATCTATCTCATACACAACAAGCTGCCATCAGAGTATTCCACATTTGTATCTTATTTTAACACCTCAAAGACTACCTTAGGGTCTGCTTACAAGAAAGTCACTTTTGATGAATATGTAAAACTATTGGATGATGAAGAAAAAAAGTTGAAATCAATGGGGATTCTCAAATCACCGTAGTCCAAAGCATTGGTGGCCAATGAGGGTTCTCAACATTTAGCTGGACAATCTTTAAATAAAGGAAAGGGTAAGAAGAAGTGGAAGAAAGACAAATCTAAGGATGCAAAAAAGTCAAAACCACAATCAAATCAACAAGGCAAGTCCTCAAATTCTAACAAGAAGGGGGACAACAATAAGGAGAAGAAGAAATGTGCTTATTGCAAGAAAATGGGTCATGAAGAGCATGAGTGTTATCTCAAAAAGATTGATGAGTTGACCAACATCATGAAGAAACATAATGTTCCATTGCCTAATGCTTACAAGGAGAAGGGATCTTCTTCAAATTCAAAGGGCAAAGGGCAAGCACTCATGGAAAATTCAAACTCTTCAAAGGAATGGATACTTGAATCAGGTGCCTCATATCACATGGGTTCTTAAAAAGAGGATTTTTCTTCATTGAATCACTCAAAGGTACCACACATCTTCCTAGGGAATGATAGTAAAATGCAAGTTGAAGGAAAAGGAAATGTGGAGATGGAAAATGGAGAGTTTCAAGATGTTCTCTATGTTCCAAACCTAAGTTCGAATCTCCACTCAATCTATCAAATAACTCACCTTGGATATGGACATAGATTTGAGTTCCTTCCTGACTCAGTAAAAGTGCATAGTCTTCAAGATAATTCCTTGTTTGCAATGGGGAAAGTGAATGATCACAAGAGGTTGTACTCTTTCTCATATTATGTACCCACATCCCCTTCAAAGGCCTTGTTATCTCAATCCAATTCAAACATGTAATTATGGCATGAGCGGTATGGTCATCTTGATGATCGCTATCTTCAACAACTTTGCATATACCAAATGGTGAAAGGTCTACCTCAAATCAAATTTTCTAAGGGTGAATGTTTAACAGATTTAGTGGATATGCATCTAGAGGGGAAGTTATCGAGAGGTAAGTCTTCAAGAGCACCAAGTGTTCTACAGATGGTTCACATGGTATTAGCAGGTCCTTTTGCATTCAGCTAGGGTCGCTACATACTCAATTTTGTTGATGAATTTTCAAGGTTCACTTGGGTCTACTTTTTGCATAACAAGAATGAAGTGTTGGAAACATCTCTAGCCTTCAAGGCTCATGTAGAACAAAAATCCAAAAAGGCCATCAAGTACTCCAAATGGACAATGGAAACATGGATGTGAACAAAAGACTTAAGGACTTTTGCAGACATGAGGGAATTGATCTTCAGACTCTACCAGCATTCAGTCTACATAAGATAGATGTTGCAGCTTTGAGGATTCGAACTCTTAAGTCTATGGCAAGTTGCATGATTCATGCCAAGTCTCTTGATCCATCATTAGAAGTTGAAGCAATTTCAAGTGCCACTCACATTCTTAATCATTCTCCTCATCTAGCCTTAGATGGAAAAAATCCTTTTGAGGCATGGTGCGGAAAAAAACCTATTGTGACACACTTCAGAGTCTTTGGTTGTCCTGCATGGGCAAACAAATCTTCTAGGGGATGCAAGGCACAGTCACCTTGGCCTTGTACTTTCATTGGTTATGAAGATAGTATGAAGGCATATAGACTTCTAAATCCTAAGATACATTAGATATTTTTGGAGAAGGATGTACATTTTGAGGAAAGTTCTCCAAGCTTGTCCTCTACTCCTCTTCACACATCATACAGTGTGGAAATTGATAGTGATTTCAGTGATAGTGCTTCAACAGATTCAAACATGTGGGGTTCTATCAACAACTATAGTGAGAGGTCACTTCATCAATTTAGTCTACATGCATACATCGCCACAGTGATAGGTATAGAACAACAAGGTACATCCACTCTTCCAAATATAGGTTTAGTGATAGATTTGGGGGATAGTATTCATGATTTTCCTTTTCTTCTTGATGTAGAATTACCTTCTTCAATTGTCATGAGGGTTCCATTAGACTCTCTTTCTCATTCTCTACATGATTGATCCTCACAAGTTGAAGTGATTGTGGATACTTATGATCAACAGTTGTAGCAGGGTTCTTCATTAGTTACAGAGATAGACAATTCTTTGGGATAGGTTCTTCAGCTAATTGAGTAGGTTTCATAGACATCTCTTATTCATGAGATTCTTTCCACACACAACGAAAGCATCTCATTTGTACCCTTGGCATTGTTACTGCCTAAGGGGAGGAACAGCATGTTGTAGTCTTGGATCAACTTCTTCATCAGAGTAGTCACTATTTGGCATTCTTCTTTGGAGGGGGGGAGTCCATCCTGTCTCTCTTCCTCTTCTCATCATTCTCTTATGTATATATTGGATGTATTTCGTAATGGGGGGGGGGGTCTTGATTACTCAATCCATCCATGCATCCCTATTTATCTCTCTTTTTGGAGGAGGGTTTTTCCCATGAGGTTTTCCCTCTTTCCCCGCTTTATGAGAGATTGCATATCATTATGTACATGGGTACCTAACATGGCCTAGTAGTCAGGACCCATATTGCATTTCATCCTAGATTTCGTAAGCTTAAGGATATTCCCCTAAGTTGTACTTAAGGGGGGGTGTTGGTGTAAATAAGTATTTACTTATTACACTTACTTAAGTTTTACTTAGGTTAATGCATTAATTAATTATTTTGCATTATTTTAGGTGAGACACTTAGGAGTTTGTGTACTCTCATTGAGTTACGCAACTCTAATAATGCACATGGTGTCTACAACACAGGAGTATGCATCATTCACTGAGTTGTCATGTTGACAACACAGTTATCTGCACTCGTCATTTAGCACATGTTGTCTAAACCACTAATTTGTGTGCTACACCATTATAGGTTTATCCTCACATCATTGCACTTAATCCCATGCTCAATCGAGGATAATCTATATCTGGTGGACATGTGCTTGGTTGTATGACATATCATGATGCTGACTTCTATGCATTCTAGAAGCTCTCCTGAGGCCTTTATATTTAGGCACTCCTAGTGTACTCTCATCCAATTATTGAATAAATATCATCATTCTGATCATACTCTATCTATTTTGGTCTACTATGTGGTTGTGTTGAGTTTTTTAGTTCTTGGGTGAATTCTGGCCTAAGCCAAATTCTGACAATTTCAAATTTGAGAATGTTGAATCTTCTTTGAAACCTAAGATGACAGTGAAATAACCTAAAGATAAGAAAAAGAAAAAGGTCAAACTTGTTGGTAGTGACAATGATACAGATGATGAAGAGCTAGAAGAATTGGAAGCATTGTTGGCTAGGAAATTTCGTAGAGATAAAGGAAAATACAATGGTAAGTTACCCATCATATGGTTTAATTGTCATGAGGTTGGTCATATTTCAACAAGATGTCCTGATAAGTCAAACAACAAAAATAAAGAAAAATTCAGAGGTAGAAAAGATGATAGTAACAAAGGCTACAAGGACAAAGAAAAGAAGCCTTGTTATATTACTAAAGAAGAATCCAATGATGAATCTAAAGAAGTCTTGAAGGGTGAACAAGCTATCAGAGTTGAAGAGGATAAATGCCAAGCAGAATGGAGGACTGAATGAGAGATCTATAATATGCAAGTGAATTATTATTGTTATCAGATCAAGTCCCATTTTTACTCTCTAACAATTGTATTAGTCTAGATAAATCCTTTGGATTAAGGTTGACCTAATAGTCATTAGTAAATCCTTTAATCAGGTGACATTTTAATGGAATTTTCTAAAGTCCTCTAATAATGCTCACTCCTAACAGGGTGATTGAAATCCTTTAATTAGCTTAGATTTAATAGTGTGAATTGTAACTTTTAATAGAGTTGGCTCCTCATAGAGCTCACTTCAGAAGAGTAAAAATTTGGTAGCATGTTACTGGTGGTTTTTCCAAATTTGAGTTTCTATGTAAAATCCTTGTGTCAAAATGTGTGATTGATTTTGTGGTATTGCATGTTTACATTTCTAAAAAGTTATTTTGACATAGGACAACAATATGCTAATGTTAAAGATATTGAATGGTTAGTGCATGCATAGGAATAAGTTGCAGTACTGAAAAGTTTTATTTGTATATTTGGACCTTGGATAACTGATTCACCCCCACTCTCAATTATTCTAAAGTATTCCAACAATGAAATCAATTTAGAATCAACCCACATTCATATAACTTTACAAACATATCCTTTTACACTATACTAAATTAAATTAACATACATATACAAAATTATTTAAAATCAAACATACCATACATAAATCAATTATATGTTATACCATAACAATTTACTTTATTACTACTTCCTAATACTAATTACTTAAAGACTAAATTGCATTATTATATAATATATCAACATGTGATATCCATTGATATAATTTATAATAAGAAAAAAATCCTAATACAATCCAAATTAACTACAAATAACATTCCTAACCCATTGCTAAACCTCTATTTACTCCCTAACCCTTCCTATACTGTACCTACTTACCCAAACTAGGCCATATGCTACCTACCTATCCACTTGTCTACATCACAAGTGGGTTGTCCCTTCTCTCATGGGTAGTTTCCAAAGCATCCCCACATTTTCCAAGGTCTAGTGGTGTGTTCCCCCAAGTCTACACATTCAAAAAGGAGCAAGTACGCATGGGGGAGTGTTTGAGAGGAGGAGGAGTAAGTTTGAGGTGATAGGTTGGGTCCCACTTCAATCAAAGGGACCTCTAAACAAAGTTTGTATTGAAATATTTTTTCTTTCATGCCAATATGTAGATGGAAAAGGTTAGTGGGAGAGAGAGGATATGGGTAGTGGGCCCCATATGGGTCACACCCCACTACTCTTCTTGCTCCATTTTCTATCTTATTTTAATTTGCTTGAATAATTGGTTGCATGAAAGAAAGTTTCTAACCACTTTATGTATTAATAACCCACTTGTTTATTTAGGTGTAAATATGCATTTAAAATTGAAAGGGAATCTTTTAAGGCATATTCTCTATAATTTCACTTTTGATGGAGATTATTATTTGTCCATACATTTTCTAGAGAGCTAATATTCTCACCTAGAAAAGTATGGATTGCATAATTTTGTCTTCTTCTTACTAATACTTTCAAATGGTAACATTTTCTATTTCCTTTAATTTTGATCATGTATTGAATCATTAATTAAACTAAATATTTTCACCTAGGAGCTATGTTCCTAATGTTTTATATGGGCTTACTAAACTAATAGTTTATCCATAAAATATATTAAGTCAAATAAGGTTGAATACTATGTAATTTATCATATCCAAGTGTAGGTTAATCCAAGGACTATGTTCCTAATAAAATTTGAACTTGATCCCATATTGAAAATTCATGAACATAATTAAAATTAAAATCCTTTCATTTTTTTATAATTTATACAAGTTACAAGGGGATGAATTTTCACCATAATGTAAATCAACATTTAAACAACTATATCTTTTATTTCTATTTAAAGACAAGAATCACAATGGAAGAACTTAGTGGAGTATTAGATGCACTCAATACATCTTTCCTCATTTAATGAACTATCATTTTTCAATTAACAGGGAAGAAAATTATACTCTAATCAATATCATACATTATAATGAACTACCATCATTTCCTTCATTACAAGACTACAACATTGAAACAAAAAGGTGAATAACAATGGAGGATTCTCTAACACAAGGTGACTCAAGAACACCTTCAATGATCCAATTTCAAAATGGCTCCATCATGAGGCCTAACCAAATTCTGAAAAAAAATATAGAACTAACCATTGAGAGATCACCTTCCATCCTAAGCATTGAAAGGCCACCCACCGAGCTAGGAGAAACTATAACTGACCAGGTGATAACCAAACCAAATCTCACATATTGAAACAAAATATAAGATCACCCTTCCAAGGCTTGTACAATTGGGCTCAAATTGAACACATAACATAGGGGTGAAGGTGGACTACCAAGTAGGAGATTTCTCAATGTAAAAACATACAATATATATGCCCTTTTGAGGCTAGAAATTCGGATAGAATTTCATACTTCCTCCTCCTTATCCCCCCAAAGTAAGATCAACATCATTGGCATGAAAGGGCCCATACACCTTGCATTTCTTCCCTCTCCTAACTATGAGGAGAGACTCTACACTATCTTGTTGTCCAACTAACCCCTTTCCCATACATGACCACTTCTACCCTATTCGAGGGTGAGTAATGCCAAAACTCCCTTCACAACTTTCCCAAAAAAAGAAGGAAAAGAAAATGAAAATAAAATGAGTAAAAACCCACAATACCCATCCCTTACATGATAAAAACACAAAGATAACTCCAAACATGCAAGAGAATTACACACACACACTTAAGAAATGAACAAAATCAACATATCCATGGAAATGGAGAAACCTACCTTGACAAAGGTTATGGAAAGAATGAGTTTTGAGATGAGCTTAATCCTTTCCTCTTTCAAATTCCAAAGCTTGAATTGTCTAAAAATAGAGACTAGGTGAATACCCTCCAACTTTTCAAAGGGAATCTAAATAGCCTTTAAACTCACCCAACAAAAAATAGCAATAACTCCAATCTTGACTCTAAGCCTCCTTTGGTCTCCCCACTTGCCCTACCATAAAGGAAACCTCTTAGAAAGAGTTTAAACTTGGGTAGCTTCATGGAGATGATCCATTTTAGCAATGAAGGAAAATTGGGAAAATTTGAGAGGTCATAAATGTTGCTAGGATGTTCGAGAAGGGTGGAAAAGGTTCCTAACCCATACCCCTACCACTTTGGAACTTGGATTTCATTAATTTTGAATTTTAGGATCAATTCATGACCTATACAAGTGGCTTGAAATATTTGATCTCCAAAATCATAAGGATGTAACCTTTCCACTAAATCCTAATCAAGGGGAACTAATTTAGGTTACTAACTAAATTAGTCTTAGGTTAACGGGTTACATTTCCAACCTTAATTAACATGTTAGTGTACTTATTCATATAAATAGTGTCAAGTGACACCATAAGATTTACTTTTACATAACATTCAACACATCACAAAATACATACACATACATTTAGATTATGATACAAATTAAACACTTGCAAATGAGGTTCAAATCACTTTATTGGATTCAACCTTGGTCTTACAGTTTGCACATAGGGCCGATTACTATTTCTCTGATTAATTCCATGGTTAAATTTCCTACACATTGAGTGCAAATATTAGTACTTTGATAAAATCACACAGACACAAATATATATACATATATACACACACAAACACACACACATATATATATATATGTACATATATATCTATATATATTCATATATATCTACATATATATATATATACATGTGTACATATATACTTATATATATACATATATATATGTACACATGTATATATATATGTAGATATATATGAATACATACATACATACATACATATATATATATATATATATATATATATATATATATATATATGTATGTATATATATGTAAACATGTATATATATATGTAGATATATATGAATAAATATATACATATATATATGTATTGCATAAAATTGTAATCAAGATTATGCAAACCTCAAACTATGAACATAACAATGGAGAGTATGTTCGGTATGCTCTTAGGAACACAACAATGGATGAATCTCTTGGATGTGTGAATACAAATGGAATATGTACCTAGACTAGATGATATGAGAAATCAAAATGACAAAATGATGATGCAATGATAAGAAATTCTAATGGTACCTAATGGATGACAATGATTTCTAATGATTCCTAACCCAGCCGAGCTTTTTGTCTCTGCTTCTTGCTTCTTTTTTCTCCTCTAGCTTCTCCCCTTCTTGAAAGCTTGAGACAAGATGTCTATTTAAGGTAGATGAAGGAAGCATCTAGAGTGTGCTTAGAAACCACTAGGAGATAAGGATAAGAATTGACAACTAAGCATAGGAGATAAGGATAAGAATTGACAACTAAGCACCTTATCTCACATTCTAGATAGATGGATAAGACTGATGAGATGACATGTGTGTGTAGAAGATTCCTATGGTGTAGACAACATGTGCTTAAAAGATGTGATGAAAACTCATATGAATGCACATACTTCTAGGCGGTTTGAATAAAGATTAAATTAAATGAAATTTAATTTAATCAAGGTCTAGACGAATTAATGGGACTATGGAGGATTTTAAATAAATAAAATTTATTTAAAAAAGGAATATGTGGAGAATCATGTGTTAATTTAAATTAGCACATTAGAGCTAGGAGTATTTAAATTAAATTTAAATACTTAGGCAAAAATGAACCTATTTAATTAAAATAATTTAATTAAATAAGTAGAGGAATGTGACTAGTATTAATTAGATTAATATAGTCATTAGGAAAATTTTTAGTGTCTACATTTTGCCCCTCTTTGATGTGATTTCGGCATGACATCATATCAAAGAAAATACAGGTTGCCCCAGAGAAGATAGGAGAGGACTGGTGACAATGACAAAAGAGAAGGGTGATGGAAAAAATGATAATCTAAATGCAACTTAACTACATGAATGCAAGAGATTCAATTGTGTTCATATGGAGAGCAAACCTTATTTTAATATTGCAAGAGGATTTATGCACCAAATGCTATAGAAGCATAGATGACAAGATTCCTTTGCGTGTATTAGACTCTTAACACAATGGATGTAGGTTTTAGAGTCATGAGGGAACAAATGAAATATATGCACTGGAGAGGTCTGGGCACACCCAAAGTCTTTTTAAGGAGCTTGGTGGAAAGTGTGCTAACCCGTTGCCCCCAGTGAGCAATGCATTAACATAACTTGAAACTTACATAGATGTGCTAAAGAATCATGAAAATAGATCATATTGCAAAATAACATGTGTAATCAGGATAAGCCGTTCAAATGATACCTTGATATGGAAGATCGATGCACACTGGGGAGACTATCACTGACACACAAAGATAAAATTAACCAAAAGACATTATGACTAAGTAGTCATTCAATTCACCATGCTTGCCATGAACCTGATAAATTCGTTAAATTTGTTAAGCCTGTGTAGGAAGGATTCATCCTGTAAGGCAAAAACTGATTGATTGATTGGATTGAAATGAGATATTTATGATTGGTTGCTGACAATGACAGTAAAAGGAATGATGTTCTCAAATCATTGAGTCTAAATGTGAATTTGTGTAAGCTTGTTTGCAATCACTATTTGATGAGGGAAGCTTAGTGTCGTGAGAATATGGATAAGATAAGATAAGATAATGAATGAATGGAATCAGAATGAAATGGAAGGAATAGATTATGAAAATAATAAATATTTTGATAGAGGAAAATGTGTTGAATGGAAGACTAGAAATTTGATCAAGGTAGATGCAAATAGAATGAAGGAATTGATTATGGAAATGATGTGAATGACGTGATTGGAAGAAGAGAATATGATGAGATTAGAGGATAAATAAATTGATTGAATAGATTGGGAGATAGACATGAATGAATGTGGAAGATTTGGATTAAATTTGATATGGATGAATGAATAGAAGTGAATGAATGTGGAATAGAATGGATTGAGACCAATGACAAGGGAGAGCCACGGTATTTGTAAATGGATAGGAAGGTTGGGTAGATATATGAATGGAGGAATAATATGGATGACCAATGGATATAGTGTCAGATAATGGGGAACCAAGAACCATATTTCAAAGGAGTGACCAACAATGCCCCATTCCAAGGATATGAAAATGGAAGGAAATAATGGTGGGGAAGGATTGCATGAAAATGGACAAGTGGTATGAAAGCTCGCATATGGAGGAAGAAAAGGCATGTGCTCCTCTTAAGCATGTATGCATTTTTTGTTGTTGTGCCTCTAGTATTGATTATGAGCATGGGTATGAAAGTGGAATGAAGGAAGGCATGAAAAAGGGATAATGATACGAAGGATATGGAGGAGGCATAATTATATGAAGGATAAGGATGGAAAAGGGATAATGATATGAAGGATATGAAGGAAATGCGTGATAAGAAGTGGATGAAATGAAAGGGATAACCAAGATCAAGGGTATATGGAAGAAGGATAGAAGTGCATAAGATTAGAGATGGAAAAGATATGAATGAACATGAAAAGAGGATAGGAATATGTATGCATATGGATGGAAAATGGATGCATGAACATGAACGTGACAAGGACTATGGAATGCAAGATAGGGATAACATGTCAAGATCAAACATATGGAAGAATATAGGAAGTATATAGGATAATGTATGGATAATGGACAAATGAACATGAACATGACAAGGACTATAGGATAGGGATGTCAAGACCAAATATATGTAAGAATTATGGGAATATGTAGGAAAGGATATGGAAGGCACTTATGGATGGATGAGAGGAAAGAGAAAGTCACGATCAAATATGGGAAAAGTATAAAAACATATGGATAATGCGGAAAGGATATAGAAAGTGTAAATCAAGATCAAAGATGGGAATGACAATGGACGATAGATGGAATATGGAAGATAGGTAAGGAAGAACAATATGGATGGAACTTGCCCCTAGTGTAGAGTGAAAGTGGGAAAAGGGGAGTTAATGGATAGGTAAGTGAAAGTGGAAGACATAGTAGAAAAATGAAGGGAGGATTCAAGCATCTAGGTATATGGATGTATCCCTTGATATTTATGCTTCTTTAATTTGTTTATTATTATTTTATTTTCAAGGAATTGTTGGTATTTTCTAGTAGATGTTGATAGGGTAAGGAAAAGAATGCTAAAGTGAATTGGGGAATAGAAGACAATGACCTATGAAAAAGTTTGGATTAAGGGAGTTGAGTAGGTAGGAGAAAGACATGGTTGATAGATACTAGGTTGGAAGACTTGTGAAGGAAGTGGAAAGATCTTCATTGGCACACACCTTGAAGGGTGGTGGAAAGGAGTAAATTGTGAAGGATGTGTAGGAGAAAGTTGGAATTTTTGGATATAGGGACCCAAAATGGATGAAGGAGATGATAGAGTTGCAGATTTGGGTGTATAAGGACCCAAAATGGATTTGGAAAATGGAGGTTGAGAGAATTTATGAAGGAGGAAGGCCTTTGGATTAGCAGAATTGGATGTCATTTGGAATCTTTCTTTGAGATTCATTGCTACATTAAGTAGCTTTGGTATCCACATAACATTTGCACTTTTGATTTTTAGCCTTTGTGGCTTTTTGATTGCATTTTGGATCTGATTTTTCTTTTGTTGGACATGTCTCTTAGATGGGACATGTTGATCCTTACGCTTTTGTGGATTTTTGACTTTGTTTTCTTTTTCTTTGGCATCCAATTTGCTTCCATTTGCCATGGTATGGGTGCATGAAGGTAAATAAGATGGAGAACATATGGAAGGTGAAAATTGGAAGGAATTCAAGGACGTGTGCCTTTGTTGATCTTTATGAGGGGATAAATTGGAAAATGTGGATAAGGTAGAAGGATGTATATAAGGACCTAATATGGAAGGAAGGGAAGAAGAGTTTGAGGATGGAACATAAGGACCTAGAATGGATGGACTATAAGAACCTAGAATGGATGGACTATAAGGACCTAAAATGGACTTGGAAGATGAAGGAGGAGAAGTTTTAGGTGTGGAAGGAAGAGTTTTGGAATTGGAAAAAGTGGAAGGTGTACCAACATCTTGAGGAATTTTTTTTTTAAGGGGATACTTAGTATTCTCAATGCAGGATGCGAGTCTAGGTGTATGGGGTTCATGAGGAGAATGGATAGGTGTAATAGGATCATGTGAAGGAGTAGGGTTATGAGGGGGATCATGAGGAATAATAGGATCATGAGATGGAGAGGGATCGTGAAATATGGATGAAGGGGTCCATTGATCTTGATTTGGAATAGGATCATTGAGTGGAACGAGTGGATTGTGAGATGGAATAGGCTCATAAGATGGAATGGAGGGAGTGGAACTATGAGATGGAGTACTTTGATCTTGACATGAAAGAATATCATATATCTCAAGGAGTGGATCATGAAATGGACTAGAATCATACAAGGACGTGTAAGGAATGGAATCATGTGGTGAAAGAAGATCATATAGCATGGTAAGTGGATCATCATACGTGGGTGTGGAGGAAATGAAATCATGAGATGAAGTAATTGGATCTTGACATGGAGGAGTATTAGTGAATGGAGTGGAAGAAACTTTTTCATGAAGGGGAATATCTATGGATGCTAATGCTAGAAATGAAATGGAATCGATAATGTGCGTGGTAGGTGTAATGTCTTGATCTTGGTTAAGAGGGAAATTAGAAGATGGACTAGGAGGGATGGATGAATCTTGAGGGATAGTGGAATGATGGGATGGAGAAGTGCTCAGATCTAGAGGAGAAGAGGAATCAATAACATCATGCTTTGAAGGAAGGTCTTGAGATGGAACTGGAGGTGTGGCTTTGGGTGATTGGCTCACATTATGCTGAATTTTCAATCTAGCCAAAAGTGATGTGAAATACCCCTGAAGAGGTGGAGATGACATTGTTGGAGGCTTAGGAGATGATATTGTTGGAGTATGAGGGGATGATGTAGTTGGAGGACTAGAGGATAGTGTTATTATAGGATTAGGATTTTGTGGAGGTGGAATTATGGATAAAGGATTTGGATTAGGTTCATAGTAAGGGGGATTACATGGAGGATTAGGATTGGATGGGACATGAGAACTAATGCCTTTGAAATACGAGAGACAATTCTTCATTTCCTCCATTTTCTTGGCAAGGGTATTTATGACTGAGGCATTATGTGGGCCATAGATGGAATTGTATGGAGGGATATGAGAGCTAGAAAATGAAGGACACATAGCAAAGAAAATGTCCTTTTCCTATGGACTTATTTTGTCCAAGAGTGTATTATTTAGTTCCTCAATTTCTATGGCGAGGTCATTTATGACGGAGGAATTATATTGGCTATGGATGGAATTGTCTACAGATGAAGGATAAGGAGATAGATTTCCCTTGTCAAAGGTTGGAGAATGATAAACATGAGATAGATTAGAATTGAAGTGTTGAGAAGGAATTTGATATGGAGGAGATATGAGACCATGTTGTCGTGCAATATTGTCAATCATTGAAAGAAGCAGATTTGAATCCATGATGCAAGATGAAAAGTGATGAAAAGATTTGAAGAGGGAATATGAAATTGGAATTAGGAGCTTTGTGCTGATTGGACTTTGATTTGATTTGATTGAATTTGAATTGATTTGATATTGATTTGGTTTGGATTTGGATTGGATGAGGGTTTGATTTGATTTGATAAGAACCCTATGATAGTGTAAATAGAGTGAATGTTTGATTTGAATGAAAGTCCAATGATAAGACGATGCTCCTATGTCCGAAGTAGAATATGTGATGTCAAATTGAAATAGAAGAAGACGTGAATGAAGTTTTTGAAAGATTGATTATGACTTGGATGACTGAATTTGACAAGGAATTGGATTAGAAGAATGCTGATTTGAAGGATCGAATTAAGAATGCATGATGAGCTTGACTAGGGAAAATGAATATGAATGATGATGAATCATGACTAGGATGAAGATTAGGAATGTGATTGAATGACAAGGAAATGATTTAGATAAATAAAGAGGATGAAGATGTTAAGCAACATTTTGAACGATGAAGGTAAGATATGTAAGAGGGAACGATGTCTTGGATGGAAGGAATATGTGACATGAAATGATTTGGAATGATGATTAAGAAGAGGTGTTTTTTTTTTTTTTTTTTTTTTTTTTGAATTTTTAGGTTTAAGATGCAAAAGCAAATAATGAAATATGTACAATACAAATGTGTTTCAAACACTCCAAACACACCAACAGTCCTATAAGGTTGAACTAGGTTGTACAAGGCTCAACTAGGGGGTGTCCTCGATATACGAAAGGTACGTGAAGCCTGAATTTGTAGATGAAAGGAAATACTGCCACATAGCCAGGGGGAGACGGTAACCCAATCTCCTCCTTCACTTCCCAAAGGTATAAAGTTATTTGGGGCTTACCCAAGAGTGACAATATTACACTTCCAAGAGAGGTGTCTTTCGATTCACTTCCCAATTTTTATACTCCGCCAGAACGCTGGAGATGAGGTCGTCCCAAGGGGTGATGAAATCCCCAAGCAAGCCTCCTAATAAAATGAAAAACAAATCCACTTATTTCTTGTGCACCCAAGATCGCCCAAAGGTGCGAGGGGAGAGAATACGTAAGTGGACTTAGGTTTAAAAGACACACATTCATTGCCAAAGAAATTTTAAGTTTTCTAATCTAATTGAAGACACACGTGATTAAAATGTACAATGTTCGTTCAATGTTGCAAAAATCAGGCGCATGAAAAGAAAATCTTTTTTTTTAGTTTTTTGAATGTTTTGGCTAAAAAGAAAATAAAAATAAAGATCTAAATGCCTTTATGCACAAAATAAATTTGATTCTAAATAAAAGGCCTATTTGAAGGAAATAAAAAGAAAATTTTATTATTATTATTATTATTATTTTTTAGAAAAGTATGAAGTACAGAAGATTGATATTCATGATTTCACAAACTACGTCTTAAAGAGCTTCATTACACATTCTATATTCAACGGAATAGAAAGTATAATAGCCTAAGATCAAATCAAAACATTATGAAATCTCAATAACCATGAAAATGGTAGAATGTCAAGAGAAAGACATGAGCAGTCACTCAAAGTGCAGAGTAGTGAATGGAAATTCAGGAAGCTGGGCATGAGCGGGGAAGAGGACTCCCACACAGCCCATTGTTACCAGCGAAAGAAGAATGGGGAAACTTGGCCAACCATTGGGGAATGGGACCATTGAAATTATTGAAGGAGAGATCAAGGAGCTCCAAACTCCCAATATCGCCAAAGGAAGATAGAATGTTTCCCATGAAACGATTGTTTGAGAGAAGAAGCAAGAAGCAGAGGAAGCTCGACTGGGTTAGGAGTTGCAACGGGAGGAGTTGAAACTGGTGGAGATGAAACGAGGGGGGGATGAAATGACTGGTGTAGCGGCAAGAGGAGTGGCGGTGGTTGTGGGAGGAATTGCAGTGGTTGCATGTGGTTTGGGTGTCGCCGGCGGCGGGCGACCGTAAGCAGAGGAAAAAGGCAGGGGCGACACCAACAGGCCACGGTCGCGGGAGAAGAACAACACCGTAGAGAGGAAGAAAAAGGCTGTGAGGAGGAAGAATAGTCGGTCAAAGGTGGAAGTTGGAGTTAACGCTCAGGGGCGGAGTGGTGTGGTCGGCAGCGAGGGGTGCGAAGGTGAGGCCGCGGTGGTGGCGGTGTGCAGCAGAGAGCGTAGGATGCAGGTGGAGCCGCTGGCGGAGGCGGCAGCGCCAGGAAGAAGGGGAAGCCGCTGGTGGAGGTGGTGGCACTAGGAAGAAGGTTAAGCCACCACGGTAGTGGCACCGGTAAGGAGAGGGAGCCGCTGGGGAGGCGGCTCGGGCTTATGCAATGCAAATTTTTTTTTTTGAATTTTTAATTTTTTTAATTTTATATTTATATTTTTAATAAACACACCCTCCTTATATATTTTTTAATTGTTTTCTCCCCTCCCAATTAATATGCATTTAAAAAATAAATAAATAAAAATTCTCAAAAGAAAATAACCCCCCTATTATACGCACAAAATAAAAGAAAATAACTCCCCTATCTCACTTTTTTTTTTTTTTTAATAACCTAAATGGCATAAAGAAAAATGAAGAAAACCTACCCCAAGCCCCTATACTTTATTTATTATTATTTTTACCCAACAAAGAAGAACAAAATATAGGGTACTCACCTCATGCACTCCAAAGATGGTGACGGACCTTGTAGCTTAATTAGATGCTCCTTACGCAAGTTAATCTCCAACTGCAAGCCTCCAACCTTAGCTTGAACAAATTCGAACCCATGAAGTGGGTCCCACTGGGCATGCCAAAATGTGTTGCATAAAATTGTAACCAAGATTATGCAAACCTCAAACTATGAACATAACAATGGAGAGTATGTTCGGTATGCTCTTAGGAACACAACAATGGATGAATCTCTTGGATATGTGAATGCAAATGGAATATGTACCTAGACTAGATGATATGAGAAATCAAAATGAAAAAATGATGATGCAATGATAAGAAATTCTAATGGTACCTAATGGATGACAATGATTTCTAATGATTCCTAACCCAGCCGAGTTTTTTGTCTCTACTTCTTGCTTCTTTTTTCTCCTCTAGCTTCTCCCCTTCTTGAAAGGTTGAGACAAGATGTCTATTTAAAGTAGATGAAGGAAGCATCTAGAATGTGCTTAGAAACCACTAGGAGATAAGGATAAGAATTGACAACTAAGCACAGGAGATAAGGATAAGAATTGACAACTAAGCACCTTATCTCACATTCTAGATAGATAGATAAGACTGATGAGATGACATGTGTGTGTAGAAGATTCCTATGGTGTAGACAACATGTGCTTAAAAGATGTGATGACAACTCATATGAATGCACATACTTCTAGGCGGTTTGAATAAAGACTAAATTAAATGAAATTTAATTTAATCAAGGTCTAGAAGAAATAATGGAAATATGGAGGATTTTAAATAAATAAAATTTATTTAAAAAAGGAATATGTTGAGAATCATGTGTTAATTTAAATTAACACATTAGAGCTAGGAGTATTTAAATTAAATTTAAATACTTAGGCAAAAATGAACCTATTTAATTAAAATAATTTAATTAAATAAGTAGAGGAATGTGACTAGTATTAATTAGATTAATATAGTCATTAGGACAATTTTTAGTGTACTAGTTGTAGTTGTATAATTCTAGTATTACTGATTATGTTAAACAAAATGTTTAATAAAAAAACTATGAAGTAACATAAATGGATCATCTACTTGATCCTATTATGACTTAATATAAATACATTTGATCATTACCTAGATGATATTATGCACAAGATATTTACTCAAACACCAAGAGATAATATAATCTACAAGTACATAGGCATACAATCATCATAATCAGTTATCCTTGAATATGACAAAAGCTATTGTATATGAACAGGAGATACATGTTTAGAAAGAAAAGAAAAGAACATATAGATAGGTACCTCTTCTCCCTAATCATATAGCAAGGGCATAGAGATCACAAGAGAATGACAACGAAATCCTAGATCTCAACTGATCTCCACCAATGTTAAAAGCTCTCCACCCTCATTCGGAGCTTTCCACCCTCTTCCACATACAACTCTCCACAATCAGTTAAAACAAATGGGGAATGACTAATATCATGTTTTCTTTTCTTTTTTGTTTATAATGCATAATCCAAAATCCATAAGATTTCTCTATATACATACATACATACATACATACATATATAAATATGTACATGAAAAAACAATGCACTTTCTAAGAGTTTGCAATTGTTCAACATAATTAATTTTTTACAAGAAAATCCATTTGAAGAACTGTTAGCTCAGAAGCAAGAACATGGTGTTGAAATAGTACAAAAATTTCTTGACATGAGAGGTCTGCAAGTGAGGGTGTTGACCAATCTTGAAAACTTGAATGCTGAAATAAAAGCTATTGATGATCAAACACCTATGCCAAAGTTGCAACACACTATGAAGTTGATTTTAGATAAGGTAGAGTTAGATATTTAGAAGTTTGATAATCAAAATTTAAGGCACAAGAGAAAAGGAGGAGTGGCTTTAGAAAGAGAAAAAGAAGGAGCAACTTTAGAAAGAGACTACATGAAAAAAATAATAGCTAGGCCACATAGAGGATATTATGGGAGCCACTAGATAGAATCTAGGAAAGTGTTGCAGTACATACTATGACATTGGAATCACTTGCAAGTGTCTTTGAGAATTTACAACCCAAATATCAAATGCTTATAAGAGTGTTTCAAGGTTGGGAACCACTTCAACATCCTTTGCATGGTTTAGAGGTAATGTCATTGTGGCAAAGGCTTTTTTAAGGGAATGGACCTCATGATTATGGCATTTACGTAGAAGTAGAACTTTCTTCTTCAACTCCTTACACTTAACTTTTCATTGAAGTTATTCTTCAATTCCTTACATATGAAATTTTATCACCTTGGAAAACTGTATTTTATCCTACTAACTGGGAACAACTGAATGTTCATTTTATTATACCTAATCTGATGATAGTTCTAAAGGAATTTGCAATCAACGCAGCTAATCAACAACTAGATCCATTTAACTAGTTATGGCTAGTTCTTGCTAAAAATATATGCTATGATATGTTTTTGTAAGATTTCTTGTGAACACTACCCATTTTTCCCGGTCTGTATTATTTTTGTGGAGGATCTTGATGTAAGTCACTTAGCATAGGTTGAGTGAGTTTTATTTTTTTATTTTTTGGATTCTGGAATATGTATGTAGCTTGATCAAATTTTTTGTTATGTAGCTAAGATGTAATAAGCACCTTAAAAAAGATCTCTAAATAGACATGTTTAAAAGGAGATATAAAGAGATACCTATTTAGAAGGAAAATAAACCAACATTTAAATACCCTTGAAGAAAATCATAGAGTTAGGGCATGGAAATGAAATTTCAGAGCAAGGGCACAACATAGAAATGAAATCACAGAGAAAGGGTAGGACATGGCAAAAAAATTATAGAGCAAGGGCATGAAAATGAAACACAAAGATCAGAAGGGCATGGCAACCAAATTGCAAAGCAAGGGCATGACAACAAAATGTAGAGATATATCACAAGAACAAAATGCACCAAGCAAATATGCATAATCACGAGGTTCATTCCCTTGCAGAAGTCATAACCTAGTTAAATATACATATATATCAACCCAACTAATCAGAAACTAGACCCATTTAACTAGTTATGGTTTGTTTCTTTCTAAAAATATCTACTATGATATGTTTTTGTAAGAATTCTTGCGAAATAGACCCATTTTTCATGGTCTGCATTATTTTTGTGCAGGATCTTGAGGTAAGTCACTTAGCATAGGTTGAGTGAGTTTTATTATTTTATTATTTGGATTCTAGAATATGTATGCAACTGGATCATATAAGTAGTAAACACCTTGAAAAAGATCTCTCTGAATATATAAAGAGATACATGTTTAGAAGGAAATATAAAAGCATACATGTTTACAAGGAAAAGAAAAAAAACATTTACATACATACCTCTTCTTGCCCTTGAAAAAAATTATAGAGCTAGGGCACATAGATCACAAGGGCATGACACAAAAATGAAATTGTAGAGAAAGGCCATGCAAATTAAATGTAGAGATCATTAGGGCACAACAACAAATGCACACCAATCACAAGGGCCACACCAATGTTCATAGCTCTCCACCCTTGTTCAAAGTTCTCCACCTCTTTCACGCATAGCTCTCCAAAATAAAAAAAAATGGAAAGTGATTGTTGTGCTTTATTTTATTTTTTTATGCTTGTGAGTGTGTTGCAATTATGATTCTTCTATTGGTATTGCAACATCATCAGGGAAAATTGCAAAAAACAAAAAAACAAAAAAATGAAAATGACCACAAATTACATCCCCATCACAAATTGCCATTGCAATTTGACCTCAAATGTTGTAGTGTCTAAAGATTAAGAATTAAGCCCAATAGTTAAAATAGGACAAAAAAATACAGACCCAACATGAAAACAAAGGCCAACCAAAAAGGGACATCACACTAACAAACTAATAGAAAACACAAAAAACTTAGACAACACCAGGACACCAAGAGGACCCTAACACATATTCTTTAGTAGCTTTGGAACTTTTAGCTCAAGGTGATCCATATTCTCTACATCATATTTAAGATGGATAACATCAGTAGGGTCATCCACAACCATCTTCCTGGTATTGGCTTTGGTCCTTTTACTGGGCCCATCTTTGCCATAAGTAGCACCCACTTGATCTTTAAGAATAATAACAATAGCCTTTTCCCTTGCAACATTCTCCAACTTATTGATAATAATTTTGATAGGATCATTCAATGCCTTCATGATTTTTTATCTTTTATCAACAATGCCTCTCACAATGCTTTCAATATCAGTCACCTTGTTATCCAATTCAAGCACCTTAGCCTTTAGTTTGTAAAAATATGTCATATGAATCAATGGGCCCATAATAGTGTTGATCTTAGATTGGTTTTGACTAGTGAGTGTCAACACACTTAAGTTACTTACTTAGTTCATACTGAACTAGTAGTGCATGCCGAGCACAACATGTAGATATTAGACTATGTTGAGTCATAGTGAGTGCCAAGCCACTCATGTGCCGAGTCACTCAAGTGCCTAGCAAACAAACTATGCTAAGTGATTCAAGTGCCAAGTAAATAGTGTATGCTGAGCATTATAGGTGCCAAGTCATAGAATAAAGATCAGCATATATTGAGCATTAGAGACTTTAGATGCCGAGTGAAATAGTTTTGACATATTTGTTTGTAAAGGCAAAAAAAAACTATGAAAACCATTTTTGAGGCAACTTAAGATTAGATTTGATATTTTGGAGATAAGGACGAATCTCTAGTTGGATTCCCTATGCAATTACATGTAGAAAACTGAAAATGGGAGGGTTTAAGTAGAAAAATAGATGAATCTCAGCCATAGATTCATTCCTAACCCTAAGTCACTAAGTCTTCTTAAGGAGGATGAAACCCTAAACTCTCTATGAGTATGTAAGGAATTGAAGGAGTGAAGAGAGAAGTTTGCATGAGCAAACAAAGCACTCATGGTGAATTAGAAGTTATTAATTAAAATTGCATTTCAAAATCAATTAGATCAGAATAGAGGATAGAGAAGAATATATAGCAAAGAGACATCTGATCAAGAAGGATTGAGAAGACAACTATTTAGAGGTGATCTATTATCAGGCAAGTAAGTACTAATAGTAGGATCAAATATGAGAGATTCTAATAGGTGATTTTAGTTAAAATCTCTTAGCAAAGTAGTCCTAACATGCTGTATGAAATCCTTTAATAGGGTTCTTACTTAGTTGTGAGTTAAAAAGTCCTTTAGCAAGGCACACTTCTAACAGGGTGTTGAAATCCTCTAACATGGTGAGACCTAATAGTCTTTGTAAGCCTTTAATAGGGAAGACCTTTCATAGGGTAGATCATGACTCATGGTCAAAATATTGCAACCTTCATTGGATACACTTTATTACTATAGTAGTGAAGATTTGTGGGTTTCATCCCCACCCTAGTTTACCTTCTCACTTGGAGGGTTTCTGGGTAATCATATCTGGTGTTATGTGTGTGAATGCTCACATGATTTAGATGTATATGATTTACATCTTATTTTAGTTTATCTATTAAATGTATGAGATTGACATATGGTGAAACTTTTAGGGGTCTAAGTTTGAACTACTGATTCACTCCCCCCCCCAGAAGTTCACCTTTCCTATTGTAATTCCGACAATTGGTATTAGAGCTTTGTTCTCTAGAAAAGAATCTTTGTAGCTTTGAGAAAAGATCTTGAAATATGAAGTCTACAAGTTGAGAAAGACTACTGAGAATTAGGAGATTGAAATACGTCTCATCCTACACCAATTGAATCAAGTAAGAGAAGACTTAAAGAGTTTCTTGAAGAGAAGGAAAGAAATTGCTATTGCGGAGAATGACACACAATACAAAGAGATAGAAACTACTAAGCTATTTATAGATGGAGACTCAAATGAATTTGATGTAGTAGTTGTAGATCTAATGGAAAATAATAGAATCCAGGCTGAGGAAATTAGAAATCTCAAGTTAGAGCAAGAATCACAAGCCATACTACTATGTGAAGTGATAGAATAGAAGAATAAAGCCATAAATGAAAAAGCCATAATTGAAGAATACAAAAGAGTTTTGGCCAATAGACTGGAAGAGAAGTCAACAGAGCTAACCAAGATTTATAACATGCAATTGGATACTCTAAGTCAAATGATGAATGCCAACTTTGAACTAAATGTCAAGGACATTAAGATAACTACATTAAAGCAACTTTGAACTAAATGTCAAGGACATTAAGATAACTACATTAAAGTTGTAGAATGAACAATTGTAGAGTGACCTAAAGAGAGAAAAGGAATTTGTTAAAAGTTTCAAAAAACCGAATGAAGCTATCAAATACTTTGAGCAATTATTGAGATCCCCTAGATCTAACAATGATACATCTAGAGTGGGATACACAAGTACTAAAAAAGGAGAATCATTGAAAAGTACTGAAGAAAGGAACAAAAAAGGTAAGAACTCCAAACCTAATTGTCACAATTACGGTAAGAAATGACATAATACTAATGTGTGCAGGAGCAAGACTATAAATTAGAATGTCATTCATAAGAGCATGATTCACTACCATAAGTGCAACAAGTAAGGTCATTAGGCACATGAATGAAGAACCAAGATCATGCATACACAAATATTTGAAGGTTATTGCTATAACTATCAGATGTATGGACATAGATCTTTTGAATGTAGATCCAAATCCATGTAGTCATCAAATAGACAAACAAAGGTAAGGAACAATGAAAACTCTTATAATTGAGATTATAATACAAGGTATAGCTATCATATCATCAAGAATGGACATGTTCTTGAAAATTGTATTAGGAAACACTTTAGTGGTAACTACAAAAGGATATTAAGTCAAACCACATGTGCAATGCCCCGCCAAGGGATCCAAAGAATTAACCTAGAATTTCACTAAGTTTGGTAGCATTTAAAAAAGAAGAAAAAACATGAAAGTAAATACCACTTATAACTTATGCACCATAACGAAAGCAATAACAATAACCATAAACATAAAATACATAACAGATTGCATTCTTTAAGGATCCCTTAACATTGAATTACATCTAAATCAACTATCATTATTGAATCCATCAATTACAACATCTACATAAAATAATAATGATAAGTCCAATGTTTATACATTAAATTTCTAAATGCTCAATCATCCACTGTACATGTCACAGGGTATGAAAAGCTTAAAAGAATATACATATGAGGAATAAGGTACATCATCCTATTCTAATCCATGATACATCAAAGTAAACAAAATCACATGATACGCATGATACATCATCATAGAAGATATATACATCCATTATAAAGATTAAAAATAATAAACTAAGTGCACATTTCCTCCCAACCATAAATAGCATCATTAGACCATTGTGGGTCCTAGCCATCCCTCCATGTGTAACATTCCAAATCACCGAAGAGATCATCGGTATTAACATAGTAGGAATGTCACTCCTAACAAATACTACATCATATGCACAAAGTAATCTAACATGCAAATATAAGCATAAGATAACATCATCTAACATATGCTAGTTATCAGTGAAAAGATACATATCCACCATCACAAAGGATGCATCAGCCATGATGTCTCAATGGATCTCAAATGATAAGAGTGGAAAAACACTAGCAGCTGACCACGTGGTGCCTAAGTAGTCCACTCCCACCGTGCTGAGGAGATAATCTTAAGTCCCAAATAGGCTATCCAAAATCACAAAGTATAAGAATACTCTCTAAGTCTTGGAATCCTAGAAGCATACTAACTCAAAGGTTCCAACACATAAATCGACATCTAATTCCCAGAGGCACACAAAGACATGTAGGAACCTACTATGCAAGTGGGAAAGTGTCATCACATATATCATGTAGAAGTTACCTTGGTAGTTAACTAAACTCCACAGGTCCTTATTGATCCTCATGCGGCCACTAGTATCCTCTTATACTGACAAGGCATACTATGGAATGCAAGGTCGCAACCATGCGTTCTCTCTACTCCCATCCAAGTTTGTACCAGCACTCGAGGCATGGGCAAGAACAAAACAATTATCTTTTTAGGTTCATTTATTTAGTATTAGGTGTGAATGTTTTCACTTATTAAACTACTTACAATGAGTTACCCTGGCAGCCTCTTAGGGCCCTGGCCCCCATTGCAAGCCACTTCCCGACACTACAAGTAGATAACCTAACCTAAGCTCATGGAATCATAAATCTCAAAATTAGAAAAGATAATCCATAATAAGAACATCAAATATGCACAATAAAAGCATCAAATCTCCATGAGCAAGCATCCATAGAAAATCATGACCACAATAGCTCTCTATTGGCAACTGAAGCATCACTGATAATCAAAAGTATCCGTTGGTTATCAATAACCAAAATATATCTCAAATCATACTGATCAAAAACTCCAAAAAGGTTGAGTCAAAACATGTCACAACATGACATCATAAATTAACATTTTAGTCCCATCATGGCAACTAGAAAATAACCAAGTATAACTGATCGATGACTCAAAAATGGTTAAGTCAAGTGTCTCATAAATAAGAATCTCAACTATAACAATCAATAATTACAACACATTACATAGAGCATTCCATCACATAACCATGGTTCGGTTTATAAAGATTGGAAATAGGACATCATCACAACATCACAATCATAACTCCCAAGCCTCTGGTAGACATCCTATAACTGGCCAACACTAGTCAACGTAAAACCCAAAATAGAAGCATAAAGAAATGCACAATGCAAGCACATGTTTTGGTTTGCTAAAATTACATACTTGAATTAAATGTGGAGTTTTTCAATTTTCCATTTCCAAATTTTAGATAATAAATGGAGGAATGTTTTCACGTATTTCCTAATCCCATGTATTTGTTTTAAAGTTTCTCTCCCAAAACTATTAGTTTCAATTTTCCAATTGTTCTAACATTATATGGTTTATATAAATGTTGTCTAGAAATGACTCCTATCAACTTCCAATAGTCAATTAACAATTCAATAATTGCATGATTTAAAACTTCGATTAAACACATTTCAATGATTAATGTTAATTAAACCAAGTTTAATTAAGTTAATTATTAATATCTGTTTGTTTTAAATAATAATTGACAAACTATTATTAATATTTTAAATCATTTATCTTTTAAAAGAATGACCCATTAATTCAATCTTTTAAATATAATAATTATTTATAACTTAATTATATATATATATATATATATATATATATATATATATATATATATATATATATATACATATAAAAATAGCATTTTATAAAACGAAATATAATAATCAAATTGCAAATCAATTCATAACTTTTGAAGTTGATTACATATATTTGTATGACAAAATGTCACCGCATAGAGGAGGTACCATGCAGGCCTGCTGTCGGCCTTTGCCATGTATACATAGTGGGGTGGGGGTATGGGCTTGTCCCTCCCTGCCCACCTTAATCTGCATTCAATTTTTTTAAAAAAAAAAACAATCGTATCATATATGATTCAGTTTTTTATTCGATTTTAATTAAAATGTTTTGCGAAAAATGCAAATCGCAAAGCGATATGACATTCGATTCTTCAATAAGATATATATAAATGTAATTATGTTTATATATATGCAAAAATTAATTAAGCATAATATATATATATATATATACATATTCTTATATATATATACATATACTTATACATATATATATGTATATATATACTTATATATATATACATATATATACATATATATACATATATATATATACATATATATATACATATATATACATATATATATACATATATATACATATATATATATACATATATATACATATATATACATATATATATATACATACATATATATGTATATATATATGTATATATATGTATATATATATGTATATATACATATATATACATATATATATACATATATATACATATATATATATACATAAATATGTATGTATATGTATATGTATATATATGTATATATATATGTATATATATGCAGATCTGAATTAACATGTCCATACAATTCTCAATAAAATTTTTAATGGATTTGGCTATAATTTAAACCCTAGTCGCGTATTCTCTTCAAATCTATGCATATAAATTTTATCAATTAAATATTAACTACCCGTATTGAGAAAACATACAACCAAAATAGGGAAAACCCTCAAAAAATATATGGAAGACACTATGAAGACAGGAAGTGCAAGATGCGGAAATAACATAAGCAAAATCACAAGAGTCTACTCGAATTTTGATGCTAATTCGCTTTTCCTCAGAAGACCTGCAGAGCAAGCTTCTCCCTTCTCCAAAGTTCTCGAGTCCTTCAATGCTCCAAAACGCTCTCCAACTGCTGTGTCTAAGCTTCTAGGAATGCCTGAATATAAAAAACTCTCAGGAAGCACCTAGAATGTCTCTAGAAACAACTAGAAAGTGTAGACAACTAAGCATGAGTGTATTCCAACCTTCTAGATGAGTCATAAGGTTGTAGACACCATGTGCTTAATTGGTGCACTAACCCCCATGTTGTTGACATATGAGAAATAAAAAGGTGCGTTTACTCCTAGGCAAGCTTATAACTTTTATTTAATTTTTTTATAACTTTCATTTTAATTTTTATAACTTTTATTATTATTATTTATTTATTACTTTATTATTATTTTATAATTATTATTAATTTTAATTCCTAATTTTCTTTTATTTAATTCTTTTTCTCATTTAATTAATTATAGTCAAAATATCAAAGATCATGATATTATATTAATTTTCTCCAAATAATTAATTTATTAATTAAATCTATTTATTAAGACTTAATTAATAGAAAATTCACCATAGACCTCCAAGATAAAATATAAAAACCCATCATAGAACAATTCACGCAAAATTAGTCTAAAGGGTTAAAAATTATGAAATATGTCATTCGACACATTCGGTGGGTAAAATGTCCAGATACTTGTCCTACCTCACTAGGACAAATAGTTTAAGGGTTTGGGATTTGGACTTGAGAATTTATCTCCCTTCTCTTATCATTGAGATAGTGTAATAGGGTATGCTCATCCTGGCAATTCAGGGAAGTCGATACTCGGTACCTGTAACTTGCATAAAAACCATGCATGTACATACAATATATATAATACTAAGCTAAACAAGCAATGGTAGGAAGTGGTGCATCGTGTAGATCCTGACTAGCAGGTGAATACGATTCCCTTCCTTAACCACATCAGAAATGCCATACAATAAGAACAAACACGCACACCATACACATGCAAGTATGAGGTAAGTATCCATAATAAAGCACATGAGATAATAAAACATCTAACTAATCATCATCAATAACTAAAAGCAATGTAATGATCATCATGCATACATGAAATGTAAAGTCTAAATGATCTCATCATATATCCACTGAATCCATATCATAATGTTTGATAGTCTCAAAACAATACCACTAATCCATAAAACTAGTTTAAAATAGTCTGATAATAATAACAACAATGTGTCTAGAAAGATGTGAACGAGGGTAGGCACTACAACATGTTTTAGCTATTTGAAGACTGGTCACATCAGTAGGTATTTTCCAACTAGGTCAAAGGCACTAATTTGTGAATTTGACAAAGGAAAAGGAAAGGTTGATGTTGAACACATTACAGATGAGATGCATATGACATGGAAGAAGAAAGATGATTGCAACACATCAAATGGAGAAGGGATCACTTCACCTAATGGGTCAAGTGATCACACCTTATCAAGCTAGGTAATCAAGAGGTATGTGGGATTAATATTTAAAGGTTATATCAAACATTAGTTCCAAAGGAGATACTATTGAAAAGATTACATTAGCATGAATAAAGATGCAAGATGTTAGGAATCCAAGTTAAATCTTTGAGTTTTTCATGTTACCACTGAGCATGAAATATTTTCTATGTATTCTGATTGGAATGTTAAAAGATGCTAAGCTAGCAGTTTGACTAGTGGATGTCAAACTTGTAGTAGTTTCTGAGTGATGGAAATGTCAATGGATGCTGAGTGAGCTTAAAATTGGTTAATGCTGAGTGAGCTTAAAATTGGTTGATGCTGAGCTTACATCTATGTAAGAACTCAACATTTAATGCAAGGTTTTCAAAGGGTATTTGATTGATTTTAGCTCATTTTTCATCATTTCAAATTTGAGAAAGAGTGACTAGAGCAAAAGGCAATTTGGAAATCTGTCCCAAGCATTTTTAGAAGATTTCAGCAGTGATCTCACACTAGTTTGTTAGATTTCCTAAGGTACTCATCAAGAGCCGATCTATGAAATTTAAATTGTATAAACCCTAGTTTCTCATTATGGCATCCAGTTTGAAGAATTTTGAAGCAAAGGAAGTTTTTAATGTTTAGTTAGTGAGTAATGAAGTTAAACAACCTATTTTCAAAGCCATTCCTAATATTTCATACAAGGAAGACCCTTCTTGTGCATTGTCAATGATTTCGTCGAATGTAATAATGGTGAAAGATGTACGAAAAGGCTACAACTATAAGATAGAAAGAATTGGGGATATGGAAATTAAAGAAGCCTACAAAAAATTGTGTGATAATGATGTTTTGAAGGAAGAGTTCAAAATTATAGAGAAGAAGGGATTAATACGAGCCCTAGATTTTCCAAATGTATTTAAAATAGAGTGGATAAGAATTGTGCTTAGCTAAATCCATGATGGTTCACTATGGCTAGAGAATGGACCTATTAAAATAACTAAGAGAATAATCCATAGGGTTATTGGTTACCCAATCCTAGATCTACCTAAGACACTAAGAAGTGATTGAGAAAAATACTGGATTTTTCTGGAACAAAAGAGGCATGACAATAGACACAATCACTGATTGTTTTATAAAATTTTCTATAAGGGTGATATCACACAAGTTTTACCAATCTAGTAGATTGAATAATGTGCCCTATATAGCTGTGGATGTTGGATACAAGATTGGAAAGAAAGATCATACATATGATCTAGCAGAGCTACAATTGCAACAATTGATGGAGAACCTTGGAGAAATTAGGAAAAATGAAAGTGAACAGTGAAAATTTGGTTCAATTTTGATTTGTATATTCTTTTATGTGCAAAACACATTCTCCTCATTTGGCACTATAGGATGGAAGACCAATAGATCAGTTGTAGTACAGATTGGTGAATACATTGAGTAACTAGGAGAGAATTTTGAACCATTGATGACAAGTTAATTTGAAGACTTCAAGAATTCAAAGGAGAGACTAAGAATACCAATTTCCTTAGTTGATAAATGTTATGATGATGCATGTTTTGTTGCGGATGCTGATTATAATTTTGTGCAAGCTACTTCACCAAGAGTAAGATGGTTGAGACCACTTGGCTATGAAATAAATGTGGATGAAGCCTCTGCAGCCATCATAGCCTTACTTGTAGAAGAGGTAGACAAAAATGCCAAGATATTTGAAAATTATGGAGTGGTAAAGTCCAAGATCAACATGGAACTAAAGATTGCTTCAGTTATCAAGAAGAAGGACAAGCTAGTAAAGAAACTAAAAGCCAAGTTTGGAGAGGGTGCTGAGGAGGAAGAAGAAGAAGAAGAAGAGGATGAAGAGGAAGAAGAAACTCATGCACAAGAACCTCAATTAACTCTACTAAAATTTGATTGAAAATATCATTGTATGAGAAATATTTTTATGAGGGATATTGTTATATGTTTCAATCATTATTTTGTCACTGATGTCAATCTTGCTATTTTCTAGTAAGACAATTGCTTATAGATTAAAGTACTATCACTTAGTTGATTGATGAAGAGGATTTGATCTATAAGAGGTAACAACAACACCTAGAGGAAGGGTTGAGTTATGCTTATGTAATGAAGTACAAGGATTAGTTAAGATAGTGGTAACATGATGCATTGATTATATACTTAAGGTTACATATGTTGGCTACACTAAGAAAGAATAGAAGAACATGTAAAGAATAGAAGAACATGTAATATAGAATTTATCTGCTAATATTGACTGAGTGGATAGTAGGTTCCAAACAAAGTCAGTGCAAGTTGAGTTGAGAATCAGTTAGTGCCAAGTAAATGAAAATTCTAATGGATATCAAGCAAGTTAGTTAGTGCCAAGAAAATTTTAGTAGGTGCCGAGCACTAGTAAACTTTAGTTGATGTCGAGTAACACAGTGTGTGTTGAGCATCAAAAGTTCGATAATGCCAAGCTACTGCATTATTTTAAAGATTGTGAATTTTATGAATTTGAGCTAAAATTTTTATTTTCTTAGATTTTGTGAACTAGGTGGAAGATAAGGATGATGAGGTAGTGGTACAAAATTCTAGGTAAACCATTTTGAGGCAAATTCAAAGTGGATTCTAGAGGAAGTTTCTGAAATAGACAAGATATGGGGTAGATACATTCTATCCTACCTAATCCATCTTAACCCTAATTTGGATGATGGAGAATAAACAAAAAAAAGATATTAATTTCCTATATAAGGATTATCTAGTCATGAAGCAAAGGTTGTCATAGGAAAGAACCCAAGGGAGATAAGAAGTCAAAGGGGTTATGCTTCATCAAGTGACCTAAGAGAAGAGTTTGCAGTGTCATATTAAGAAAGATGGCTTAAGGAGATGAATGCTTAAAGGGTGAACATGCTATCAAAGGTAAAAATTATGAAGGCCAAGTAGAATGAAGGAATGAAGGTCTGTAATCGACAAGATAAGTTGTAAGCTGTATCAAATCAAAGCTCTACTGTTACTCTCTAACAATTGTATCAGTCTAGGGTAAATCCTTTGGATTAAGGTTGATCTAATAGTCATTTGTAAATCCTTTAATAGGGTGGCATTCTAAGTGAATGAACTAAAGTCCTCTAACAAGACTCACTTCTAACGAGGTGATTGAAATTCTTTAACAGGGTCATATTTAACAGTGAATATTGTAACCTTTAACAGGGTTGGCCTCTCACAGGGCATCACTTCAAAAGAGTGAAAAAGTGGTAGCATGTTACTAGTGGTTTTTCCTAAATTGGGTTTCAACATAAATCATTGTGTTATGTGTGTTTTTAAATCTATTATGTTTCATGTTTTACATTTTTGCAAATTGATTTGACAGTAAGCTATAGGTTTTAGGTTATTTCATAATCTTATGGATGCATGCATAATGGTAAATGTTTTATGGGTTCACTAAGTTGTGAAAAGTTTTATTTGTACATCTGGACCTTGGATAACTAATTCACCCCCCCTCTCAGTTATTCTAAAGTAATTCCAACAATTGGTTTAGAGCATTAGTTGCTTAAGAGAACTAGTTTGAAGGTACTAGAAGCACAAAGATCAAGATGACAAAGAGATCTACCCTAAGCTATGCCAAATTTGATGATATCAAAGACTATGACACTACAAAGAAAATGTGGGATGCCCTAACCACTATCTATGGAGGAGACAAGAGTGTTCAAAGAGCTAAATTTGAAAGTCTCATAGGTAAGTTTGATGACATGAGAATGGAAGAAGGTGAGAAAATTGCTCAATATGTTGCTAGGATAAAAGAAGTTGTAAGTGCAATAAAAGGTGCTACTAGTAAAATAGATGAGGATATTGTGTTAAGTAAAGTCTTGAGGACATTGCTACCAATTTATGCTATTAGAGTATCTACAATTCAAGAACTAAGATGTATCCCAAGAAATGATCTAACCCTTGAAGGTCTAGTAGGTAGACTCACTACTTTTGAACTATCTAACTTTGATAATTAAAAACCTAAGGCTCTTGAATCTTCTTTCAAAGTAAAACTATTGTTGAAGGATTTTAAAGAGCCCATCAAGCAAAAGAAGAGGAGAAAGGTAAAATGTGTACCCACTGACAGTGACAGTGACACTAATGAGGAAGATGTTGATCATCTTGAAGCATTTTTGGGAAGAAGATTCCATAGAGGAAAAGGCAAGTTCAAAGGTAAGTTACCTATCATTTGTTTTAACTGTGATGAGGTTGGTCATATTATTGCTAGATGTCCATAGAAAAAGAACTATAAAGGTGGTGACAAATACAAGAGCAAAAGAGATGATAACAAAAAGGACTACAATGAAAAGGGAAAGACATCATGCTACATTAAAGAAGATGATACTATGGATGATTCTGATGATTAGGATGATAAAGTGGTGTATGTTGCAATGAAGGATGAATTTGATGAAGATGAGGCAACTACACTTGTGACATGCATAAAAAAGAATGACAGATGGATCATTGACAATAGGTGCTAATGTCACATGACTAGAGACAAAAGTAAGTTCACTACCTTAAATTTTTATGAAGGAAGTAGTGTAAGATTTGGTAGTGATGCACCATGTTTAATAAAAGGAAAAGGTTCCATCAAACTCACAAACAAGATTTCATGTAACAATGCTTACTATGTTGAAGGAATGAACTATAATCTTTTGAGTGTGTCTCAACTGAATAACTTAGGATGTAAAGTTGAATTTGTGAATAAGACTGCTAAGATATTTGATACTAATGGTAAAATAATTTGAAAGGGTGATCAAACTAGAGAAAATCTATTCTGCCTTGATATAGAGGATGCTACTTGTCTAGTTGTTAAATGTGATGATATACGGCTATGGCACAAGAGGTTATCTCATGTTAATTTTGATAACTTGGTTAATATTAGTAACATGAAGAAAGTTAGAGGTTTGCCTCAATTGAAGAAACCTAACAATACAATGTGCAAACAATGTCAGCTAGGCAAAATGACAAAGTCAAGTTTTAAGAGTAGAACTTATACCTCTCAGGAAATACTTGAGATTGTTCACATTGGCTTGTGTGGACCATTAGATGTGCAAAGCTACAAAGGAGATAAGTACATAATGTTATTTGTTGATGATTATTCTTGAATGATGATAATTATGTTTTTGAAGTAGAAATCTAATGCTTTCCAAATGTTTAAGTGGTATTTAGAAAGATTTGAAAAAGAAATAGGTAAGAGTCTGAAGTACTTGAGATCATATAGATGAGGAGAATTCACATCACATGAGTTTGAGATGTTCTGTAATGAAAGAGGAATCAAAAGATAAATATCTACAGCTAGAACCCCTCCACAAAATGGAATTGTTGAAAGGAGGAACAGGTCTATAATGGACTGTGCTAGGACACTCATGATGGAGAAAAATGTTGCTTTGAAATACTGGAGAGAAGTTGTAAGTACAACTGTCTATACCTTGAACCATGTACAAGTCAAGAAAGGTACCTGAACAACACCTTTTGAATTATGATATGGATACTCACCAAATGTAAAATATTTAAAGGTATTTGGAAGTAAATGTTACATTCTTAAAGATGTTAGGAATGGTAAACTTGATGTGAAAAGTGAAGAAGGTATATTCCTTGGTTACTCCCGAAGAAGTAAAACTTATAAGTGTTTGAATACTAACACTAACAAAGTTTTGAAAAGTGCAAATGTGGAATTTGATGAATATACATAAGTACATGAGGCTGAAATAGTAAAGGAACCTAAACTATACAAATCATTTGTATACTTGTATAAAGGTATCTCTGCTGAAGAAGATGCTACAAATAAAGCTACAAACCAACAACAAGTTTCAGTGAGTGTTGAATCACATCCTGTGAATGTCAACTTACATTCAGATGCTATGTTATAGAATGAAGTGAACGCACACTCTGACTCTAAAGTTAGTGTACATGAAAGAAATACTAAGATACCCAACAGAGATGCACATAGTGATTTTGAAGCTAAAAGACAAAGTGAAGAAATAAGAGTAGAGCCAAGATTGGAAAAATATGTCAAAAGACATCATCTTGTTGAACAAATCATTGGAGATAAAGATGTTAGGCCAATGACAAGAAACAAAATAAGAAGTGAATCATGTTTTCTAAGTATGAAGGAGCCCAACATAGTAAAAGATGCATTAGAATATGATGATTGGTACAAGGCCATGGAAGAAGAGATTGAACAAATTCAGAAGTACAAAACATGGAGTCTAGTTCCTAGACCAGAAGACAAAAATGTGATTGGTACCAAGTGGGTATTCAGAAACAAGCTAGATAAGAATGCTAAAGTCACAAGAAATAAAGCAAGATTAGTTTGCAAGGGATATACACAAGAAGAAGGAATTGACTATGGAGAAACATTTTCCCTAGTTGCAAGAATGGAAGAAGTAAGAACTCTACTTGATCACTCTGCATACAAAGGTTTTAAGGTATATCAAATGGATGTTAAGTCTACATTTTTGAATGGCATATTGGAAGAAGAATTTTACATAGAACAATTAGAAGGTTTTGTTCACGTTAACAATAAGAACATGGTATGTAGACTGCACAAAGCTCTATATAATTTTAAGCAAGCACCAAGAGCATGGTATGAGAGACTTCATTGCTATCTTATGAAGACTGGATTTGAAAGGATAGATGATAACAACAATTTGTACATGAAGATAGATAAAGGAAAAATTATTTTGATGTCTGAAATTTTTGTTGATGATATCATATTTGGAGGTCAACATGCTTTATGTAAGGACTTTGTAAATCAAATGAAGTAAGAATTTGAAATGTCTATGTTTGGAGAGATCAATTTTTTTGTGGGTTTGCAAGTATATCAGATGAAATATGGTATATACATTACTCAATCAAAATATGTGAAAGAGATATCAAAGACTTTTGGAATGGAGGATTCCAAACTAGTAAGTACACCTATGGTGACAACACATAAATTATCAAAGAATGATGATTCAGCTTAGGTGAATCAAACATTGTATAGGTCTATGATTGGAAAATTACAATATGTAGTACATAATAGACCTAACATTATATTATCTATAGGGATAGTTGCAAGATTCTTTGCTAATCCCAAGGAGAATCACTTAATGGCTATGAAGAGAATAATGAGATATCTGAAAAGAACACAAGAGTTTGGTCTATAGTACAAGAGGGATGATTTTTTTTAATTAAGAGCCTACACTGATGCTGACTGGGCTGGAAACATTGATGACAAAAAGAGCACCAGTGGAGGAGCATTTTTCTTAGGTAAAAGGCTAGTTACATGGACTAGTAAGAAAAAAATTGCACCTTACAATCTACTATTAAAACTGAATACATTGCTGCTGCTTTAAATTGTGCAAACATTGTATGGATCAAGCAGCTACTCAAAAGAATGAGGGAAGAGATCATAGAACCTATAACCCATTACTGTGATAATATAAGTGCTATAAACATATCTAAGAATCTAGTGATGTACACTAAGACCAAGCACATTGCAATCAAATATCATTATGTGAGAGAATTAGTCCAAGATAAAGAGGTGAAGATGGAATATGTTAACACAAAGGAGAAAATTGCTGATATCTTCATAAAAGCATTACCTAAGGATGCTCATGAGTATCTAAGAGGTAAACTAGGGGCAATACCCCTATCTAAGGCTATCTAAGTAAGAAAGGGAGTTCCCTGCATCAAACAAACTAATTGTAAAAATATTACAAATTGATGTAGAGGATCTTACTTTAGGATCTACCTAAAGTATTCATAGAGCTAAAATTTCCAAATCAGTCACTAGTAAGGTGACAAAGGGAGCAAATTGAAGAAGCTAGAGACATTGAACAAGTTCATATCTACATGTCTTAAAGTTGACAAAGTTTTTGGCATATGTCTTTGGAATTGTTATCAAAGAGGGAGAATATGTACTAAACTGATCAAAGAATAAAAAGTAGAAGAAAGATCATGCTAAGAGGGAGATAATGTTGCTGATCAAAAAGGGAGATAGAAGAGTAGTACATGAAAGAGGCAGCAATCTTGATCTACCTACTAAGAAGGAGTTATGTAAGTGAAGAAACTCAGAAGGAGTTATTTGTACAAGTTTTTTTTTTGTAACTTAATTAGACGATGGAAGTTGCTGATAGAGGGAGTAATACTGATACATAATTTCCTTTTGGTATTGTCTTACTATTTTAACCCCATTAGATTGATTGAACAAGATGTTCATCATTTGATCATTTTTAGGTTGCTCAAGTATGGTTTTCCATCAATGCCAAAGGCGGAGATTGTTGAAATTTGATTGAAAAGATCATTGTGTGAGAAAGATTGTTATGAGGGAGATTGTTATATTTTTCAATCATTAGTTTATCATTGATGTCAAACCTACTATTTTCTGGTAAGAAAATTTCTTATAGATTCAAGTACTATCACTTAGTTGATTGATGAAGAGGATTTGATCAATAAGAGGTAACAACAACACCTAGAGGAAGGGTTGAATTATGCTTATGTAATGAAGTACAAGGATTAGTTAAGACACTGGTAACATAATGCATTGATTATCTACTTAAGGTTACAAATGTTGGCTACACTAAGAAAGAATGGAAGAACATGTAATACATAATTTGTTTGCTAAGACTGACCAAGTGGATAGTAGGTGCTAAGAAAAGTTAGTGCAAGTCGAGTTGAAAATCAATTAGTGTTGAGTAAATGAAAATTCTAATGGATGTCGAGAAAGTTAGTTAGTTCTAAGAAAATTTTAGTAGGTGTCGAGTACCAATAAATTTTAGTTGATGCTGAGTGATATTGTAGTGGATGCTGAGTAACACAGTGTGTGTCGAGCATCAAAAGTTTGATAATGCCATGCTGCTGCATTATTTTAAAGATCATGAATTCAATGAATATGAGTTGACAAGTTTATTTTCTTGGACTTTGTGAACCAGGTGGAAGATAAGGATGATGAGCTAGTGGCATAAAATTCTAGGCAAACCATTTTAAGGTGAATTCAAAGTGAATTCTAGAGGAAGTTCTAGAATAGACAAGATATGGGGTAGATACATTGTATCCTACCTAATCCATCTTAACCCTAATTTGGATGATGGAGATTAAATGGAAAAAGATCTTAATTTCCTATATAAGAAATATCTGGTCATGAAGCAAAGGTTGTCAAAGGCAAGAACCCAAGGGATACAAGAAGTCAAAGGGGTTATGCTTCATCAAGTGACCTAAGAGAAGAGTCTGTAATGGAATATTAAGCAAGAAGGCTTAAGGAGATGAATGCTTAAAGGGTGAACAAGTTATCAAAGCTATAAAGTATGAAAGCCAAGTAGAATGGAGGATTGATTAGAGATTTTTAATCTACAAGAGAAGTTGTAAGTTGTATTAGATCAAAGCTCTACTATTATTCTCTAACAATTGTATCAATCTAGGGTAAATCCTTTGGATTAAGGTTGACCTAACAGTCATTTGTAAATCCTTCAATAGAGTGGCATTCTAATTGAATGACCTAAAATTCTCTAACAAGGCTCACTTCTAACAGGGTGATTGAAATCCTTTAACAGGGTCACATTTAACAGTGTGTATTGTAACCTTTAATAGGGTTGGCATCTCATAGGGCATCACTTTAGAAGAGTGAAAGAGTGGTAGCATGTTACTCATGGTTTTTACCAAATTGGGTTTCCACATAAATCATTGTGTTATGTGTGTTGCTAAATCTGTTATGTTTCATGTTTTACATTTCTACAAATTGATTTGATAGTAAGCTGCAAGTTTTGAGTTATTGCATAATCTTATGGAAGCATGCATAATAGTAAATGTTTTATGGGTTCACTAAGCTATGAAAAGTTTTATTTGTACATCTGGACCTTTGATAAATAATTCACCCCACCTCTCAGTTATTCTAAAGTAATTCTAGCAAACTCAAGGCATGCGAGAAGACCAAGAATAGGAGGAGACTAAAGGTGTCGAGGTAGAAGAAGTCTAGGAAGCACCTACTACTATAGAGCTAAAGAAGAGGAAGGCCAAGGAACAAACTATTTCAAGGGCAAAGAAAATTGTAAAACCAAGTCAGGGCAAGCCCACTGCACCTTCTACTAGAGCCACCACACATGAAACCACCCAACAGGTTAGGAAAAAGAAAAAGCAAATAGAACAAGGAGGTCAAGAGAAAAAGAGACCAAGAAGGAAGTATGTTGTACAAGTAGATTCTAATAAGGAGAAAATAGAGTCAAATGAAAATAACCAATTTAAGGTGGTGAGTCATAATCCTTTGTCAAATCATGAAAATTTATGTGAAAATATTAGAAATAGTGCAGATCTATAAGGATTTGGTCATGTTTATTTTGATAACTTTTGTAAAGTAGAGAAGAACCAAGTCAAGGAAGCCATATATGCTATGATGGAAAAATTTAAGACAACTCCACTAGAGATTTCCTACTCTATGCCAAAGAGTCTATATGATAGAGTTGAGAAGAAAATGCACAATTGCCTAGACTTGGAGAAACAAATAAGAGAAACATCTTTAGCCCAATTAATGCCTGAATTGACTAAGGCATAGATTGCTAAGGCTATAAAGAAATATGTAGTTAGGTTTACACCTAAATAAAAAGCCTTCAACATCTTACAAAAAAATATTGAGGATATAGTCAAGAAGCCTACAAAGATATGAAAGCTCACTTATGGATTGACAATAGTCAAGGAAGGAAAACAAGCACCCATTGAAGTGAATGATGATGAAGATGATGATCAAGGTGACACTATTGAGGGAGGAACAATAATGGAAGTGGATGACAAGGAAACAAATGAACCAGAGCAGTCATAAAAATAGAGTGTGCAAGACACACAAATGCTGAGTGTTAGTCCTCCACATATCACAAGTGTAACTACTGAGACAATAACTATTAGGGATGTTTTTGATCTATCAACTTAGAACATCAATCCACTTACTGAAGATTACTTAAAGAAGATTTTAGATCAGTCTACACTACAAGCTAAACTTTGTCAAAATCCAATTTTGGTCAGTGTAGATGAACTACAAAAGACAGTGACTGATGTTACAAGGGAAAAGGTGAATCCATAAGAACCACCTTCTATCATCCCTTTAGTAACTAATGTACAACCTTTGATCCAAATTCCAAAATTTAAATCTACCAAGGTTGATACAAGTGCCAAGATTGATACTATTGAGAAGAAGACAATAGAAGAACAAACCACCACTACAAGACAACAAGAAATAGGTTAGATAGACTTATTTGCACCTACAATACAAGGACAAGGTGTAAGTCAAGTCATTGGTGTAGATTAGGGAAAGCCTAAAGAGATAGAACTAACACCTAATGTGAAGGAACAAGATTCCATACAAGCATTGGTAGCCTTACTAGCATCTGGCACTCCTTCCACATAAACTCTTCAGAAGTTGAGCACATATGCTACTCCATTATAGATCTCAGTGTTGAGCTTGAGTTCATCAAAGGATGAGGAAGTAATCCAATATGGAGATGTGAGCCTCGATGAAGAAATTGTTTTACCAAAATTTGATTTTGATACAATGACAATAGAACAAATGGGCATATTGCAGTAGGCCCTAGCAAGGAAAAAGAATCAAGAAATGCTTAGGAGGAAGCACAAGCACAAGCATGCACTTCAAGACATCAAAGACATCTTTTTAGATGCATTTAGTCTACCAAATCTAGATGAGACCAAACCACTAATGGATAAACTGACAGATGTAGTGGAGAAGGTCAATAATGAAGACCTTGATACTAATGCCAAATTATTAGAGTGGTCAAAAAATAAATTCTAGAGCAAGGTAAATGAGAAAATATCTAGTGATATAGCACTAACTCAAGTTGCATTGGCAACAAAGGTTGAGAATGTGAAGAATGTACTTGAGAACATATTCTCATTGTACACTAAACTATGCAATCCCTTACTCTTCACCCAAGAGATTAGAAGTCACATTTTGAGTTTGAAGAGCCAAATTTTTGCATTAGGTGTAAGACTAACTACGAATCTAGCTCAAAGTGAGAAGCATTTCAGGACATTACTTTAGACACAAATTTAGTTAGCTATATTGACAACTGATAAGCCCAACATAAGGGACAAACTAACTAGCATAAAAGCAACCCTCACCCCCATATGGAAATATTGTACAAGGAGCTTGGCTATGCTAAAAAATTGATGAAGAAAGACCCCAATATTTCTACCTTAGATGGTCTAGTTCACCTTGCTACTGAGCTTGCAATCCAAATAAAGTAATGGGATATCGCATGTGAGAATTGGGATGCAACTCTCAAAATGATATTAGATGTCCATCAATCCTTTCTGGACAAACAAATAATAAGTGTATAGACCATTGACATAAGTGTGAAAAAGGGTGAGATACAAAATTTTAGGGGGAGATATATATTTTTGGGGGAGAATAAGATAAAGAGGGAGATATATTTTTGAAGGGAAAGAACAAAAGGGGGAGACAAAAGGTAAGTGAGAAATGAGGGAGAGCATCACAATACAAGAAGTATCAGATGAAAGAGTATAAGGATGAAGTCAAAGTGTATCAATAGAGACACATTTACTCAGTAGGAGCACAAAATTTTTGGTTATAGAACAAACATATCAACTCAGGGGGAGTTATCAGATTTTGAGGTATCTAAGTTATTGCAAAATTTTGAAATTTTAAAGTTTTGTATATAAGCCAAGTTGAGATATGTTATGCTCAAAAGAATAAGGATGTTAATGTATATTCAAGTGTTTTTGACACTCATGTCAAAGGGGGAGATTGTTGATCTCAGATTGGTTTTGACTAGTGAGTGTCAACACACTTAAGTTACTTAGTTCATGTCGAACTAGTAGTACATGCCGAGCACAACATGTAAATATTAGACTATGCCGAGTCATAGTGAGTGCTAAGCCACTCGTGTGCCAAGTCACTCAAGTGTTGAGCAGATAGACTATACCAAGTGATTCAGGTGCTGAGTAAAGAGTGGATGCTGAGCATTATAGGTGCTGAGTCATAGTATAAAGATTAGTGTATGCCGAGTATTAGAGACTTCACATGCCGAGTGAAATAGTTTTGACATATTTTTTTGTAAAGGCACAAATAACTATGTAAACCATTTTTGAGCTGACTTAAGATTAGATTTTGATATTTGGAGATAAGGAAAAATCTCTTGTTGGATTCCCTATGCAATTACATGTAGTCAATCAAAAAATGGGAAGTTTTAAGCAACAAAATGGATGAATCTCAACCATAGATTCATTCCTAACCCTAAGTCACTAAGTCTTCTTAAGGAGGATGAAACCCTAAACTCTCTATGAGTGTGTAAGGAATTGAAGAAGCAAAGAGAGAAGTTTGCATGCTCAAATAGAGCATTCATGGTGACTTAGAAGTTATGAAGTGAAACTGCATTGCAAAATCAGTTAGAAATGAACAAAGGATAGAGAAGAATATAAATCAAAGAGACATCTAATCAAGAAGGATCAAGAAGACAAGTGTTTAGAGGTTATCTGTTATTAGGAAAGCAAGTGCTAACCATAGGATCAAAATCGAGACATTCTAACAGGTGATTTTTGTCAAAATCTCTTAACAAAGTAGTCCTAATAGGCTATATGAAATTATTTAACATGGTGCTTACTTAGTTGTGAGTTAAAATCCTTTAGCAAGGCACACTTCTAACAAGGTGTTGAAATCTTCTAACAAGGTGAGACCTAATAGTCTTTGTAAGCCTTTAATAGGGTAGACCTTTCACAGGGTAGATCATGACTCATGATCAAAACATTGTAACCTTCATTGGATACACTTTATTACTATAGTAGTGAAGATTTGTGGGTGTCATCCCCACCCCAGTTTTACCTTTTCACTTGGAGGGTTTCTGGGTAATCATATCTAGTGTTATGTGTGTGAATGCTTACATATTTACACGATTTAGATGTATATGGTTTACATGTTATTTTAGTTTATCTATTGAATTTATGGTGAAAGTTTTATGAGTCCAAGTTTGAACTACTGATTCACCCCCCATTCAAAGTTCACCTTTCCTATTGTAATTCCAAAAAATAGGACTCTCCTTTTAAATAGAATCAAGGGTCCTTTGATTAACCATCCGACCCTCTAGGGTGCCCACCTTGTCATTCAAATCCATGATTTGATGAAATAACCATTTGATTGATATGAAGTTATCCAATATCTATTTTTGGCATTGTTCAACACATCGATATTATTCTCTTTGTTATTGCCACTTAGAATCAACATTGAAGGATCAATATGATCCTAGAGTTCAATTTTACCTAGCACCACCTCACCAACCATAAGATTTATTTTTTCTCTAGCTATGCCGAGCTTCATCGAGTTCATACTTATATTCTTCCAAATTATCCTTCTTCCCTTAGAAGGAACAACCTCAATAGCCTAGGTGACATAATTGTCCTAGGTCTAAATATCCTAGGTGAAATTAGTGTCCTAGTTGATCTCCTCATTAGCAAAATCATCCTTATACCGATCTTTAATAAGAATCAAAGGGGAATATGAGACCTTGCTAACTCCATCACCCCCTTTTTCAATTCTCTATTTTTTCCTTCCAGGCCAAATTTTTGTCACTAGTGCCCTCCTCTCCACTACTCATTTCAATATACACACCCTCATTGTGATCATCAAAGGAGATAAAAACTTTGGAATTTTTTTTGGTCACATGGGTTCTTTTGATTTTCATGTCTAGACTATTCTTCTTCTTCTTTCTCTTTAACCCTTTCCTATGCTTCTTCCTTCTATAGGCCACCTCTTCAATATTGGTCTCCATATCTTCATCCTCATCATAGACCACTACCTTCTTATCCTTCATCTTACTAGGAGAAGATTTCATTTTTTTCCTAGTAGACATAAGAGCCTTGGAAGAAGTCTCCTTTCCCTTCCCATTTGTTTTACGAGCATCCTCCTCCTCTAAATGCATGACATTCCTATCTCTAGTTTTGGAGAAATCCTTGAATTATTTTGACTCCTCTTCATCATCTACCATACCCTTCACCTCAATAAATTTCCCCATAGAATGACCTTTAATTTACTCATAGAGAAGCAAAATTAAATCATCGTGGAGGGGAGGGTTGGTAAGAAATTTTTTCCTTATACCAATAATACTAGCATCTAATATGGGATAAAGGTAGAAGAGGATATAAATCTTGATACCATGCCTAAAATTATTTAGAATAGAAAAGTAGTGTGAACAAACCCCACTAAATCTACCATCCAAAGTAATATAATATACAATATCATGCACAAAAAAACACCAAAGGTTCTTGATACAAGTGGGATGAAAATAAGTTTTACCTTTAGGCTTGACCAAGGCTTCACTCTCACCCAGTTCCTTGGGAAAATCTTCAATGGATACATCTAAAAAGTTACAATCTCTATAGAATTTTTTGCTCACAATTGGAATGCTAATCACTTTGGAAATAAGTTCTTTAGAGATAGTAACATTCCAACCTCCCATGTTCAGTGTACCTTCATTCTATTTTCTCAAAAATAATTGAATAACTTATGGATCCCCACCATGGATTCTTTTCATGAAAGTGGTCAAACCACCTATCTCTAAGATCTCCTAGACCTTAGTGCACTATCTCCATTTCTCATAGTTTGAGGGTTCCTGCCTCCTTTGTTGTCTGTCAATTTTCTTGTTTAGATCATTATGCACTAAAGAGATATAGTAAACAATTCTCACACCAAAAATTTGAGATTGATATATTCAAATAAATACTATGCCTCTAAAAAATGGCCCATGCAAAAAAAGGGAGAAATAATTGCATATCCCTTCCTTGCTACCCTTTTGGAATCTCCTAATAATTTTTTTTTTTCACTTTAATGTACCTCCATTCTTATTACTAATTACTCCTTCCTTCACATTAATAATATCATAATCAATGCTCAACATGACAACCTTAGGCATATTTGTGTTAGCCTACCATGCATCTTTTGAACACAGTTTACCACTACATTGGCAATTGAAATAGTAGCCATATTCAATTCCCTATATACAAGTGTTATATAATACTTTTCCATAGACTTAAGGATATCAATTGTCTCCCTTGTTATACTCTTAATAGTCCATGAAGGACTAAGGAACCATTAAGACACTTAACTATATTCATAGAATCACCCTCAAGCTAAAGCTCTGTAACACCATAATCCTTGGCCAATTTTGTAATCTGAAGGGTGGCCATTGCCTCAACAAAGTGGCTAGTCTAGATTCCTAAGGTAAGTTCCACCATTTCCAAATAGTGGTCAAAATGATTTCTTATCACTCCTACATAGCTAGTTGGCCAAGGGTTACCCTTAGCTACCCCATCAAAATTATCCTTACACCAATCTTCTAGAGGAGATAGCCATTTACTCTCCAATATTCACTTATTAGGATGCTCCTAGACTTCATGTTCTTAATAACCATCCTCATACTAAGACCACCACCTATTTTGGCATTAATATTCTCCATAATGGTATTTTCAATTTTAGAGTAGACCACTTTAGGAGGCAAAGCCTTATTCCCAAAGATTCTATTGTTCTATTATTTCCAAATGACCCAAAGAGTATGTGGAAGAGAGACAGATCAGAAGAGTTTGAACTTATTAGAAGTATTAAAAGTAAAAGATCATTTGGAAAAAACTCTATGATATCAACTGAGAAAATCCAAGAAATACTGAGCCTGCTCATAGAAATGGACCAAAATTCTCTAGTAAAAGAGTAGTGAATAAAGAGATAATTAAGAGATTCAATCTTTGAACAAAAAGGGATGCACATGTTGGGAATGTAGAAGCCATGTTTACAAAAATTGTCTATAAGAAGAGTTCTATTCTAAAGAATAATCCAGAAAAAGATGTTCACTTTAGTGGCGAGAGCCCAAACCTAGGTGTTATCCCAACAAGGAGGACCCCCCTAGTCACTCAAAATCACCTGATAAGATGAAACCACATATAAATTACTAAAAGCTATAACTTCCAAAAATATTAAATCCTTCTTTTTACTTAGCATAATAGAAGAGAGAAAAGTCATCAAAGGTTGAAGACTAGTATAAATATCACAAGGATTAACCCAATCGCCCCCATCCCAATAATTAGTAACTCTAGTCCCATATCTAGTCACACACATATCCTTCCAAACATTCAAAATATATATGCTCTCCAAGATTCCATAAGGAAACCAATTGTTCTCCCAAAAAAGAATAGAAACACCATTGCCCAACTTCCATTTTAATTTCAAGAAAGAAAATGTCTAGCCTTAAGAAAACCATTCTAGATAAAAAAGCCCCTAGGGATATGATTAGAGACCAAAAACTCTTGAAATGAGGGGTTATTGAATTATATTTAGAAATAATTTTTTTTCTCCACTCCCCATGACTTAAAAAAAATCCAAACATGTTTATCCAATAAATCTTGGTTGAACAATCTTATCTTTCTCAATCCCAAACCTCTTACTTATCTCTTGGGAAGGAAAAATCTATCCCAAGATATAAGGGAGACCTTATTTGGTCTTTAACACCTACCCATAAAAATATTCTTTGGATCCTCTTGATGGCCTCTACACATTTAGATGGGATCTAAAAAAGACTTAGAGCATAAGTAGGAAGACTTTGGAGAGTAGACTTGAGCAACTGGAACTTACCTTCTCAGTTAAGGATGACCCATTTCCAACAAGCCAACTTCCCATTAAATATATCAAAAATTCCATTGAAAAAAGAATATGGAGGCTTAAGCCCAAGGGGAAGGCCTAGATAAATAGAAGGAATCTCAAAAATTTCACACTTCAAAATATCAACAATCCTTCTCTATCTTTCACTCTTACTCCAATTGATAAGTTTACCTGTCACCAAGCTATAATAGTTTAGGGTTTCCTTTAAATTCCTTGCCTCCTATTGTAGTTTCACAACTCATGCCCTATTTATCCTAGAAATAGGGACCCCCTAGTAATTTTTTTCCCCCTAGCCTCCTAGTTTGGGGCCTAGGTCATTTTGGAACTTCACCTTGAGTCTAGGTCTAGCCTTTGTCCCCTAACAGAGAAAACCCAGGTGTCAAAAATGATAAAAATTGAAGAAGGGAGTGAGTTTTAGTGCTAAAAGTGCACACTAGCACACATGCACATCTACCATAGACCAATACAAGTGCACTTCTATGTCCCTTTGGAGATGTGCACCTGTGCACATGCGCAGGCCTGCACCTCCAAAAGGTGTGCAATGCCCTAGGCCTATAAAATCCTGGGATCCCCTCCCCTCTCCTCATTGTTTTCTCTATGCCCGAGAAGACCACATATCTACACCATGCAAGGTGCAAAAACCTACAAAGCACTAAGTGTTAAGGAACCTAAGAAAACCTAAGGCATAAAAACATGAAAAGGTTCACACATGTGCATCTCTTAAGGGTGCACATGTGCACACCTTTTATTCTGCAACTTAAAACTATGACTTCCTAAAACAATTAAAAATAGGTGTGTATGTGCACACCTCCCCAAGGTATGCACATGCATACCTTTCATAAAGAACTCAATGTAGAGCATAAGGGTGTGCACATGCACACTTCATAAAGGTGCATATGTGTGTACCCTTAACAAAACAAGAAGAAAAAACCTTGTATCCCCTTTTTTTTGCACATGGAGAAAGCATATGTGCAGTAGCACACATGCGCATGTGCACACCGCATTAGGGTGCACACCTACGCAGGTGCACGACTATGCACAAAATGACTATTTAATGTTCATTAAGTGCACCTAGTGCACTATTTTGCTTTCTAGGGCTTGGAAGGGGGATTTTAAGTGGTTTTTCAATGTTTTTCTATTCTAGGTTTGATTTTTTGGCAATTAGAGTTTGTTTACAGATTGATTCTCAATTTTCAAAACTAATGATTTTCTATTTTGTGTAGATAAAATGGCATCCTTATCATCCTTTCTTGCAAAGAAGATTTCTCCAAAACCTATTGTCTTCAAATTCCAAGGTGCACCAAAGAAATCACATTTTTAGGATGGGCATTCAAAGATAAGAGATACTGAGTTGAGACACATAGAATGGAATACATTCCTTGTACTCTACAATAATCCTAAAGAGAGGTCTATAATGATCTCTGCACTTATCTAATTTGGGTTGGTCAATATAGCATCTCATCCTACATCAGTGCAATTGTCAAAACTTATCATGGCATTAGCAGAAAACTATGTCTCAAAAGAAAGAGTTGTTAAAAGTGTTACAGGGGAGATTATCCTAGATCTTAGACTTAGGAATATTGAGAAAGTATTCCATCTCTCTAGAACTGATCAATATGTAAAGATGAGTTATGATTGAGCATAAATATGGTAAAGGAAGAATGAAAAGAAGGCCACAAAGATCATATACTCATCATTTTTGATTGATAGAAAAATAGTAGGATGTAGAGCTAGAAAGGTAGACATAACTAGGTGATATATGAAGGATGACATTGGATATGCTATTATACTCATGTGTAGAGTCATGGGTCTATCAGCAATTGGGAATCTTCATATCTAGATGGTTCATTTCATAAAGACTACTAGAACAACCAAAATGCCAATTGATTGGGCCATAATGCTAAGTGAAAACCTAGATGAACAACTAGTAGGAGTTAAAGCCGACCCCAACTTTTACATGACATCATATTTGGTGTACTTATTGGCAAAAAGTAAAACTAACTACCGAGGACTATATATGAAGTGAAGCAAGAAAGATGCCAACACTTAGCCCTATAGGGTATATCCTTAGTTGGTAAAGAAGAATCTCTCAGATCAGAGCAAGGAATATCGAATAGCAAGTGATGCTTTTATATTTGCAATCATATGATTCATAGAGGGTGATTATGCTAAATAGATGTTAGTAGAGGAAGGAGTAAGAGATCACAGAGATTGGTGCCTACCATATCTAGTTCAAAACATTCACTTACCTAAGGGTAGCTGGTATTGTGGTTAATTTGAAGAAACCCTTGAGATATCCATTGAATAGGCTCATCTTATTGGAGATTGCTAGATAGCTCACATCTACATATGACAGAGTGAGAAAACAACATAAGAAGACATGGGTATGGCCTATTGCTATAGGTGAATTTGAGGTCAAGTAGAAATAAGATATTATGACCTTTGATTTAGAGTTGGATCAATATCCCTTGGAAGATTACAACTCCCCTTGCTTATATTTCGATAATATTGGTAGAGTTCAGCATTTGGCAGGGAAGCAATTTGTGTGTGAAGATGCTATAGATGACCATTGGATGAACACAATAGATGACTATGATATCCAAATAAGGGATTATTGTATGATGAATGCATATCTAGCAGGAAAGGCCTTAAAAATAAAGATATTTCTAAAGGATGTTTAGAAAGACACTCAAGATGTCTTGGATCCATTGTACAATTGTGACAAGATCTATGATAGGAAAATCATGAATCTAGAGATAGATAGAGATGAGAATGTAGATATAAATCATAGGGCATGGAACATAATTTAGTTAACAAGGAAATGGTTCAAGAAGCTTTTAAACCTTGACCTAGTTCCACAAGCTATTACCCTTCAAGCCACAACACACCCAATTAAGGGTAAAGGCGCTAAAGTTATAGTACCAACTTTCCTTGCTTAATCCCCAGTCAGGCCAAAAATGATGTATAAAACTAAGAGGGATGTTGAGTATTTTAGGGTATATAAAGGAAAGAATACAAGGAAAAGAAAGTCCCTAAAGTGAGTTGAGCCTGAGACTAAAGAGCCTTAAGATGAAGAGGCAACTCAAGCCAAAGATATTGAACAAGTGACCCCACCTAGACAAGAACAATAACAAGAGCTGGAAGAAGAAGCACATGAAGCACCACAAGAGCTAGTCTAGAGGAAGAAGCTTCCCCTTTAGTTTCCAAGAAGGCTAGGATTGAGACTATAGTGAAAAGGACAAGAAGAGGGAAGTTACAGAAGAAAGTCATTCCCATCCCTCAAATTCCAAAGACCATCCCTAAGGAAAATGTAGATGTAGATGAAGATGATAATCTCCCCTTGAGTTAGAGGAATCACCTAGCCAGGGCTATGGAAGAAGAGTAAAGAAGGATTTTGACTATAACACCACCATCCATTCCTAGGCAACCTACCTAGGTTAGAAATTCAAAAGATGAGCAAGAATAATGGATCGAAGAACATGAAGGGCAAGAAATAGATGTCTTTGACATTTCTAATTTTGACTTTATGCCTGTAGTAACCCAAATGGTGGCAAATAAAATATGAGATACACCTACAAATACACCCTTGGGAGAGGATTGGAACCAAATTCCACCTCTACCACAAGGGCCTCTAGGCATACCACCACCACCATCTCAGGATCTCTCATTCTTGGATAAAGGCCTAGTTACTCTCCTTTCCCTCCTATCACTGATGAGGAAGAACAAGAAGTGGATGAAGAAGAGCCTAAAAAAAGCCAAGTGATAAAGTATTAGAGGAGGGATAGATATCTAAAGAACCTCAATAAACCTTTTAGGATATAGAGTCAAGGACTTTGGCTACAATAGATACATGAACTCCCAACATAGATCTCTCTTAGAAGGAGAAGACTCTAGAAAGGAGTGATAAAGGAAAAGGGCTAGCAGTGCAACCTCCTCTTTAGCCAAATACATGTCTCCCATGGGCACTACACTAGCTTGGCTAAAGAGGGAGCTTATGGTTTGACAAAAAAGGGAGCTGGACTTGAATGCAGATGAGGGAATGAATGAGCTAGTGAAAGCCATCAAGAAGCCTGAACAACCTATGGGTGATGCACAAAAATTGGCCTTCATAATGAAGAACCAAGATTAGGACTTTCTTGCACATATTGCCATCCCTCCTTCACATGTTGACACTGAGGACTTGACCCCTATAGACTATCAAATAAAGGAGGTTCTACTAGGGAGACCCATGGTAGACACTACTAAAGTATTAATCACTATGGGTATAAAGGAAATGTTTAGACACAAGGACAAAGATGAGTCCAAGTTGGTAATGCAAAGGAGAAAAAATGAGCTTATGAGAGGCTATTTACATGGAGTAGTGGGCCCAATTGACTTGGATAATCTAGATATCACTCTTGCTATGATATTAGAGAGGAGAGATAAGGGGAGTGTACAGATAGATTCAATTTTGGGTTTATGTCAGAAATGGTGTAATAGTTTTGAGGATAAAGGTATGATAATTATATAGGCTAATTTGAACCTATTGCACCATGTTCTGTCTAGTATGGAAAAATTGGTGTCTATATTGAATGAGAATTTTGGGCTTATGGATGAGGTACATACCTAGGGAAAAGACCTTCAAGGGCTTCAATAAATAAAGGGTCAAAGGTATCATACACTTATGGAGGTGTACTCGGCTAAGGAACTTGTTCAGTTAGAGGATTGGATTGAAAAGATAGTAGCTAGTAATAAAGTAATGGAGACATTACATGAGGGCATATAGAAGCTAAGTGATCAAACACAAGAGAAAATTTTCGAAGCTAAGAAGTACTATAGTGACGTCTACCTTGATATTTTTGAAGATGAGTCAAAGACTAAAATCATTCCAGTATAATTAGTTGTCCAATATATCTGAAAAGCCTTCAAAGATGCTCCATCAAATGAAGATATCAGACAAGCATTTACGATTGAAGAGGCATTGTTAGAGCTAGACACTAATCTTGAGGATTTTTTGGATATTAGTATGGAGGTTAGAAATTACTGACAAATAGCAAAAGATATATATAACACTTTGGATTTTCTAGATGCTACCCAAGTGACAGAGATTATAAAGAAATTCAAGAGAAAACATCCAAACATCCCTTTGGTATAAAGGGGAAGAAAACCTAGAAGCTAGAAATTTAGTTTTGACACTTGGGAAAATTTTGGATTTTTTGAACTTGCCACTAAGGTGTGAAAGGTGTGCAAGGTTCTTGTTTCACAAAGGTGCACCAAATTTTTTGAAGAAGTAATAGTGCATGAATAGTTACCTACTAGTTGCTAATTTAGAGTATTCCATGCATTAGAAACACATTTTAATGATAGTTCAACTCCTAGAAATACCTAGAGAAGGTCGAGCTTCAATTTTTTGAGCTTCTAGTGATTCTTAGATCCTCTTATAGCTTCCTTCTTCTTATCTACCTCTTATTTCTTTTTTTTAAGACATGTAAAGGCTCATGCACCCATTAACTGATAAAAACAAGGGTGGACTCCTACTTATCATAATTTAGAGAGTTAGTTTGTATATAATTAGCTTGGTTTTATTAATTTTAAGCATTTGTTTGTATTAAGAGATCTCTCATTCTAAGCACAAATTGATGAGATTATTTCTTATAAATTCAAGAATGTAACATGTATTCCAAGCCATTATTTTGATGCAATAATATATGTTATTTTTGCTTTCATTCTGAGTGTAGTTATTCTTGCTAGAGTGTATTATTTTTGTGAATTCTTGGTCATAATAATAATGGAGCCAATGGTTTATTTGTGTTGATTGGATTGTGCAATATTTTAGTTCTAGTGTTGCCACGTGTTGACAAATTCCTCTAATGTACCGAGTTGGAGAAGAGCTCACCCTATTGTTCCTACATAGCTTTTTATCTCACATGAGTGCACTTTCCTAGGTGTGGCAATTTGATGAGAAGTGAAACATCTTTCGGTTTATACTAAGTTTCCATTGACGATTGCAATAGTGAATATTAGGAAGCACTGCTCCTATTTTCATTGGTTTCCTACATGATCTTTTCAACAATTTAACTCATAGAGATGTTGTTACCATGGTTTATGTCTGTTAGGAATTTCCATTTCAAGTTATTTTCTTTCATCTTTGATTACCTTATCTTTTTTATTTTTTTTGCTAACACTTGGTTAAATTAGGAATGCATATAGTTGCATTGTTAAATTACATTCATCATAAAACAAAAAATACCAAAAATATATTTCTTTTGTGGCTACTTTTTGAGACAGAAAGAAGATTAAGCATCTTATCCAAAATTGGTTAGAACTAGAAAAGGCCTCCCTATGAACAAACACATTTATCTTCAATTGAGTAGATTTTAGTCGATCGCAAGATCACCCAAAACCATGGAGTTGATCCTAGATTAGCTTTTCAAGAGAGGAATTTGAAAGGATTCTTTCTGTTAAGCATCATGGAAAATGACAACTCAACAAAAGTTGGTGCTAGAAAGAGGGTCAAGAACCATTCAGAATAGAAAAAAACAACTTAAAATTTCAAAATTCTACATTTTTTACAAGTTCAAACTTTTTTCCATCCATCAAGGTGCACAAGGTGTGCTATTTTTGAAAAAGTGTGCTTCTATAGAGGTGCATTTTTTCTAGAATTTATGCAAGCTAGAATATCTCAATCTAACATCCACATTTTATTGAGCTTTAAGATCTTTAGATAGTGAGCCAGAGTTCTTAGAACTCAGACATCTTTGTAAGCCTCGCAGTGACAAAGTATTTGTTGGAAATATTCAAGACTATGCTAGGCTACTAAGAGGGGAGGGGTGAATTAATAAACTCAAAAAAATTTTCAATTATAGATCTTAATTGTAATATTCCAAATAACATTTATTTCATCATATCTGATCTAATTGCATGCATGAGAAACTAAAAACATAAATGCATTCATAACACTTGATCACAATAATTTGGTGACCCAGAAACCTTCCAAATAGAAAGTAAAACTGGGGTAGGGATAATACCCACAAGCTTTAGTACTATAGCATAAAGTTAACCAGTTACGGCTTACATTGATCACTTTTGATGATCTTCCCTATTAGGAGCAATTAGGACTGCTGGGTCCACCTTGTGAAAGGTTTTAAAAACATACAATGAAGTATGCACTCGGTAAAGAGATTTATGAAAGACTGTTAGGTCTACCTTGTTAAAGGATTTAGACTAGTTCACTTGTTAGGATGAAATAGTAGATCTTTGAGTTACAATTGGATTTGCTGATAGAGATTCCTTTAAGTACTGATCACCTTCTATGATAGATATGTCTTTGTTTCTCCTTGAACTATTGTAGCCTTTATAATTCACTTTTCTGCTCTTCTGATTATTACATTACATTCCATGCATCTTACTTCTCATCTTCACATACCCTCTTACATTTGATGTGATATAAAACATTACTTATATATCAATCCAATAAAACAATTACAAAGTCAGCTAACAATACAAGTTAACACACATATTACAAAGTCAACCCATGTATAGACACTTGAGTTCTAAAGATTGACTCGGTGAGGTTTTGATACATGACATCCACTATCATTACTTGACATCATCATGCACTTGGTAGAAGTAGAAGCTCAGTCCATACTGATCACCTTCAAGTAGTCTTAAACTCATTATGCACTAGTGACTCGATAGATATTGTGTAACTCGACAAACACTAAATTACTAGTTTACCATGACTTCACTTGCTAAACACTAACTTCTTATATGGCTCAGTTAACACTAGCTTCACATCACATGAATTGCTAGCTCGGTAGAAACTGTAAAGCTCAGTAACCACTGAAGTGCTAAGGTTGAACTACTAGACTTCACACTACCTAATTCTACTCAATTTGAACTATTGTACTTCACACTTACTAAATTCCCTTGGTAACTACTAGAATGCTTGGTGGCCACTAGGAATTAGTCCAGAAGACTTGGTAGCAACTATAGAACTCGGTGACTACTGAATTACATGGAAAACACTATGGACTATTCAATAAGCTCAGTAGACATACAAAATCTGAATAAGTATTGTCACTAATAAAAAACTTGACTAATATGTCAAAAATCTCCCCCTTTTACATGAATGACAAAACAAATTATTAGCCAAAACTTATATACATCACCCTATGATACTAGCTCGGTAGAATATACTATTTTGAGATTTTTCAAAAATTATCTTTGTAAGATATATATAGAGTATATCTACATCATAGCATACATCTCTCCCATACTATGTGATCCATTATGTAGCTTGTTATATACTTTTTCTCCCTTTGTATGATTCTCCCCTATACATAGTGTTTCTTCTCTATACATAGTCTCTCCCCATTTTTGACAATAGTGCCAAAGAAAAACTTATCTACATGGAGATACCAAAATGAGATAAGAACTCAGAATGTACCTTAAGAATAAATGCCAAAGTTTTATCCCAATTCTCCTACAAAATCTTGCATGTATGTAGAGCAATTTGAACTTCTATAGAGAGCTCTACTAGTTGATCTACAATAGAGAAGTTGTTGTCATGGATCAAGGTTTTTGAGTAAACAATATGCTTCTACATTGTATCCATGATAGGAAGGATCATATTGTAAATATCTATCAGTGTTGACCAGATCCTTGCTTCTTCTCTCAACAACTCTACCTACATGTCTGACAAAAATATGATCTTCATATGATGTGCATAGCTTGAACTAGGATCAAGTTGCAACTATTGTGCATTGAATTTTAGACCCTCATCAATTTTTGTCAATTTTCTCTTTATCACCTTTGTGAACTTGATAACATCACATAACTTTCCAAAAAGTGATGTCAAATTGGTGCAAGAGGTTTCAAGATTGGTCAAAATTGAGGAAAGCTCCACTTGATGTATAGCAATTTTCTAAGCAATGTGCTCAAGCACTTTACTATCAAATTTCTTTTTAGCTTTCTCAATGAACTTGTCCTAACCACTAGAGTCCTCATTAAAATTTTGGAATGCCTTAGCTAATTGAAATAACATAGGTTGAGAAGAATCTACCTCAATACCTATTGCCTTAGAAAAAATATTCTTGGCATCATCTATAATTTTATATTCCCTATATCTCTCCTCTCTTGATTTGTTCTATTTTGCCTTCTTTTGGAGGAGTTCACCAGCTGTATGCATTTGATCTGTAGTAGGATTATAAAAGTCCTATTTGGGAATTTCTATCTCCTCACCTAAATCTATATCCTTACCTTTACTCAAAAATCTTGTACTCAGTTGAGCCTTAGGTTCAATTGTCCTTGTACTTAATGCCTTTGAATCTAGGATGGAAATAATAGTTGATATAGTAGGACTTGCAGTGAAAATTGATATAGTCCCAACTGATGGAATACTAATAGGAATACTTGATGAATCCAAAAATGAAGAAGTCATAACTGATGTATCCAATATTGAAGTAGACAAAATTGTAGTATCCAAAATTCAAGCACTTACTACTGAAGAGCTCAAAATTATGGAAGCTGCAGTATTCATTGTTGATGATTGCAACTCGGTACCTGAAGAAGAGGGAGGCTATAACTAAGTAGATGAAGTGGTAGCCACTTTTGTCATTGATATATTGAGCTGGGAGGGAGTGAAGAGTGATTGGACATTTGATGTATCTATGATAGTTGTCACAATCAAACTTGTTGAAGCTATCTCCAAGCTTGATGTGGCTACTAGTTTAGCTAGAGAGTGAGGAAGTGAGGTAATGACTATTATAGCTATCTTGACTAGGTCAGTCTCCTCATCATCTTGCTTGGCTTCCTTAGTAGCTTCTTCCTCTTGATATTCTTCATCTTCCTCATTATCAAAATGTGTAGGCTTAATGTAAGCTTCTTCTTCATCTTTATCACTGTCATCATCATCATCTTTTATTTCCACTGGCTAATCACTCAGCTTGTGAAGATGATAGACATTCCTCCAAGTATTTTTTTCATTCCTTACAACATATTCAATGTCTTTCACTAGAACTAAACAAGTATTGAATTTGAGTGTTATTTTGTTCTGATTATCCTTCAATGACTTGTTCACCTCAGCATCTGTCAAGGTTGGTACCAACTATCTTAAAGTTTGTGCATAAATATCTTTGATAGTTTGTTAGGTATTCTTCCATATTACTTTGATTTTATCTAATAAGATGTTTGGGATTTGAGTTTCCAACTAATCAGGTGAGTATTTCCATTAGCTCATTTTATTGATGACTAGGTCTTCAATTTGTTTCTACTCTACCTCTATTCTGGTCTCATATTTGAGAGCCTTGAAGTTGGTTACACCAGGTCCTCCTCTCAATGCCTTGAGTCTATCCTTGAATGTAGGTGGAGGTTGGGTAAATATGATATCACCACCTTCTTCATCTACCTTCTTCTTTGATCTTCTTGTGAACATTGCAGTGGATGGCTTAGGTGGCTTGGTGATGAACACCTTGCCTTTCTTCTTCAGGGGTTCTTCTTCCTCTTTAGACTCATCCTCATCCTTTGCTTCATCTATGTCTTCTCCTTTACCCTTAGTTAACATAAGAGGTGTGCTAGATTTTAGCTTAGCTATCCTCCTCTTGCCTTTGTTAATCACTTGTGGAAGCTTTATCTCCAGCTCTATGCTTGCCTTTGCCTCATCATATGTTACAAAGTGTGGTGCCTTTGGATCAACAGGTTCATTAATTAGAGCTTCCATAATATCCTTGGTTTCATCAATATTCTCCTCATAAGGAAGAGGTTCTACCCACACAATTCTTGGTTTCACTGCCTGGATGTAAATTCTGTCATTGTCCACCATGAAACAAACATCATCTTTGTAATCTTCTACTAGCTTCTTGGGTATTCTAAATCTGTTATTCATCTTCTCCTTGACAAAATCAAAGTAATTGTCCATTATGCTGACATAGTTCTCTCCCATTTCTACAATGTATTCATTTATTTGATACAATACAGACACATCTTTTCTCCATACTATTGAGCCTTTGGAAGGGAAGAACTTTTGAACATAAAAAAACAAACAAGTCAAGAGTGAACCAAATTTGCAAGGGTTGTTCTTGGATGTTCAAATACTTTCCATGTTCTTGTTGAACTTCTTCAACAATAAATCTGCAAGATCATAAGACAAATTGTTCTTTACAACTTTGTATGCCAAGTCAACAGCTTCACATGATACACTATTAAGGCAGCTCAAACTGTATATTTTGTAAGCTATCACATGTATCCTAAATTTTAACTCTTCATCAATCATACTACTAATTTTTATGCCTCTACTATCCCATTCTAGTAGTGTTTTCTTTTCCAATTCCATATGACCTAGGGTTTTTGTAGTTTTAATCTTGGTGAGCATGGGAAGAACAGTGATATGATGAATTATTTTCTTTGTGATTAAAACTAGTTGGTCAAGCCATATTTAATCATTATTCACCTAGCTTAGAATGTATCTAATCCATTTGAATTGAAAACCTTGGGGCATGTGGGGAATATGTGTCAAACCTTTGTCTTCCAAATGTTTATGCTCAAGTTTGAGAACACCATTAAAATAGAATTCACCTAGGGCATCATCCATTTCTAGGGTTCCAATTTATTGAATAGAACACTTGAAATAAGTTTGAATATTTAATGAGTAGTACCTTAGGAGGAATCTATGATCGAGCCCTACTTGGGTCGAGGGTTTCTGCAATCATAGGGACAAGTTTAAAATCTAGCACTTTCCACTCTACTCCTTAGACCAATATTTTAGACACTTTCTTTATTTTTTTGTTGCTTGATGCCATTATTTCTCGGTAAATTATGAAAACCTTTGAAAACTTTTCTCCAAATTTTCTCGTTCACACTATCAATCTCTTCTTCACAATAGTACTTTGATTTAATGGTGAAAAATGAATTTGATTTCATGCTTTTTATTAAAAATTCACCATGAATTCTTGATAGGAAGGTAGCTTAGTTGACATCGTGCTTGACATTATGCTTGATAGCTTGCCATCCACTATTCTATTGATTACTCGGTGAAGATTTTGTGACTCGGTAATCATAAGGATCTTTACTACTCCTGACCTCACTTAGTAGCCATATAAAATCTAGTTACTCCTGACCTTGCTCGATAGAGTCTAAGATGCAACCTTACTTGGTAGAGAAGATAACTCGGTGATAACTGATACCAATCTTCCTCAGTGATCCTTTTGTATCTTGAATACTGATTTGAATCTTTTTCATCTTTCAATTTGGAGCTATTTGAATGTGATCTTGATACTACAGTTCTAGTTCTCCTTTGGAAAATTGGTTGGAAATGGTGGAGTCACCCACTTCTTGAGTGACATGACCATCATTGCTTAGACCAATATCCTTAGTAGACATAGGAATCCATTGTTGTCTCATCTACTTCTTGATGTCATCTGCTCTTGCCTTCTTTTCATCTTCAATCTTACCTGTATTCATGCAATTCTTGGCAATAAGACCAAGTTTTGTACAAATGAAACATCTTATAGTAGAATCTCTTTTGCTCAAGTGATGTTTTGTATAATTCATACCAATGTATAAGGTCAAGTTATGGATTCAAAGTTTGCAAGTGTAAAAAGGAGCATGAGCAAATTGAAGATCTGATACTGAGAACAAGAAGCTAAGGATAAGAAAAATATTCTTGTGGAGTAGCAAAGCTATATTCAATTAGGAAGGATCAAGTACGAGCTAGAACAAAGATCTATAATAAAAAATTTAGCTGCATTAATTCAGTTCATTTCATTGTTTCTTTCTAACCATTATAGCAGTGATCTAAAATCTCTTACCAGAGTTGGCTTAACAACTATTTGTAAATCATCTAACAAGGTGACAGTTCTATTGAATTATTTCAAGACCTCTAATAAGGCCACTCCTAGCAAGGTGATTAAATCCTATAACAGGGTCACACCTAATAGTGTGTTTTGTAACCTTTAACAGGGTTGGCTCCTAATAGGGCTCACTTTAGAAGAATGAAAATCAGTAACTAGTTGCAATTGGTGGCTTTTCCCAAATTGGGTTTCCACATTAAATCTTGGTTTCAAATGTGTTCATGCTATTTACTTTTATGTGTTTGCAACTAAATTAAAATAATGGTAATCATAGATAATATCTAAAGACTTGCATGTTAATATTTACCAAGCAAACATAATGTTTACCGAGTTACAACATTTTCTTTGTTTTCCAAGCATCAACAGTATTTAGTTTTTAGAATTTGTTTTGTATTGACATCTAAGGGATCTAGGATTTATTTTAGTGGTAATTGATTCACCCCTCCCCTATCAATTACTCCTCTTATATTTCCAACAATATTTCCCAAAATTCTACCACTTCTATTCAACATTTTGTCATCTTCCTTAGTTCTGCCTCCAAACCAACCACCCATCATTCCACCAAATTCTCCACTGATAACCTTTTTGCAAATGTTGTAGACTCACCAATCAACTTGAAAGGTGCACCTAATGACCTTCCTAAGAATCTTGAGAAAATTTTCCCAAGGTTCATCTATGAAGAGACAAGAACAACTAAAGATCACATCAAGGTATTCAAAGAAAATTTACAACGGAAAGAAAATTGCTAATGAGAATGTCATTCTTCATTTATTCCCATACTCATTAGGAGAAGTTTCCTTTAATTGGTATGTCAATTTACCAGTAGGTTGTGTCGAAGACTGGGACAATTTCAAAAATTTGTTCTTGGAATGATTCAAAACTTTCATTAACCTAGCTATGATACATTATCAATTCATATCAAACAAAAGGGACCTAGCCAAAATGGTTTCATGCTTCAATCATCACTTTTATATAGCATACCGCAAGTTGGAAATACCATACACTATCTCGGTTGAAGTTGTGATTCAGATATATCTAAATTATATGGACCATCTTACATCTATTTTCCTAAGAAGACTTCCTATTGCAAATATTGACACATTGAAAAAAGTCTTCTCGAAAGCAATTATCTTCATGAAACAAGCCAATCCTAATGGAGGAGGGTTGATGCCCCTAGCTCAAGCTATTACCACAATACAAACATAACCTGTTGGAGCACCACTGATGCCTAGCTAATTCATACCAATGAATCCAATTCAACTATAATAGGTACCCTTTCTAGAAGTTCTAGCTATAATATACCTGGGATGTGAACCTCCAAAAGCTTCTTTCTTTGAGTAAAAGGAAACATCATCCACTAAAATAAAGAATAGTATTGCATCTAAGCTTGATCAAAACTAGAAGACCATGTCTCAAATTACCAATGAGCTGACCCATTTGAGGTTATCACAAGGATAGAATAAAAAATTTCAAAGAAAAAATGATGGTCCTTACAACAACAACAATTATAGTCAAAACTAAAATAAGAATTATAGCGGAAATAACAATGCAGGAAATAAGAATCCAAGAAATGAAGTTGTGGGAAACAACAATGGAGGAAACAATTTCTATCCTCCTAATCACAACAACTATTTCCAAAGACAAAATTGACAATGAAACACTCGTCCAAACAATGGAAGCATTCTTGCAGATAATAAAAACAATGCCTAGTACATGGACATCAATAAATATGAGAATAATTAGAATGTACCTAATGATGATGGACCGTATTACATTAGAAATCAAGAAGTGAATCAGAATTGACAAGGCAATAATAATTTCCCCTCTATGCAATTCAATACCATGCTGCTAGAATCCTATGATTCTTCACAGAATAAGGGAATGAAACAACAAGCCAATGAAGAATTTTTTATTCCATTCAGCCAAGAACCAAATACTCAACTAGAAGAAATGTTTGCTTCCAGAATGATAATCAAAATACTTACAATTTGTGAAATTAGAAAGAACCCATGACTGATTGTATTCCTCCCACATTACAATGAACTCCTCCAAATCAGAGAGAAATTAGCAATCTACTACCTATTAGAACCCCATATGGAGGACAAAAATATTAGAACCAAGAGAGTGTGCCTACAATCTTGAAGAATCCTACATGGGCTACTAAAAAGTATAGTGCAATGAAAGATCTAAAATGAACAAAGGCCAACATGTCCATGTTTGACATGCTACAAAATTTTCCTAATAAATAGGAAGCACTAATGAAAACCTTTGATCATATGAAGGTGACCCCTAATGCAAATAATATCCCTCAAAAGGTGGTGTTGCAACAAGTTAATGCTTTGGAGGCCATGCCAACTATGTTTAAAGACAAGGTTGAGGTGCCTCCTTTTTTTCTTAGCATCAAAATCTATGGAAAGAATATTCACAATCGCCTAATTGATTCAAGAGCTTCTTGTAATGTCATACCACTTTTGATAGCACAAAGGTTGGGAGTCACTCCTTACCCTCTAATTGAATAGTGATACAACTCGATAAATCAAAAATAAAAGTTATTAGTGCATTTAGAGATGTTCAAATACAGTTAATAGTTGAGCCTCAAATTCAAGAAATCATAGATATACATGTGGTTGAAATTCCTGAAACATATGGATTTCTACTAAGTAGAGAATAAATAAAATACTTAAGACAATGTTTTTAAACTGATTTTACCCAACTGTGGTTACATTGGAAAGGGTTGAATAATCAGATTAAGATTTATGCTAAGCCAAAATTGAAGATAATGATTACATAATAAAATGCACCAAATGAGGTACCATTTTTATATTCATATTTAGGCTCTTATAAAATGATGGCTTTTGATACAACTTCAACTAAAGCATCAGATGATTGCAATGGAAGATCCATGATTCCAATCCCAAAAGAAGAGATCATCACATAGTTCATAGATAGCATGATGGAAAACTTACAATGCCTAGGTGAAGAAGTAGATCTGAGTGTTTTTCTCCTTCCCAGATTTTGTAGATTGCACAAAGTTAGTCATTTAGAGTTCAAATATTCACGTTACCAAGAAGCGGTTTCTCAGGTACTAACTCAGATTATGGAAATAAAGAGCGACTAGATTCCAAAAGAAATACCCACAGAAAATCCAAGTTCCACATACATATCTAAATCCATGCGGAAAGATGGAGAAGAACTAGAAGATATCAATGCATCATATAGTTATACCTCTTCAGATGGTGGAGGTTTGTCTTCTCTTCCACTAGGAATGATCAAGATCCAAAGGAGACATTTCATAAAAGGCCAAGGTTGGACTTCAGTAGTCCTTCATCCTAATCCTAAAGTTGAAAAAATTATAGAATTGATTGGGACAATTCAAGATCAACAAGAGAAATGTACTCTCCCCATTTCAAAGATAAACAATGAAAAATAATCAAGTCCACCACATGAGAAATTATAATGGATCCCAAAGAAATAATCCTTTAAGGTAAAAGAGAAACTATGAATGAATAAGCATAAATCTAGGAAGACCAAAGAAGAACTAATTTGGAGACTTAGGTTTGAGTGCTCTAAATGAAAATTAGGAGCTAATGCAGGTATTGAATTAATCTATCCAAAAGGTAGGTCTTTTTATGAAACATATCGATTATAGTTTAGATGTACTAAGAATGTTGCAGAGTATGAAACCTTGATTCACAAACTTCTATTTGCATTAGAGAAGGGAGTCAGAGCTCTCATAATTGAAGTAGAGTCCTAGTTGGTTACTAGACAAGTGAAATAAATATACTCTTGCAATGATAGGAGATTACTTGCTTATTGAAAGAGAGTGTGGGATCTAATGGTTTACTTCAAAGCTTTAAACATAAAGTCTATTCCCAAAAGGAGAAACATGGTAGCCGATGCCCTCACAATTTAAGATAGTGCATTACAACCCATTGAGAGAACAAAATTGAAAATATTTTTAGTAGAATTGGTTGCTTACCTATCTATCTTAGACAAAATTATGAACTTCCAAGTTTTCAAGGATGACCAACACGTTCTTGAGTTTATCATGTGTAATGACCATTTTAAAGGGGAGGAGATTGATGACACTTTTGATGATAAACTTGAAGATGATGAACTTGAAGTTGAAGATGAAGATGAGATTCTCAACTTGAAGACCAACACTATCCCTAAGGGGATGGTTGAGTTGGAGCATATCTTTGATCATGATGAATCATCACTTAGCAAGTGAATATTCAAACAAAAAGGGATTGAGGAATGTGATTCATATAATTTAGGTATGAATGAAGATCCTAAAATGGTAAGTGTTGGAAAGGTGTGCAACACTTAGGGAAGGGAAGATATGCTCCAATTTCTTAGGGAGTAAAAAGATGTCATTGCTTGGAGTTATGAAGAACTAAAAACATATGATCCTGACATCATCACAAATGATATTCTATTGAAACCAGATGCCAAACCTTTCCGTCAAAGGAAAAGACTTGCTAATCCCATTATTGAACCATTGATAATGAATAAAGTCAAGAAATTACTTGATGCTAAGATTATCTTCCCCATTTACAAATCTACTTGGGTGGCTAACTTGGTTCAAGTGAGGAAAAAGACTAGAGTGTTTCACCTTTGTGTGGATTTTTGTAATTTGAACCTAGTATCTTAAATGGATAACTACCCTTTTCCTTCACTTGATGAAGTAATAAAAATTATCAATGGATCCAAAATGATGTCTTTCTTATATGGATATTATGGATACAACCAGGTGATGGTTGATGAAGAAGATAGGATGAAGACTACTTTCACAACAAAATGGGGGACTTTTATGAATGCCCTTTCGATTGATCAAGGTAGAGGCTACATTCCAACGAGCCATGGATGAATCTTTCAAGAGGATAAGAAAAAAATGTATAGTAATCTACATGGATGACTTAACTATCTTTTCAAAGGATCAAAGCACTCATATTGTTGATTTAAGACAGGTGTTCAATAGATGTTGGAAATCTACCGTATCACTTAATCCCAAAAAGTGTTCATTTGCTAGGGTCACTAAAGGAAAGCTCCTAGGTCATATTATCTCTGAAATTGGAATCTCCATTGATCCTAAGAGAATCAAAGATATTCTAAAGTTGTCACCTCCACATAGTCATAAAGAACTCAAGTCTTTCGTTGGAAAGATAAATTTTGTGTGAAATTTTGTTAGTGGATTCACTGAGATAGTGCAACCCCTTAATGATTTTCTCAAGGAGAGATAAAAAATAGAATGGGTTCCAAAAATTAAGAAATCATTTGAGGACATCAAAGTGGCTATTTCTACAGCTCTAGTACTTTTCAATCCAGATTATGAGTTTCCATTTAAAATATACTCTTTTACTTCAGAACATTCATGTGCTAGGATTCTTCCATAGAAGAAAGAAAAAGAGGATGAACAACCCATTGCTTTCATGAGTTGTCCTCTAGAGAATGCTAAGTTGAACTATTCTAATCTCAACAAACAATCTTTTAATTTGATAAAGGTAGTCAAGAAATTTTGACATTATATACTAAGGAGCAAGGTATATGCAATTGTGTCTGATCCTACAGTTTATTCATTACTAATGCAAAAAAAATTGGGAGAAAAGTAAGGAAAATGGATGATGATATTGTAATATTTTGATTTAGAGATTCAACCAATGAAGTTGGTGAGAGGAAAAGGATTGATGAAGATGATAGTCAGTAATGAGATTAGAAATCAGAATAAATTTAAATTTCATGATGAAATCAGCACAAAAGATCAACAAAATAAGATTATAGTATCTCAAGTTTGTATTGATCAAGGTATAATCACAGATGTTTGGTATTAGGATATTGTTTACTATCTTTTACAAAATAAATACCCTAATTGGATGAATAGTTCCCAGTGTAGAGGTCTCCAGATGAAGTGTGAATCTTACATACTATAAAATAGGAAAATGTATAAAAGGAACTACGAAGGAATCTTCCTACAGTGTTTGGGACGGGAAGAAGTAAATGAAGTTTTGGAATAGTTTCATGATAAATATGGAATATGACATAGATAAGAAGAGGCTACTACCCATATAATTTTAAGATTAGGCTTTTTTTGGCCTATGATCTCCAAGGATATTTTTGGACATGTACATACTTGCCACATTTGTTAGACTAGTGCTAATAGAGAGAAACATTCAATGATGCCATTACAACTAGTGTTTGAGGTACACCCTTTTGCAAAGTGGGGTCTTGACTTTATTGGTCTAGTAAACCCACCATCATCAATAAGACATATGTTAAGTCTCATAGCTATTTACTATTACACACACTAGACAGAAGCCAAAAAATTTAGAAACTGCATTGCCAAAGTGGATACTGATTTCTTAGAAGAACATATGTTTACTAGATTAAGGATGCAATTCTTTCTTGTTTGTGATAATGGACCAAACTTGCATCAATATTCCTTACCTAGTGGGTGTTGGATAACTAGGTCATAATCAAGTTCTCTTCAAATTATAATCCCCAAGGAAATTGTGTGACTGAGTCCACACATAAGAAATTGATCACAATGATAAGACGTTTGCTAAAGGAAAATCCTAGAGATTGGCACACCCAACTCAAATATGCATTATGAGCAGACCGAGTCAAGGTCAAAAATTCCTTGGGGACATCCCCATATCTACTCATCTAAGGACAAGAGCCAGTGTTCCCACTTAACCTCAAGATTCCTTTTTTGAAATTCATGAGTGGGTATGCTAAAGATGCTAACAAGGTTTAGATAAGATTAATGAATCTCCTAGAAATGGATGAGGAATAGACAACTAATTTAGAGAATATGGAAAAACATCAGGCTATCATTAAAAGGTGGTTCGACAAGTGGGCCACGATCAAATCTTTTAGAATATCTAACCTTGTTCTTTTGTGGAACAAGGTGAAAGAAAAGTCAGGCGACCACACTAAGTTTCAATGCTTGTGGATTGGATCTTATCAAAATGTGGAAATTTTGGGAGAAAATAATTTTAGGATGAGTTCCATTCCAGTCAATGGGCAATTCTTGAAATATTTCTTTGAGGCCTAGAAGTGGAAAACATTTCAAAAAAAAATTAAAATTGTATTTTTGTAAGTGTGTTTACTTTCTACAAGTGTGTTTACTTTTAGTTGTGTGTTTGATTTCATTTGTAAGTTTTCTTTTAAAGTTGTGTCAATCCAGGGGTTAGCTGCAATCAAGTCTCATGTCTTGATACATTTTCATAAACCACTCTTTCTGGTTTTGACTTTTAGGGAGAGGTATTTCTTTGTCAAAGCATTTAGATGATTTTGTTTCTTGTACCAATTGGAAAGCATATGTTACTTGTAGTAGTAGAGAAATTTTTAGTCTTGAAATTAGAATTGTAGATCAATAGTTCTCAACACTTTGAAAATTTAAAAGATTTACTATCTTGGTGTTTTCAAATCAAGGTTGATGACAACAAGGGATAGTCTGAAGCCTACCCAGTCAAAGAAAAAGGCTTTTCAAGGAATTGCTAAGGTCACTGTTTGGCATGAGAGTCTCCATAAAGTTCTTAAAAGAGGAATGCAAAGGTATCAACTAAAGAAAGAATTTGAGAAAAGACACCAATGCCTTGGCCACATAGTCTAAGCATGGTCAGGGTACAGAAATAAAATAAAAAAGGAAAAAGGGTCTTAAGAATGGAATATTCCAAATGGCTTGAGAAAGGTAATCTAACAATAGGGATATGCACTCCAAAATGGCTATCCAATATCTACACAGATTGCTTCATGGAAGAATCAAATGAATACATGCGTGCTTAATGAAGCAAAATTCAGAAGATTACTCCTGACTTCAAATGTAAAAAATGATAACCCATTAAGATCCCTTAGAATGGATTCTCTCATCTTGTTAGATAGTGATTGATACACATGATCTTTGAGGATTCCAAATAAATGAGCCAATGGAGTGGAAGATTGTCTCCAAGTTTCTAGAAGCTCATTATAGATTGCATTTTGAGACATCAAAGGACATGAATACACTAAGAACACATTGAGGTTGAAGATTCAAAATTTTGAAGTTACAACTATCAAGGAACTTGAAAGTTTCTTGAAGTATTCAAGATTTAGTTGTTATTTGATATGTGTTAGAAGAATGCTTGCTGATGAAGAAATGCCTTTGTCATTTCTTCCCTTTGTTGGGGCTATTTTTTGTGGTTTCATAATGCATGCCCCCTTTCTCCTAGAAATGGGGATTCCTAGTAATTTTTTTGTCTCATAGACTCCTAGTCCAAGGCCTAGGTTATTTTGGAAATTCACCTTGAGTTTGGGTCCAGCCTTTGTCCTCTAATAGAGAAAACCCAAGTGTCAGAACTGAATAAATTTGAAGAAGAGAGTGAATTTTAGTGCAAAAAGTGTGTACTAGCACACCTACCATAGGTGTGCAAGTGTAATTCTATCTCCCTTTGGAGATGTGCACTTTCATAGGTGTGCACCTCCAAAGGGTGTGCACTACCCCAAGCCTATAAAAGTTTGAGACCCCCTCCCCTCTCATTATTTTCTCCATGCCCTAGAAAATGACACTTCTACACCTTTCAAGGTGTGAAAACCTAAAAAAGAATAAGTGTTAAACCACCTAAGAAAACCTAAGGCATAAAAATATGAAAAGGTGTGCACATGTACACCTTTTATTCTACAACTTAAAACTAAGACTCCCTAAAACATTTAAGGAAAGGTGCACACATGTGCACCTTTCAAAAAAAAATCAATGTAGAGCATAAGGGTGCACACCTATGCACCCCATAAAGGTGTGCATGTGAATACCCTTTATAAAGAAAGAAGAAAAAACCTTGTCTCCCCTTTTTTTGTGCATGGAGAAAGCATGTGCACAGTAGTGGACATGCACATGTAGCACACATGCACATGTGCACACCCCATCAAGGTGTGCACTTGTGCATAAAATAATAGTTTAGTGGTCATTAAGTGCACCTAGCACACCTTTCAAAGTGTGCAAGGTGCACTATTTTGTATTCCAAGGCTTGAAAGGGGGATTTTAAGTGGGTTTTCAAGGTTTTGGTGTTCTAGGTTTGATTTCTAGTTTTCCAGACTAATATTTTTCTATTTTGTATAGATAAAATGACATTCTCACCATCCTCACTTATAGAGAATATTTCTCCAAAACTTGCTGTCTTCAAATTCTATGATGAACCAAAGAAATCACATTTTTAGGATGGACATTCAAAGATCAAGGATACTGAGTTGGGATGCATAGACTAGAATGCATTCCTCATACTCTGCAATAAGCCTAAAGAGAGGTCCAGAATGTTTTCTACACTTATTTGATTTGGGTTAGTCAATACAACATCTCATCCTACATCAATGCAATCCTAAGAACTTATCATGGCTTTGCAATCCTAAGAACTTAGTAGACATGACTATGGGATATATGAAGGACAACATAAGATATACTATTGTACTTTTGAGCAGAGTCTTGGGTTTACCAATAGTTGGGCATCTTCATATCTAGATGGTTCATTTCATTGAGACCATCATAATTAAAGTCGACCCCAAGATTTACATGAATAGTTGGTAGGAGTTATAGTTGACCCCCAGTTTTACATGACATCATATTTGGTGTACTTATTGGTGGCAAGGACAACTGACTACCCAAGACTGTATAAGAAGGGAAGCATGCAAGATGCCAATGCCTGGCCCTATGTGATATATCCTTAGTTGATAAAGAATAAGCTCTCAGTTCAGAGCAAGGAATAATGAATAGTAAATGATTCTTTTATATTTGTAATCATCTAATTTATAGAGGGTGATTATGCTAAGTAGATGTCAGTAGAGGAAGCAACAAGGATTGCAAAGATTAGAGCCTATTATATCTAGTTCAAAACATTCACTTATCTAAGGGTAGCTAGTAATATAGTGAATCCAAAGAAACTCATGAGATATCCATTAAATAGGCTCATCTTTTTGGAGATTTCTAGATAACTTACATCTGCATATAATAGAGTGAGAAAACAACATAAGAAGACATGGGTATGGCCTATTACTATAGGTGCATTTGAGGTCAAGAAAAAACAAGATATTATGACCTTCAAATTAGAGTGGGATTAATAACCCTTGGAAGATTACAACTCCTCTCGCCCTTATTTTGATAATATTGGCAGTGTTTAACATTTGATAGGGAAGCAATTTGTGCACGAAGATGCTATATAAGACTATTAGATGAACACAATAGATGACTATGATATTTGAATAAGGAATGATTGTAGGATGATTTTATATCAAGAAAAAAAGGTATTAAAAATAAAGATCCCACTCAAAGATGTTTAGAAAGACACTCAAGATGTCTTGGATCTATTGTACAAGTGTGAAAAAATCTATGATAGGCTAATCATGAATGCAAAGATAGATAGAGATGAGAATGTGGATATAAATCATAGGGCAAGGTGCATAATTCAATTAACAAGGGAATGGATTAAGAAGCCTTTTAACCTTGACCTAATTCCATAGGCTATTACCCTTCAAGTCATAACACACCCAATTAAGAGTAGAGGTGCAAAAGTTACAATACCAACTTTCCCTGCTCAATCCCCAGTTAGGCTAGAAGCCATGTATCAACATGAGAGGGATGTTGAGTACTTTAGGGTAGATAAAGGGAAGAATAAGAGGAAAAGAGAGTCCCCAAAGTGAGTTGTGCTTGAGATTGAAGATCCTCAAGATGAAGAGGTGGCTCAAGCCCAAGATACTAAACAAGTGCCCTCACATGGACAAGAACAAGAAGATGAGTTGGAAGAAGAAGCATAGGAAGCACCACCAATTGGTTTAGAGAAAGAAGCCTCCCATTTAGTTGCCAAGAAGGCTATGGTTGAGCCTACAATGAAAAGGAAAAGAAGAGGGAAGTTACAGAATAAAGTCATTCCCATCCCTCAAATTCTAGAGACTATCCTTGAGGCAAATCCAGAAGAAGATGAAGATGAAGAGGATAATATCCCCTTGAATTAGAGGACTCACCTAGCTAGGGCTATGTAAGAAGAGTGAAGGAGGAGCTCAAACATAATGCTGTCATCCATTCCTAGGCAACCCACTCAGACTACAACTTCAAAAGATGAGCATAAAAAATGGATCGAAGAATAGAAAGGGTAAGAAATAAATGTCTTTGAAATTTTTGATTTTGACTTTATGTTAGTAGGAACCAAGATGGTGGGAGATAAAATATGAGATACACCTATGAATCAACCCTTGGGAGAGGATTGGAACCAAATGCTACCTCTATCACATGGGCCTCTAGGATCTCTCATTCTTGGATAAAGGCTCGGTCACTCCTCTCCCTCCTATCACTAATGAAGAAGAACAAGTAGTGGATGAAGAAGAGCTTGAACATATGCCAGCTGATGAAGTATTAGAGAAGGGATAGATACTTGAAGAACCTTAACAAACTTCTTAGGATAAAGAGGATATGACTTTGGCTACAACAAATACGGGAACTCCCAACATAGATCTCTCTCAAAAGGAGAAGACTTTAGAAAGGAGTGATAAGGGAAAAGGGCTAGTAGTATAAACCTCCTCTTTAGCCAAACACATGTCTCCCATGGGCACTACACTAGCTTGGCTAAAGATGAAGGTTATGGTTTTTCAGAAAAGGTAGCTAGACTTGAGTGCAGAGGAGGAAATGAATAAGCTAGTGAAAGCCATCAAGAAGCCTAAGCCACCTACGGATGAAACATGAACATTGGCCTTCATAATGAAGAACTAAGATTAGGAGTTGCTTACACATATTGCAATCCCTCCTCCACATGATTTCATTGAGGACTTGAGCCCTATAGACTATCGAATCAAGGAGGTTCTACTATTGAGACCCATGGTAGATACTTCCAAGGTATTAATTACTACAAGTATAAAGGAAGTGTTTAGGAACATGGACAAAGATGACTCTGAGTTGGTAATGCTAAGGAGACAAAATAAGCTTATGAGAGGCTATTTACATGGAGTAGTGGGCCCCATTGACCTAGATAATCTAGAGATCACTCTTACTATGACTTTAGAGAGGAGAGATAAGGGGAGTGTACCGATAGATTCATTTTTGGATGCATGTCAAAAATGGCATGACAATTTTGAGGATAAAGGTATAAAGATTATATAGGCTAATTTGAACCTGTTGCACCATGTCCAATCTAGTATAGAAAATATGGTGTCTATATTAAACAAGGATTTTGGGCTTATGGATGAGGTACATACCTAGGGAAAAGACCTTCAAGCACTTCAATCAATAAAGGGTCAAAGGTATGATACATTTATAGAGGTGTACTCAACTGAGGAACTAGATCGGTTAGAGGATTTTTTTGAGACGATAGCAACTAGTAATAAAGTAATGGAGACATTACATGAGGAATTACAAAAGCTAAGAGATCAAACACAAGAGAAAATTTTGGAAGCTAAGAAGTATCATAGTGATGCCTAACTTAATATTTTTGAAGATAACTCAAAGACTAAACTCATTCTAGTACAATTAGCTTTTCAAGAGTTCCAATTTTTTTTTGAAGATGCTTGATTAGAAGAAGATATCAGACAAGAATTCAAGATTGAAGAGGCACTATTAGAGCTAGACACTAAACTTAAGGATTTTGAGGATATTTGTATGGAGGTTAGAAATTACTGACAAATAGTAAAAGATAATTATAACACTTTGAATTTTCCATAATCTACCCAAGTGATGGAGATTATAGAGAAATTCAAGAGAAAACATCCAAACATCACTCTGGTATAAAGGGGAGGAAAACCTAGAAGATAGAAATTCAGTTCTGACACTTGGGAAAATTTTGGAGTTTTGAACCTTCCACTAAGGTGCGTAAGGTACACTTTTTACAGAGGTACACCAATTTTTTTGAAGATTTAATAGTGCACCATCAGTTGACTACCAACTCTTAATTTAGAACATTGCATGAAATGCATTTTGATGATAGTTTAACTCCTATAAATAACTAGAGGAGGCCAAGATTCTATTTTTAGAGCTTCTAGTGACTCTCAGATCCTCTTATTGCTTCCTTCTTCTTATCTAGTTCTTTCTTTCTTTTAAGACACATAAAGGCTCATGTGTTGGAATTCTTTAGAATAACTGAGGGGGGGTGAATTAGGTATCCAATGTCCATATGTATAAATAAAACTTTTCACAACTTAGTGAACCCATAAAACATTTATCCTCATGCATATATCCATAAGATTATGCGATCATCTAAAACTTGTAGGTTATTGTCAAATAAACTTGAAGAAATGTAAAGCATGAAACATAATATATTTATCAACACACATAACACAATGATTTACGTGGAAACCCAATTTGGGAAAAACCACTAGTAACATGCTACTATTTTCACTCTTCTGAAGTGATGCCCTATGAAAGGCCAACCCTATTAAAGGTTACAATACACAATATTAAATGTGAACCTATTAAAGGATTTCAATCACACTATTAGAAGTGAGCCTTGTTAGAGGACTTTAGACCATTCACTTGGAATGTCACCCAGTTAAAGGATTTACAAATGACTGTTAGGTCAACCTTAATCCAAAGGATTTACCCTAGATTGATACAATTGTTAGAGAGTAATAGTAAGGCTTGATTTGATACAACTTACAACTTCATTTGCAAATTAGAGATCTCTTTTCAGTCCTCCATTTTGCTTGGCTTTCACTCATTGCAGCTTTGATAGCTTGTTCACTCTTCAAGCATTTATCTCCTTAAGCCTTCTTGTTTAACATGCCATTATAGACTCTTCTCTTAGGTCATCTAATGAAGCAAAACCCTTTGACTCCTTGTCTCCATTAGGTTCTCACACATGAAAACCTTGCTTCATGACAAGTCATTCCTATAAATAAGAAATTAAGATATTTTGCCACTCATTCTCCATCGTCCAATTTAGGGTTTGATGGATTAGGTAGATTGTAATGTATCTATCCCATATTCCATATCTATTCTAGAAACTTCCTCTAGAATCTAGTTTGACTTTGCTTCCAAATAGTTTACCTAGAATTTTATGCCACCATCTCATCATCCTTATCTTCCACCTAGTTCACAAAATCCAAGAAAACAAACTTGTCAGCTTAGATTCATCGAATCCATGATCTTTGAAATAATGCAGCAACTCAACATTATCAATCTTTTGATGCTTAGCACACACTATGTTACTCAACATCCTCTACAAAATCACTCAACATCAACTAAAGTTTACTGGTGCTCAGCATCAACTAAACTTTGCTTGGCATCAATTGTCTTTCTCAGCTTCCACTGACTTTGCTCAACACCTACTATCCACTCGATCAAGCTTAGCAGACAGTCTTTGTATCACATGTTCTTCTAATATTTCTTAGTGTAGCCAAAATTTGTAACCTTAAGTATATTAACAATGCATCATGTTAGCACTATCTTAAATGATCTTTGTACTTCATTACATAATTATAACTCAATCTTTCCTCTAGGTGCTATTGTTACATCTTTTGATCAAATCCTCTTCATCAATCAACTAAGTGATAGTACTTGAATCTTATAAGAAATTTTCTTACTAGAAAATAATAGGTTTAGTAGGTTTGACATGAGTGACAAAACAATAATTGAAAACACATAGTCTTGTTCAACAATCTCTCTCAACAATGATCTTCTTTATTTAGCTTCTTCAATCCACTTTCAATAATCTCCCTCTTTGGAATTGATGAAAAACCAAACTAATCAACCAAAATAATTAGATAATGAACATCTTGTTCAACCAAACTGACTAGGTTAAAACAATAAGACATATACCAAAAAGAAAACTTGAACTTGTATGAAAATTGCTCCCTCTATTAGCAACTTCCATCTTCTAATTAGGTTACAAAAACTCTTACTTATAACTCCCTCTGGGTTCCTTCTTGTATCTCCCTCTTACTAGGTAGATTAGGATTCCTCCCTCTTTCTAGTATTCTTCTCTATCTCTATATCAACAACATAAAAAATCTCTAGATGTCTTCCTTTGACATACTTTCTCACTGATGACCAGTTTAATAAAATTTCTCCCTATTTGACAACAATGCCAAAGACATATTATCTTTACATGTAGACATAAGCATTTTAAGTTTCTTCAGTTTCTTCCTCTATCACCTTACTTGTGACTGATTTGGAAATTTTAGCTCTTTGATTACTTTAAGAAACTCCTAAAGTAAGATCCACTACATCAATGTGTAATATATGAACATCAGCTTGTTTGATGTAGGGTAGTGCTCTTGTTACTTAGGTAGCCTTTGATAGGGGTATCACCCCTAGTTAACCTCTTAGATACTCATGAGCATCCTTAGGTTGTACTTTTGTGAAGCTATTAGGAATTTGCTCCTTTGTATTAACATATTCTATCCTAATCCTCTTTATCTTGAACTAATTCTCTCAAGTAATGATACTTGATTGCAATGTGCTTAGTCTTTGTGTGTATCACTGGATTCTTTGATATATTGATAGCACTTGTATTATCACAATAAAGTGTCACATGTTATGTGATCTCTTCTTTCATTCCTTCAAGTAGCTATTTGATCCACACAATTTTTGTACAATTTACAGCAGCAACAACATATTTAGCTTCAACAGTAGATTGTGACGTGCAATTTTTTTCTTACTAGTCCATGTAACTAGTCTTTTTCCTAAGAAAAATGCTCCTCCACTGGTGCTCTTTCTGTCATCAAAGTTTCTAGCCCAGTTAGCATTAGTGTCAGCTTTCAATTCAAATTTCTCATTCTTCTTGTAATATAGAGCAAACTCTTTTGTTCCTTTCAGAAATCTAATTATTCTCTTCATAGCCATTAAATGATTCTCCCTTAGAATAGTAGAGAATCTTGCAACTATCCCCATTGATAATGCAATATCACGTCTACTATGTACTACATATTGCAATTTCCTATCATAGACCTATACAATGTTTGATTCACCTCAGCTGAATCATCATTCTTTGACAACTTGTGTGCTATTACCATAGGTGTACTTACTAGTTTGGAATCCTTCAATCCAAAAGTTTTCAATATTTCCTTGACATACTTTGACTGAGTGATATATATACCATATTTCATTTCATATACTTACAAACTGACAAAATTTTTGATCTCTCCAAACATAGACATCTCAAATTCTTGCTCCATCTGATTTGCAAAATCTTTACATAAAGAATCTTGACCTCCAAATATGATATCATCAACAAATATTTTAGATAACAAAATACCTTTTCTTTTCTTTGTCTTCATGTACAAATTTCTATTATCATCAGTCCATTCAAATCCAATCTTCACAAGATAACTATGAAGTCTCTCATACCATGATCTTAGTGCTTGCTTTAAACCATATAGAGCTTTGTGTAATCTACATACTATGTTCTTAATTTTAACATCAAAAAATCCTTCTGGCTATTCTATGTAAACTTCTTCCTCTAATATGCCATTCAAAAATGTAGATTTAACATCCATTTGATAAACCTTGAAACCTTTGTATGTAGAATAGACAAGTAGAGTTCTTACTCCTTCCAATCTTGCAATAGGGGCAAATGTCTCTCCATAGTCAATTATTTCTTCTTGTGCATATCCCTTGCAAATTAATCTTGCTTTGTTACTTATGACTTTACCATTTTCATCTAGCTTGTTTCTAAACACTTACTTGGTGCCAATCACATTTTTGTCTTCTGGTCTAGGAACTAGACTCCATGTTCTCTTCTTCTCAATTTGTTAAATCTCTTCTTCCATGGCTTTACTCTATTCCACATTTTCTAATGCATCTCTTATTGATTTGGGCTCCTTCATGCTTAGCAAAAATGTATCACTTCTCAATCTATTTCTTGTCATTTGCCTAGCATCTTTATCTCCAATGATTTGAGCAACAAGATAATGTCTTTTGACATATTTAGACAATCTTGACTCTACTTTTATTTCTTCATTATATCTTTTAGCTTCTGAATCACTATGTGCATCTCTGTCAGGTATCTCAACATTTCTTTCATGTCCACCAACTTTAGAATCAAAATGTGCATTCACTTCATTCTATAACTCAACATCTAAATGTGGCTCAATTCCTAAATGTAACTCAACATTCACATGATGTGACTTGGCAGTCAATGAAACTTGGTTTTGGATTGTAGCTTGATTTGTAGCATCTTCTTCAGCAAGCATACCTTCATAAAATTATACAAATTATTTGTATTCTTCTGGTTCTTTCATAGGTTCAGCCTCATGTACCTCTATATATTCATCAAAGTTCACATTTGCACTTTCAACAACTTTGTTAGTGTTAGTATTCAAACACTTATAAGCTTTACTTCTTGTGGAATATCCAAGGAATATTCCTTCTTCACTTTTTGCATCAAGTTTACCATTCCTAAAATCCTTAAGAATGTAACATTTGCTTCCAAATACCTTAAAATATTTTACATTGGGTGAGTGTGCATACCATATTTCAAAAGGTGTAGAATGAGTACCTTTCTTGACTTGCACACGATTCAAAATATAAACAACTTTAATTATAGCTTCTCTCCAGTATTTCAAAAAAACATTCTTCTCCATCATGAGTGTCCTAGCACAATCCATTATAGAGTTGTTTCTCCTTTCAACAATACCATTTTGTGGAGGGGTTCTAGGTGCAGATGTCTAGTTTTTGATTCCTTTGTCATTATATAACATCTCAAATTCATTTGATTTGAATTCTCCTCCTCTATCGGATCTTAAACATTTTAGAATCTTACTTATTTCCTTCTCAACTCTTGCTAAGTACCACTTAAACATTTGAAACACATCAGATTTCTTTTTCAAAAAAATGAGTGTCATCATTCTAGAATAATCATCAACAAATAACATAATGCACTTATCTCCTTTGTAGCTTTGCACATCAATTGGCCCACACAAGTTAATATGGACAATCTGAAGTATTTCTTTAGAGGTATAAGCTTTACTCTTAAATTTTGACTTTGTCATTTTGCCTAACTGACATTGTTTGCACATTGTATTGTCAGGTTTCTTCTACTTAGGAAAATATCTAACTTTCTTCATGTTACTAATACTAACCAAATTATCAAAATTAACATGAAATAACCTCTTGTGCCATAGCCACACATCATCAAATCTTGCAACAAGACAAGTAGCATCTTCTATATGAAGATAAAAATAGATTACTTCTAGTTTGATCACCTTTTCCAATCAGTTTCCCATCAGTACCATATATCTTAGAAATATTGTTTTCAAACTCAACCTTCCATCCTAAATTATTCTATTGTGACAGACCCAAAATATTATAATTTAGTCCTTCAACATAATAAGCATTGTCACAAAAAATCTTATCTGTGAACTTGATAGAACCTTTTCCTTTTATAAAAAATGGTGCATCATTACCAAATCTTACACTATTTCCTTCATAACAATTTAAGGTAACGAACTTACTTTTGTCTCCAGTCATATGATGTGAGCATCCACTATCAATGATCCATTTGTCATTTTTTTTACACAAGTCACAAGTGCAATTGCCTCATCTTCATCAGATTTGTCCTTCATTGCAACATACACCACTTCATCATTATGTTCATCAGATTCTTTCTTTGTTTCCTCTTCAGAAATGTAGCATGACTTCTTGCCTTTGTCTTTGTAATCTTTGCTATCATCTTTTCTTTTGCTTTTGTACTTGTCACCACCTCTATAGTTCTTCTATGGACATCTTATAGCAATATGACCAACCTCATTGCAGTTGAAACAAATGATAGGTAACTTACCTTTTAACCTTCCTTTACCTCTATGGAATTCTCTTGCAAGTAGTGCTTGTAGTTTTTCAACATCTTCCTCATCTATATCACTATCACTATACACATATTTTATCTTTCTCCTCTTCTTTTGTTTGGGTTCTTCAGAATCCTTCAACAACAACATAGCTTTGAAATTAGATTCAAGATTTTTAGGTTTGTAATGATCAAAGTTAGATAGCTCAAAAGCAGTGAGTCTACCTACCAGACCTTCAAGGATTAGATTATTTCTTAGAATAAATCTTAGTTCATAAATTGTAGAAACTCTAATAGTTTAAATAAGCAACAATGTCCTCAAGACTTTGCCTAACATAGTATCATCATCTATTTTTCTAGTAGCACCTTTTATTGCACTAACAACTTCTTTTATCATAGCAGTATATTGAGCAATATTCTCACCTTCTTCCATTCTCATATCATCAATCTTAGCTCTGAGACTCTTAGATTTGGCTCTTTGAACATTAGTGTCTCCTCCATAGATGGTGGTTAGGGAATCCCACATTTTCCTTATGCTATCAAGACCTTTGATATCATCACATTTTGCATAGCTTAGGGCTGAGGCAATCTCCAACATGACCTAATTGTGTTCTTTCTTCTTCTTCAAATCCTCAGTAGTTAGGACTCCTACTAGATTGACATGTTCCACTTCAATGGTAGTTTGTGCATGATCTCCAAGTCCTCCAAGGTGTAGCTTCATCAGAATTTTCATGTAAGAAAGTTATCTCTATTGAGATTAGGTAGTTTTATTTTTGACATCTTGATCTTTGTGCTTCTAGTACCTTCAAACTAGTCCTCTTAAGTAGATGGCTTTGATACCAATTGTTGGAATTCTTTAGAATAACTGAAAGGGGGGGTGAATCAATTAACCAAGGTCTAGATGTATAAATAAAATTTTCACAGCTTAATGAACCCATAAAATATTTATACTCATGCATACATCCATAAGATTATGCAATCATCTAAAACTTGTAGGTTACTATCAAATCAACTTGAAAAAATGTAAAGCATGAAACATAACAGATTCATCAAAACACATAACACAATGACTTATGTAGAAACCTAATTTGGAAAAAACCACCAGTAACATGCTACTCTTTTCACTCTTCTGAAGTGATGCCATGTGAAAGGCCAACCCTATTAAAGGTTACATTACACACTGTTAAATGTGACCCTATTAAAAGATTTCATTCACCGTATTAGAAGTGAGCCTTGTTAGAGGACTTTAGACCATTCACTTGGAATGTCACCCAGTTAAAGGATTTACAAATGACTTTTAGGTCAATCTTAATCCAAAGAATTGCTAGACTGACACAATATTTAGAGAGTAATAGTAAGGCTTGATCTAATACAACTTACAACTTCATTTTCAGATTACAGATCTCTATTTAGTCCTCCATTCTTCTTGGCTTTCACTCATTGCAACTCTGATAGCTTGTTCACCCTTCAAGCATTTATCTCCTTAAGCCTTCTTGCTAAACATGCCATTGCAAACTCTTCTCTTAGGTCATCTAATGAAGTAAAACCCTTTGAATCCTTGTCTTCCTTTTGTTCGTGCACATGACAACCTTGCTTCATGACCAGTCATTCCTATAAATAGTAAATTAAGATATTTTGCCACTCATTCTCCATCATCCAGTGTAGGGTTTGATGGATTAGGTAGGATACAATGTATCTATCCTATATTCCATATCTATTCTAGAAAATTCTTCTCGAATCCAGTTTGAATTTGCCTCAAAACAATTTACCTAGAATTTTGTGCCACCAGCTCATCATCCTTATCTTCCACCTGGTTCACAAAATCCAAGAAAATAAACTTGTCAGCTTAGATTCATCAAATCCACAATCTTTGAAATAATTTAATAGCTTGGCATTATCAATATTCTAATGCTTAGCACACGCTATGTTACTTGGCATCCTCTACAAAATTACTTGGCATCAAGTGTCTTGCTCAGCTTGCACTGACTTTTCTCAGCACCTATTATCCACTCGGTCAAGCTTAGCAGAGAATCTTTGTATCACATATTCTTCTAATCTTTCTTAGTGTATCCAACATTTGTAACCTTAAGTAGATTATCAATGCATCATGTTACCACTGTCTTAACTGATCCTTGTAGTTCATTACATAATCATAACACAACCTTTCCTCTAGGTGCTGTTGTTACATCTTTTGATCAAATCCTCTTCATCAATCAACTAAGTGATAGTACTTGAATCTTATATGCAATTGTCTTATTGGAAAATAACAAGTTTAGTAGGTTTGACATTAGTAACAAAAAAATGATTGAAACACATAGTCTTGTTCAACAATCTCTCTCAACAATGGTCTTCTTTATTTAGCTTCTTCAATCAACTTTCAACATCATGGACCCATTAATTGATAAAAAAAAGGGTGGAGTCCTACTTAACACCATTTGGAGAGTCAATTTGTATATAATTATGTTGGTTTTATTAAGTGTAAGAATATATTTTCATTAAGAGATCTCTCATTCTTAGCACAAATTGAGGAGATGATTTCTTATAAATTCAAGAATATAACATGTATTTGGGGACATTATTTTGATGCAATAATATATGCTATTGGTGATCTCATTTTGAGTGTAGTTATTCTTGTTGGAGTGTGTTATTTTTGTGAATTCTTGTTCATAATAATAATGGAGCCAATGGTTTTGTGATGTTGATTTGATTGTGCAATCTTTTTGTTTTGGTGTTTGCCATGTGCTGATGAATTCCTCTAACATACCGAGTTGGGGAAGAGATCACACTTTTTTTCCTACATAGCTTCTTGTCTCGCATGAGCATACTTTCCATGGTCTTGCAATTCAATGAGAAGTGAAAGGTCTTTCAGTTTATACTAAGTTTCCATTGATGATTGCATCAGTGGATTTGAGGAAGTGCTGCTCCTATTTTCATCGGTTTTCTACCCAAAATTTTCAATGATTTAACTTACAAACGTGTTGTTACCGTGGTTTATGTCCATTAGGAATTTCCATTTCAATTTATTTTCTTTCATTTGTCATTATCTTATCTTTTTTATTTGCTTTACTAACACTTGGTTAAATTAGGAATTCATATAGTTGCATTGTTAAATTGCATTCATCATAAAATGAAAAATACCAAAAATATATTTCTTTGTGGTTAATTTTTGAGACAACAAGAAGATTGAACATCTTATTCAAAATTGGTTAGAACCAGAAAATGATTCCCTATGAACAAACATATTTATCTTCAATCGAGCATATTTCAATAGGTTGCAAGATCACCCAAAACCTTGGAGTTGATCCTAGATTAGCTTTTCAAGAGAGGAATTTGAAAGGATTCCTATCATTAAGCATCATGCAAAACGACAGCTCAAAACCTCCTTAATGGTAGCAACTCCCCCAAGAATTATATCATCAACAAATTTTTGATGAGAGAAATTATATATATCATGTGAGGATGGTCAAATGTCTCCTAGAGATTTCACGTTATTATGGGTTGAGATCAGTCTTGACAATGATTCAACAACAATAACAAAAAGAGTAGGGGAAAAGGGGTCTTTCTATCTTAATCCACTGGAAGGTTTGAAAAAACAAAAGGGGACACCATTAACCATAACACATAGAGAGGTTGTGGTAACCAATTGAGATATAAGCTTACAAACCTTCCTATTGTTGGGACTCAAAATTGAAGCCCCGATTTGGAGTACCATTGAGAAATTAAGCCTTATAAATTATTTTTAATGCATGCATATCCGGCTATCCATTTGAGACCTAAGAGGTGTTTAATGCTTCTAACATATTTCATTTAGTGTGTCCACTTATTTCACAATGATAAATTTCTTTTTTGAAGTCGTCTCGTGAAGTCTTGTTTTGAGCAAATTCTAAATTTGCATTTTCACCTTAGTGTCAAACAGCGATAGGAGCTTGTGTTTGCAACTAAATATCTCGCACCTAGCAATGCTTCATGACATGCCACTTTGGAAATGCGTAGTGTCCATAATAGAGAACCTATGTTTCAGATTTTGAGTCATTTTGAGTCTGTTTCACTAGGTTTTAAATCCCTCAAAGTTGGTAATTTAATGTTGTCATGTTAATGCACTTAGTTCTAAATTCTAGAAGGCCCTATTTGACCTATTATAACTTTGAACCAGTTGACCAAAATACTAAAATTCCTTTTGAGTTGCATTGTAGAGGTCAGAGACTTGCTACATTTCAAATTTGAGCTTATGACAAATCTGTTTGATCAGTTTTCAAATGCGATTCCAAATGCAATTTCTGAATTTTTAGTAGTGTTAGCAAATGCAAATTTTTTAGTACCCCTGTTTTTGACATTATAACTCCTAATCCATGATAGGTGAGATTTAATAGATTGTACCACTATGTTATACTCTAAAAATACTCCAAGTGTGCCAAGTTTCAAATCTTGATGAATCTGTTTGCACACTTTTCTAGGTCAATTCCATTTGCAAAAAATGCTTTCCTGCTATTATTTCTAGTCTGCAAATTTGAATAGCCTACTTTGACCGTTCGCCAAATGTGCCCTATTATTCATCATGATCCCAAATTATATATTTATAATTTCCTCATGACAGTGAACCAACACCCTAGTTTTTGTTCTCCCAAGTGTCAATTTGCCCAGTTTTCAAAGCCAAATCTAAACCCAATTTATTGTCTTCTAACATGTTTGCTTGCAGGCAATTCTGAGAGGTCAAGTTTGATGGAAAATATCTTCTAACCCCAAATTCATCATGAGAAAAGATTTGACATGGTACAAGGATGTGGAATAAAGAATTAATGTGCCATTTTTTAGAGCCCGATCAGGTGTTCTGGTCAGTTTTTAAGGTTAGTCATAGGACCTCCTGGCACAAATTTGACAAGTTGCAAATTAATGGTAAAGTGATCTTTAATTAATGGTTTGATGATCAAACTTATTTCTAATCAGTATGAGATGGTTAATGGATTAGTTTTGCAGTTTAGTTGTTCGAAAACAATTTTTTTTTAGCTGGACCCACTTTGGGGCCCGACTAATTTTCACCAGATTCATAAGATGCTGGGATTTGGGGTGTTCAAAAGAAGTGACAATGTTTCAAACTTATCTTGATACATTATTATAGAAAATCAAAATTCTTGGGAATGGTTTACTTCAGCCAGTAATAAGCAAGCTACCATTTGCATATCTTGGTTCTTCTACTGGACATGTCATGCATGCTATTTCTAAAGATGCTTCAAACCCATCAATTCATCAATCTTCAAAGCCTCTTCTTAGCATTAAATTTTTCGACAATAGTCTTCATTTACCTAGTAAAATTTCCTTGAAAGGACCTTTACGTGAAACTTAAGCTATTAGGAGAGAGGCTTCTAGCAAAGAAAACCAAAATTAAAATGAGTAACCTAAATCTAGAGTTTAACAAGGATTTCACCTTCACTATGAAGGATTCAGATTCTCAAGCTCTAGAAGTTATTGTCTATGATTGGGAAAAGGTTGGTTCACATGATAAGATGGGCTCAGCTCTGCATTCAAGAGAAACTCTAGGAACAAAGATAAAGCACAACAACAAGAAGACACCAACAAAAAAGTTAAGAGGAGCTGGCATGTTGAGGAAAGCCAAATCTCATGCAAATGGAAACCATAAAAAATAGAGGCAACCTGTGCCAAAAAAAGAGAGTCTGCCATTGTTAAAAGGAGATGCTATTATAGAGGCCCACGCATGCAAAGAGAGAGATGTCACTAGTTTATAAGAAAGGAACAGATTCAATGCAATGAAAAAGAGGAATTCCACATCAAATGGGGCAGCTCATGCATTGAACTGGGTCCCCACATTTTATAAAAAGTAGCTCATGTCCAAAGAAAGTGCAAGGATCTGCATGCAAAGAAGAAGTCTCTCACACTAGGGAACTCATAGAATGAAATCCACCCATGTCGAAGGGTAAAAGGGGCACCACAAGAGTAGGCCATGGCAAGGAAGGCCCACAGTAAAAAATAAAGAACTACACGCCTAAGAGTTTAGGGGGTAGCATCGATGCCATAGTCCACGTGGGTAGTTTGGAAAACACAACATGAGTTTTGATCCCACATGTTCAATGTGAGGTGTTTTATATTTGCTTTTATGGCCACACACTCAACCTATAACATGTCTTAAAGATGTCAAATTTTATAAGCCAAGGAAGATGTGGTGTGCACGTGGAGGGGCCCACCTGACCGGTTGAAGACAGAGAAATTTTGAACAAACCAATGCACATGCTGATGTGGTGAATTTCGACCAAGTGCACACGATTGTGACACATGTCCACATCGGAGGGTTGGCACATGCCCACAAAATGGAGATGCTCACCAGTTAAGAAATGCAGGATTGTAGGTGAGCACCATGTGGCTGTGGGTCCCAGCTGGTGGTGAGGTGGTGCCACAAGAGTAGATTAAGATCAACGCACTAGATCATGACACGTGGCCTAGATCAATGGCCAGTGCATGCTCGCTTCCTGAAGATGCAAGGTGGTTAAAAAATATGGTTAAGTGGGTGAGTGCCACGTGACGATGAGATAGCAAGTTGAGGTTGACCAATCAGAGGCCACCATGTGGCACCCAATCAAAGGAGGGTTGACCCCAAAATTGAGGGCTGAGGGAAAATAAAATAAAATATTTTAAACTGTCATTTTAAAATGTTTTTCAAAAGGGGTAAGGAGAAATTTGGAAAATGATTAAAAATATTAGTTTTAATTATTTCTTCAAAATGTATGTGCAAGCAAAGCTTTTAAAATCAAAAGGGTATTTGTTATAAAGTTTAAACTTTAGATATTTTAAATTTTTGAAAAATAAGAAGTGCAGATCAGACATTTATAGCAGGGGGACATTTTTTCAAACTAAGATTTTGAAGGTTTCTGGTAAGAAAATATAGCAATGTTATATATCGTCAGAACAGGGAGAAGATGAAATTTTAGATTATGGAGTTCATTTTTTCATAGGAATTCATTGGTTTGAGTTATAGCAAAAAATGTAAAATTTGGGCCCTTCTTAGTGGAATGAGCTAAAATTGAAAATGCAATTATAGGATTGGTAAAACATGGTAAAAATGCAGTTGGGATTCATTTTAATCAAATTCAATCAGTTTAAACTCAAATTTTTACCAGCATTTTAGTAGGTTTTCAGATTTTGGTGACTCAAAAGGTTTTCATCATTCAACAGGAGATATTTTCAAATTAGTAATAGAAGATTAATGAAAACCAAATCAGATCAAAGGGGAAAGAGATTAGAGGGAGTCTTTTCATTTCTAAGAGAGGTTTTTCAAGTGGATAGATGTCAAACATAGAACAGATCTAGGAATTCTTTCTCACCTATATCCTTCTTTCTCTTTTTCATTGTAGTTGTTAGTAGTTTTCTCTAGGGAAACTAGCAGGGTTCCAGTGTTCTACTGTGAAACCAAGATTGTTGATGGTTTTGCTTCCTGTCTATTGAGCTATGCTCTAATAGTGAAGACCACACATCCACTCTTGTGCAGATTTCATTTTACTTCATGTATTGTTTCTGAGATAATGGTAATTGATGCTAGAACATGTGAGGTATCTTGAGTTGCATTCAATATTACTAGTTTAATGTATTTGGTCTTTCCAAGGATAAATACAAAAGGGAATTTATAATGAATTATCTGGGTTTTCTTATTCTATCTCCTGATTTCTTCATATGCTATTGACTTTGTAATTAAATGAATAAGGTTCATTTGATTTAAGGCAACTTGGATGAATTGTATGTTAGATCTATTGTTTCTTTTCATTCAAGGAGTTAGGTAAATGCTTCAATGTTCTAATAGGGTTTCTGGGGTATGGAGGGGATATTTCATAAGAATGGAATTGGGGAATTTTAGTTGACAAACTTAATTGTAAGGCAGTCAATTTAGGTCATCCTACTGGTAATGAATCTATGTTCCAATGGATAAGGCATTGATCACTAAATCAAATGTAAACTGATACGAATGTCATTTGTACAAATCATTTTAATCAAATAAATTCAGTTCTTCATGTTTTGTAGTGGGCTAAAAGTAATTAATCCTCACTTAGCTTATGGGTTCATAGGTTATGGTTTGTAGCTGTTTCATTCCTATGTCATCACATAAGTATTAGAAGATAAAGGGGTTTTCATTTGCAGTAAATAGGTTCAGATTTATGTTTAATTGCACTGGTACCATATATCAGAACCTCAAGGTTAACCTGCCTAGGTCTTGTAGAGCTTGAAGTAAAGAAGGGTCAAGCCTTATAGTTGGCCCAAGACTGTAGTCGAATGTATCTACCATAGGAATTTTCTAGCCTTAGATGCATTGGTCTAGTTTCTTGGTCATTTTCAAAACTATTAAATCAGGAGCCAACAAAATGGTGACTCTGCTAGGGAGTTGTATTGAATTTAAATGATAGAAAAACCTTGTGAATTTGAAAAGGATTCAATAAAATAGAAAAATGTTATTGTAGCAGTGAGGAATTATGGTGTTCTTTTCATATCCTTGCTGAAATTCCATGTTCCCCAGTACACTTTATTCTCTTACAATAGTAATTCTTAAATTAGATGCAAATTGTGTTGAGAGATGAGTATACCTTCAATCAATTTAATTTGGTGAGTGGCTGTTGTAATTTTAGAGTCGAGAAAGTTATGTTACAACTTTGTGTAGAGGTTTTAAATTCAAGGTAAATATGAAGAGATGTCTTCTATCTATTTTTGTTTTAGTGTGTGGTATCTTTAGGACTAATGCAATTCATGTCTCATTTAATGTGAGTGGCAACTCAAAGTTAATCTCTATACCAGTGCAGTTCTATACATGAATTATGATTACTTGCTATAGGAGAAGAGTAGATTCGAAGAGGTTGAAACATTCAAATTATTGGTAATATTTGTGATGTGCTGGTTCAAACAATTCAGTAAAGAATTGATGAGATTTTTGGTGTGCTGTTGTAAATGGTGGATAGAGAACTTTTAGCCATCTGGATCTTAAGGTATTTTTACTTTCATGTATTACCTTTTCATGAAAATAGATTGTTTAAAGATAGTGTTCTCCATCAAGTGAGTTTCAAAACTAAGAGGAGGAGAATAGTTTGATAAGTTTCATACACTTCATTGGATTAAGTTTTAGCTTGTTGTATTTAAGTTTGTGAAGTGTATTTGAAGAGAGTTATTTCGTAGAAGGTTGTATAGATCTGCTACAAGTTGTGAATTTGAGATTTATTAGTGGTAAATTGTTTCAAATCTTTTCTCACTAAGTGTGAGTGGTGGCTATGATCTAAATCTTTGATCTAGTGCATGGTTTATTTTAAATATCAGAGGCTTTTAGTATTTGTGGGCAAATCTAGTTTGTTGGGAAAGATGAAGTATAAAGTTATTGATTAATGGTTTATGTAGTTGTTTTTATTTGCTGAAGTAACTGATTTCAAAGGGTGAATCACTGCTATGATTTTATTTTCCTCTTCAAGGAGGTGGTGGCTCTACAGGGATCCTATTAGTGGTGTGAAGGATTTCATATTTGTACCTCTGCCAACCAGCAGATCTGAGGTTTCAAATAGCAACACATAAAGGTATTTACAATTTTCATGTATCTGTTTTTAATGAAAATTGAATGAACAAAATAGTTGCCTCCATCAGTGTTTCAGCACTAAGAAAATAGAGGTAGGAGTTTAAAATTTTAAAAGATGGAATCAGAATCTAGGTTTGAAAATGATGTGCCAACTCTTGAAAGTGTTCATGCAAATATTTCTAGGTTGAAAGGAAAGATTCATAATAAGACCGTCATAATGATAAGGAATACAATTGGTGATATCAAGGGTCTTAGTGGATTTCAAATTTACATGAAGTTTAAATCAGTAGTTATGAATCTTGATGATTTTTTCAGACCGAAGGAGTCTTCATGGCCAATGGTACTCTTAGAAGTTTTTATGCCACATTCTATTGATTGGTGAGCAAAGTCAAGATTAGACAAGATTTGTGAAATCTAAGATTTTATCATGGAGATTGAAATTGCTTTGAATGCTAATGAGTCTAATGTTAACGAATGCAATGAATCTATTGAAAATGATATTGAAGATGAAGAGTCTCAGTTTTATGAATTAGACAATATTAATCAGTAGTTTGATGACATGCATAAAGTGGATTCATCTTTTTATGATGATGAGTATAAATAAGAGGAAAAGTGTAACAACAGTAATAGTCTTTCTTCTAGTAATGAATGTGAATGTGTTACGATATCGGTTGTTGAGGTATTGTCTAAAGAAGAAGATCTATGGGATGAACAAATTTTTTTTTTCATAATGTATTACTAACAAGTCTACTTATATAAATGTGTCAAGCTATCCAGATAATAATCACAATCAAGGAAAAGAAACTAGTAATGAAGTCTTGTTAATTGCTAATGAGATTTCAGATTTGTTGGCTCATGATTTTGAAAAGTATGCTAATCTATCTAAGGATGCTTGTGCTTTGACATGTTTTGAAATTTCATATAGTGAAGTCAATTCCCCTAAATTTGATGTTGAAGAAGATATAGTTTTTGAATATGCCTTCTCAAGTTTGGGAGGTGTATATGATGGTAATTCATACATCAATACACGTGATGACTTCTATGTTGAGAATGAAAATGTAGGGACAAGGCCTATTTCTAGTTCATTTTTTTCTTGTTTTCATAAGGCCAAGATACATTCAGATTGCTCATGTGATGAGGAAAGTAATACTAATGAATTAGTTCATTCTAGTAAGTTATTTGAGGAAGAAATTGATAAGGATCAGCATATTGTGAACATGTAATTTCATGATGATTCTTATGATTTGGTATCTAATCATTTGTTAGAATGTGAATAAAATGCAGCATATGTTCAATCTAATTTATGGAGTACTAATATTGCAAATGAGGAGAAATCAGATTTTACATTTTCTTCATATTCGAATGCACAAGGTGAGTTACCATCTGATTCATGTAACTCATTGAATGAAGTAGAATACCAAGCTTTTGTGTTTCTGGTTGAAGGTATCCACGAGTTAGTTAGTGATGATTGGTTTCAGTTAGATATCATTAGTTATGATCATGCCAATTCATATTTTTATTCTGAGCAACATGAAGAAATTAATGTTGATTTGTACATGCACTATGAAAATGATGATAATAGTTTTGTTTATCCTAATGAGGTGATTGGAAGTGCTGATGTATTTGGTGAAACAAAGGAGAAAGATAATTTCAATTTACCTCAAGAAGATGTAAATGAAAATCAAGTTTATGACAGAGGTAAAATTTTTTGTTGAAGTTCAGTGGCCCGGGGCCATTGTTTGTACATAGTAGGAGTAGTTGTTTCCCTGCTTTCAATAAAGTTGTTCAAGAGAAGTTGTTATGAGTGGTCTACTTCTTCTAGAGATTTGAATCCTTTCCATGCCCACAAGAGACATGCATCCAAAGATAGAGCCACTGTTGGGATTCAAAATTGAAGTCCTGGTTTGGAGTACCATTGAGAAATTAAGCCCTATAAATGCTTTTTAATGCATGCATACCTAGCTTTCCATTTGAGGCCTAAGAGGTGTTTAATGCTTCTAACAACTTTCATTTAGTTTTTCCACTTGTTTCACAATGATAAATTTCCTTTTTGAGTCGTCTCATGAAGTCATGTTTTGAGCAAATTCCAAATTTGCATTTGCACCTAAGTGTCAAACAACGATAAGAGCTTGTGTTTGCAACTAAATATCTCACACCTAGTAACGTTTCATGACACTCCACTTTGGGAATATCTAGTGTCCATACCAGAGAACCTATTTTTTAGATTTTGAGTCTATTTGACTAGGTTTTAAATCCCTCAAAGTTGGTCATTTAATGCTATCATGCTGATGCACTTAGTTATGAATTCTGGAAGGCCCTATTTGACTTGTTATAACTTAGACCCAGTTGACCAAAATACTAAAATTACTTTTGAGTTGCATTTTAGAGGTTAGATAATTGCTACATTTCAAATTTGAGCTTATGACGAATCTGTTTGATCAGTTTTCAAAAGTGATTCCAAATGCAATTTCTGACTTTTTACCGGTGTTAGTAAATACAAATTTGTCAGTACCCCTGTTCATGATGTTATAACTCCTAATTCATGAGAGGTTAGATCAAATAGATTATACCATTGTGTTGTACTCTAAAAATACTCCAAGTGTACCAAGTTTCAAATCATGATGAATCCGTTTGCACACTTTTCTAGGTAAATTCCATTTGCAAAAAATGCTTTCTTGCCATTATTTCCAGTCTACAAATTTGAGTAGCCTACTTTGACCATTTTCCAAATGTGCCCTATTATTCATCATGAGCCCAAATCATAGATTTATACTCTCTTCATGACACTAAACCAATGCTCCATTTTTCGTTCTCCCAAGTGTCAAGTTGCCCAATTTTCAAAGCCAAATTTAAATCCAATTTATTATTTTCTAACATGTTTTCTTGCAGACAGTTCTAAGAGGTCAACTTTGACGGTAAATATCTTTTGACCCCAAATTTTTCATGAGACAAGATTCAACATGGTGCAAGAAAGTAGAACAAAGAATCAGTGTGCCAGTTTTTAGAGCCCGATCAGGTGTTCTAGTTAGTTTTTAAGGCTAGTCAAAGGACCTCTTGGCACAAAGTCGACAAGTTGTAGATTAATGGGAAAGTGATATTTAGTTAATGGTTTGGTGATCAAACTTGTTTCTAATTAGTATGAGATTTTTAATGGATTAGTTCTACAGTTTAGTTGTTCAGAAACAATTTTTTTTTTTTTAAAGCTAGACCCACTTTAGGGCCCGACTAATTTTCACTAGATTGATAAGATGCTAGGATTTGGGGTGTTCAAAAGATGTGACAATGTTTCAAACTTATCTTAATACATTATTATAGAAAATCAAAATTCTTGCGAATGGTTTACTTCAATTAGCAATAAGCAGGTTACCATCTGCATATCTTGGTTCTTCTACTGGACATTTTATGCATGCTATTTTTAAAGATGATTCAAATCCATCAGTTCATCAATCTTCAAAGCCTCTTCTTAGCATTGAATTATTCGACAATAGTCTTGATTTACCTAGGAAAATTTCCTTGAAAGTACCTTTGTGTGAAACTTAAGCTATCAGGAGAGAGGGTTCTAGCAAAGAAAACTAAAATTAAAATGAGTAACTTGAATCTAGAGTTTAACAAGGATTTCACCTTCACTGTAAAGGATCCAGATTCTCAAGTTCTAGAAGTTATTGTCTACGACAGGGAAAAGTTTGGTTCACATGATAAGATGGGAATGAATATTTTCCCTTTGAAAGAATTGACAGCAAATGAGAGTAAAAATCTTACCCGTGAACTTCTTAAAAACATGGAAACAAATGACCCCCAAAATGAAATATCACATGGGAAAATCACTGTGGAAATGATATACACACCTTTTAAGAAGGATGAAACTGTAAGTGCTGATGATGGTGCATTTGAGAAGGCTCTAGAAGTCACACCAGTAGGTGGAGGCTTGCTTGTAGTAAGAGTAAATGAGGCCCAAGATGTTGAAGGAAAAAATCATACAAATCCTTAAGTCTATCTTCTTATTAGAGGAGAAGAGAGGAAGACCAAACCTATAAAGAAAAATAGAGACCCAAGGTGGGAACAAGAATTTGAATTTACTTTGGAGGAACCACCTATAAATGAAAAGCTCCATGTTGAGGTTATCATCAAGGTAATGGGCTTAGCTCTACATTCATGAGAAACTCTAGGAATAGAGATAAAACATAGCAACAAGAAGATGCCAACGATAGAGTTAAGAGGAGTAGGCATGTTGAGGAAAAGAAAATCCCATGCGAATGGAAACCATCAAAAAATAGAGGCAACCTATGCCAAAAAATGAGAGTCTACCATTGTTAAAAGGAGATTCTATTATGGAGGCCCATGCATTCAAAGAGAGAGAGGCCACTAGTTTATAAGAAAGGAATAGATTCAATGCAATGAAAAAGAGGAATTCTACATCAAATGGGGCAGCTCATGCATTGAACTGGGTCCCTGTGTTTTATAAAAATTAGCTCATGTCTAAAGAAAGTGCATGGATTTGCACACAAAGAAGAAGTATCTCATGCTAGGGAACTCATAGAATTAAATCTACTTACGTGGAAGGGAAAAGGGGGTAGCACAAGAATAGGCTTTACTATTCTCCATGTTCTGTTCTTCTCTATTTGTTCAATCTCTTTTTCCATGGCTTTGCTCTAGCCAACATCTTCTAATATATCTCTTATTGATTTGGGCTCCATCATGCTTAGAAAACATGTATCACTTCTCAATCTATTTCTTGTCATTGGCCTAGCAGTTTTATCTCCAATGATTTGAGCAACATGATGATGTCTTTTGGCATATTTAGCCAATCTTGGTCTACTCTTATTTCTTCATTCTATCTTTTAGCTTTAGAATCACTATGTGCATCTTTTTTAGGTATCTTGGCATTTCTTTCATGTCCAACAACTTCAAAATTAGAATGCGCATTTACTTCATTTTGTGACTCTCCATCTAAATGTGGCTCAGTTCCTAAATAAAACTCAACATTCATAGGGTGTGACTCGACAGTCACTAAAACTTGTTGTTGATTTGCAGCTTGATTTGTAGCATCTTCTTCAATAGAAATACCTTCATAAAAGTATACAAATGATTTGTATTCTTCTTGTTCTTTCATAGGTTCAACCTCATGTACTTCTGTATATTCATCAAAGTTCACATTTGTACTTTCTACAACTTTGTTAGTGTTAGTATTCAAACACTTATAAGCTTTACTTATTGTGGAATATCCAAGGAATATACCTTTTCACTTTTTGCATCAAGTTTACAGTTCCTGAAATATTTAAGAATGTAAAATTTGCTTCCAAATGTTTGAATTTACAATTGGGAAGAATACTTCTAAGAGGGGGGGGGGGGTTGCTACGAATCAAAAGTACCAAATTTTAAGCTATAAAACCCTTTTAACTAAAATCAATACATGCATCTAACACTTCTAATTAACATGAAAGTAAAGACATGCATGAAAATAGACAACACAATATCTGATCACCTAGAAACCCTCCAAAACAAGAAGGCAAAACTAGGGTGGAGATTTCACCCACAACTTATCACTACAACAATATTTAACTTGTCAAGGTTACAAAGTTTGACCATCATCATTGGTCTACCCTATGAAATGTCTGCCTTGTTAAAGGCTTAACACTCTATTAAAGGTGACCTATCTAAAGGATTTACAAACATTCACTTGGAATGTCACCTTGTTAAAGGATTTACAATATGGATGTTAAACCAACCTATGTTCATAGGATTTTCATTCTCCTAATACAATGGCTAGAAAGTAGAGTAGAATGTGATGACTTGATGACATACAATCCTCAATTATTGATTTTAGATCCTTGTTTTGTCCATTCTTGATCTAACCCTTATTGATTTGATATGATCCAGTTCAAAGTACTGATACTCTATTTTGATAATTGATTCTGCAATGCTCCTTCTTCTTCTAAGTCTTTACACCCCTTTCACTTCCCTCAAAATTCACTAGTATTCTCTTCTTGCATGCATTCTCTACTTGCATACCCTCTCATACTCTCTCATCCTCTCTACTAAATTATGGGATCTTGACCTCCTTAAAAAGGTTTCATGACTTAGGGTTTAGGTATGAATCTATGATTGAGATTCATCCATCTTTCCCACTCAAATCTTTCCAACTTTCAGCTTGGTTGCGTGTTCATTTCATAGGGAATTAAAAAGATTCAATCTTATCTTTTAATCCTTTGAGATTCATCTTGTGTCAGATCAAAAATGATTTACATCTGAGTTCGTGAGGGCACAAACTCTTATGTTGATTCTGTGTTACTCGACAATTACTGATTATTGATGCTCGACACATATAAGAATTTTGTCTTGCTCGACATCTATTAGTCACTTGGTAGTTGAAACTTGCTTGGCACTATCTATCTACTTGGCATCTATTGTGACCTGAAACTTCTTGAATTTTTGGCTTAGCACATACTGTAACTTGCATCTGTATTATACTCAGCTTCAACTAAGAAAAATTCTCAAGTGTGTTGACACTCAATTGTCAAAACCAATCTGAGACCAACAATCTCCCCCTTTGACATGAGTGTCAAAAACACTTAACTATACATAATGAATCTAATCTTTTTGAGTATAATATACATCTATTTGGCATATATACAAAACTTCAAAAATTCTTCAAATTTTTGTGAAGATATGTCAAAATTTGATACTCCCCCTGAGATGATGTGCCAATGCTGTATCTACAACTTTTCATGCTAGATTTGTCTCATACAAATTTTGATACTCTTTATCTCTGCCTATTCTATCTACCCTACTCTTGCTTTACTCCCCCTTTCACACATCTTCCCTTGCAGTTATAATTTCCTTTTGGCTTACTTCCTCAAAATTTATCTCCTTGTCTCCCTCTTTGTTTTATTGTTTTATCTCCCCCTTTGTTGATACTTATGTCAAAAGGGTTCTATACATTAACTAAATACTTAGCCAAAAAGGATCTATTTACCTCCATGACTATCCTAAGAGTAGCATCCCAATTGTCTAGTGCAATTTCTAGTGATTTAAGCTGGATGGATATCTTTGCTACAAGGTAAAATAGGCCTTCCAATGTAGAAAGATTGGGGTCTTTCTTTATAAATTTTTTACCATAGGCCAGTTCTTTTTGCAAAATTTCCATGTGTGGGGCGATGGGAGATTGAATCTGTATTAACTTGGCCTTAGTATTCACCTCATCTACAGTTAGTATATCTAGTTCCTTTTGAGTGTGAAGCATAGTTTGAAAATGCTTCTCACTCTAAGTTGGATCCTTAGGTAGTTGCATGCTTGATATTTTAAGGTTTCTCTCCAAGCTCATTATCGATGGGCTAGTTTCTTGTGTGAAAATTGATGAGTCACACAATTATGAGTACAATGAGAATATATTCTCAAGTACTACCTTTACCTTTTCAATCTTCTTTGCTAGCTCCACCTAGGATAATGCTATTTCACTTGATATTATTTCATTCACCTTTGTTTGAAACCTCTTTTTAGACCATTCTAATAGTTTTGCATTTGCATCAAGGTCTTCATTCTGTACCTGGTCCACTATACTAGATAGTTTCTCCATGATTGGCTTAGTTTCATCAGGTACTTGCAAGCTGAAAGCATCTAGAAAGATGTCCTTTATTTCAATCAAAGTTTGCCTTTGTTTATACTCACTTATGAGGATCTCTTGTTTCTTCTTCCTCTCAAGTGCCTCTTGCACTTCATTTATTTGATCAATGTTCATATTTTCATAGTCATACTTGGGAATGACTATGTCCTCATCTAGTGCAGGGTCTCCATAGTGAAGTACCCTTGCTACTCTTGTTGAGCTTGAGCCTAGTACATATATTCCCAGTGGCATGGCAATAATACTTGGTTTCTAAGGCATTGTTGGAGTCCTTGTTGTAGGCAAATTTATTAATGTTTATATTGCATCTTGCTCCTTCTCCTTTGGGGTCTCCTCCTCTTTTCCTTCCTTGTCAATTATAGTGATCTTTGGGGGTGCACCTTGTACTTGCACTATAGAGATAGAGGTATCCATCTATCCTGTTTGATCCTTTACTGACTCCTTGGTAGTTGTAGTGACAAGTATTGTGGAATCAACCTTGGCTGATGTATCTTGTGTAGCTTGCTCTTGGCATTGTCCACTCATGGTTGTTGGGATATGAGAAGGTGGTTCTTGTGGATTCACCTTATCCCTTGTTATGTCTTCTACTAGCTTTTGTAATTCTTCCACACTCACCAAGATTGGATTTGTACACAATTGTGCTTGTAGTGTAGTCTAGTGAAGAATCTTTTTAAGATCCTCTGTAGTTAGTGGATTTATGTTCTAACTAGAATTGTCAAGAACATCTTGAATAGTTACTGTATCTGTAGGTGTGGGAGTTACATGTGGAGGACTAGGTGGTCGAAATTGTGTGTCTTGCACACTCTTCTTGTTGCTTCTCCTCAATAGTTGCCATATCACCTTTTTGTGTTTCCTTCTCCACTATAACATCTTCCTTTTCTTTTTCTCCTTCTTCTTTCTTATCATTTTCCTCTTCTTTTTCTTCATTTTTTCTTCCCTCAAATGGATCTACTTCTCCTTCTTTCATAGTTGTCAAGCCATAAATTAACTTCTACATTTGTGTGGACCTTTTCACAACATCTTCAATTTTATTCAGTAAAATACTAAAGGCTTTATACTTTGGTGCAAATTTGTTCCCATGTTTCTTATTTGCCTTACTAATTTTTCCTTTAGTAAGTTTTGGCATTACCTGAGCCAATGTTGACTCTCTTATTTCTTTTTCCATATTGAGGTAGTAATGCCATTTATTTTCTACAATAGAATATAACTCCTTAGGCATTTTATTTTCAAGTTCAAGTGGAGTGTTCTTGAACTTTTCCATCATGGTATAAACTGAATCTTCAACCATGTTTTGTTCCTCTCTAGTCAACTTATTAAAATCAATACCTTTTAAGCCTAACAAGTCTACATTATCCCTAATGTCATCACATATGTCTTCCAAATCAGACTTAGACGTGTGACTTACCACTCTGAATTGAATGATCTCATTAAATTATGTTCTTTCTTCATCTGATTCAAGACGTGCCACATATTTTATTCTCATCTTCTTCTGAGTTGGACCTTCCTAGTCAGTGGCCTTCTTATTTTCTTGCTCCTTGGCCTTCTTTGATGTGGCTCTTGTACTAGCCCTTGTGGTAGGCTTTACTAGGCTAGGCTTAGAAACTTTCTTGGGCTTGGCAACTGGTTTGGTAGGTACTTCTTTGGTTTCCTCTTCCTCCTCGACACCTTCTTGCTCTTCTACATCTTCTCCCATGCCTTGGGTCAATGCAAGTGGCCCTTGATCCTATTCTTCTTCATCATCATCTGCCTCTTCATCATCTTCCTCACCTTCTGCTATGCCTTCACCAAATTTAGCCTTGAGCTTCTTCACTAGTTTATCTTTCTTTTTCATAATTGAAGCTATTTTTAGTTCCATGTCCACCTTTGATCAAACAACATCATAAGTGCCAAAGGGTTGAGCACTTTTATCAATATCTTGTACTAGCAATGCTATGATTTCTGTTGATGCCTCATCAATATTTATTTCATATCCAAGTGGCCTCAACCATCTCACCCTTGGTACTACTGCTTGGATATATGTGAAATCAATTTCTACTAAGAAACATATGTCATTGATATGATGTTCAACAAGAGAGATAGGTATCCTTAATCTATATTTCATTGACTTCTTAAAGTCTTCAAAGTAGTTGGTCATTAAAGTTTCAAAATTTTCCCACATTTGCTCTATGTATTCATTGACCTATACTACTATTGACTCGTCTATTTTGCAGCTTACCTTTCCAAAAGAGGGGAATTCATTCTAAACATAAAAGAATGTACATATCAAAATATCTCCAAATTTATATTGAGCTCCCTTGGACCTTCGTATAGCTCCCAAATTCTCCATAATCTGTTGCAATTGCAATTTAGTTAGATCATAAGTATGTTCCTTAACAATTTTGTATCCCACGTCTACTACAATACAAGGTACACTATTGAGTCGACTTGACTAGTAAAATTTATGAGATATGACTCTAATAGAAAATTCCACAAGAGTATCCTTGATGGTGTCAATTGTGATTCCTCTCTTGTTCCATTTTGCTCTAGTGTTATTCTCTATTGCTTCTTTAGAATCACTCCTTAGGGTTTTTGGCCATTCTAGGGTTGGATACCCGATTACCTTATGTATAATTCTTTTTTCGCAATTTGATAAGTCCATTCTCTAACCATATGCTTCCATCATGTATTCTACTTAACACATTTTTTACCCATTCCATCTTGAATACTATAGGGAAATCTAGGGCATGGGTTAAGCCCATGCCCTAGATTTGAAACTCTTCTTTCAATACCCCATTCTCACATAGTTTATTATATGCTTATCTAATTTCCATATCACCAATAGCTCCAATTTTGTAGTTATAACATCTCCTAACATCTTGCACCATCACAACTTTGGGCAGAATAATGGATAAAGCTCTGGTAGGGTCGTTCTTATAAGAAACTTTAGGAATTGGTCTAAAATTGGGTTGTTTCACTTCATTACTAACCAATTGAACTTCAAATGACTCATTGTGCTAGGGTTTCCTAGAGCTAGATGCCATTTCTTCAAACTAAGGTTTCAAAACATAAAAATGGCTTAAATTTGTAGCTCAACACTAGTGCAAATACCTTGAATCAATAAAAAGATGCTAAATCTTGGCTTCAATTTGCACAAAAGCTTCAATCTCTACTTGGAAACCATTTTTGCACTCTTCTTACTTTTACTCTATGTTTGTGATGATGAAAAATGATTGAAAACATGACCTTATACCCTTTATTTCATAGCATTTATTGCTTAGTGCATAAACAACTGTACACTCGGCTCCTTATGTAATTCTATTTCACTTGGCTTCCATTAATTTTCCAACACTTGACATACACTAGAGTTTCCCTTCCTTGGCTTCAATAGGAATTTCCTTTCTCTTGACATCCACTACTAACTCGGCTTCTATTGACTTTGGCATACAACTTGACATTTGAAGACAACTTTCCTTACTCGGTAGCAATGTGAAAATTTTAAAGTTTTGACTTTGCATCTTTATTCATGCCGATACATCCTTTTCAGTACTAATTTGATCTTGGAATTGATGTATGATAAAACATTTAAATATCAACCTCATATACCTTCTTTTGCTTAGTTGGATGAAGTGTGATCACTTAACCTTTTGGGTGAAGTGATCTCTCCATCAGATGTGCTACTTCCATATTTCTTCTTCCATGTTTTATTCATTTCTCCTCTGATGTGTTCAACATCAACTTCACCTTTTCCTTTGTTGAACTCTAAATTAGGTGCCTTTGACCTAGTTGGGAAATTTTGCTAATATGTCCAGTCTTTAGACAACTAAAGAAAGTGTTTTGGCTCAACCATCTATTGTAGCTTCCACTAAAATGTGTTCTTATGCAGTTCTCTGGAATGTGTCCATACTCTTGACAATAGTGACAACTATGCCTAGTATTGTAGTCCCAATTGTAGTGATGTCCATGACTATTTGTCTTTTCTGGTTGATTTGGTGTCCACATAGGCTTTGATCTACATTCAAAAGCTCTATGTCCATACTTCTTGCAATTTTAGCAGTGACCTTAAAATATTAGTGTCTTGATAGTTCTAGTCCTGTAGTCATGTGCCTGATGACCTTGTTTATTGCACTTGTGATAGTGACCCATGTTTTTAGGTTTGTCATGTTGATTGGCATTCATATTCCTGCACACATTAGAGGTATGTCCCTTTTTACCACAAAAATGAGAAGTGGGTTTTGTGTTCTTACCTTTTTTATTTCTTTCTTCTACAGTCTTGGATGACTCTCCTTCTTCAGTGCTGGTGTATCCTAGTCCTAAAGTGTCATTGCTAGATCTTGGTGATTTTAGTAGTTGTTCAAAGTACTTGATAGATTTGTTAGGTTTTTTGAAGCTCTCTACAATTTCCTTCTCTCTTCTGAAGTCATTTTGCAGTTGTTCATTTTGCATCTTTAGTGTGGAGATCTCAATGTCCTTGACATTTAGCTTATGATGGGCATTCATTGTTTGGCTTAGGGTGGCTAGTTAGGTGTTGGAAATTCTTGCAAGCTCAACTGACTTTTCTTCTAGTTTTTTGGAAAGGTTTCTGTTTTCATCTTCTATCATAGCTTTATCTTCAATAGCTCTCTTCTTATATTCAATCACTTCACAAAGCATCATGGCTTGCGATTCTTGTTCAATCTTGAGAGTTCTAATATCTTCTGCTTTAGCTCTACTTTTCTCCATCAGATCTAAAATTTCTGCATCAAATTCCTTAGAATCTCCATTGGAAAATACTTTCGCGGTGTCAATCTTCTTGTATTATGTATCATTTTTAGCAATGAAGATTTCTTTTCTTCTCTTCAAGGATTTCCTAAATTCTTCCCTAGCTTCTTCCAGAGAATGTAGAATAAGATGTATCTCGATCGCCTAATTCTCTATAATCTTCCCAAGCTTGTAGACCTCCATTACTAGATTTTTTTTCAAGTTGTAAGGCTTTTCCTTGTAAGAACTTGGCTCTAATACCAATTTTTGGAATTTACAAGTGGGAAGAACACTTTTGAGAGGGGGGGAGGGTGAATCAGAAGTACCAAACATTAAGCTATAAAACCTTTTTAAATAAAATTAATACACACATCTTACACTTCTAATTAACATGAACATAAAGGCATGCATAAAAATAGACAACACAATATTTGATCACCTAGAAACCCTCCAAAATGAGAAGGTAAAACTGGGGTGGGGATGACACCCAAAACTTAGCACTATAACAATATGTAATTTTTCAAGGTTACAAAGTTTGACCATCACCAATGGTTTTCCCTATGAAATGCCTAACTTGTTAAAGGATTAACACCCTATTAAAAGTGACCTATCTAAAGGATTTACAAACATTCACTTGAAATGTCACCTTGTTAAAGGATTTACAATATGGCTGTTAAACCAACCTATCTTCATAGAATTTTCATTCTCCTAATACAATGACTAAAAAGTATAGTAGAATGTGATGACCTAATGACTTACAATCCTTAATTGCTGATTTTAGATCCTTGTTCTATCCATTCTTGATCTGACCCTTATTGATATGATATGATCCTATTTGAAGTACTATTACTCTATTCTAATAAATGATTATGCAATGCTCCTTCTTCTTCTAATTCTTTACACCCCTTTCACTTCCTTCAAACTTTGCTAGCATTCTCTTCTTGCATGCATTCTCTGCTCACATACCCTCTCATACTCTCTCATCCTCTCTACTGAATTAGGGGGCCTCAACCTCCTTAAAAAGGTTTCATGACTTAGGGTTAGGTATAAATCTACGATTGAGATCATCCATCTTTCTCACTCAAATCTTTCCATTTTTTTGATTAGCTGCATGTTGATTTCATAGGGAATTAAAAAGATTTGATCTTATCTTTTAATCCTTCGAGATTTATCTTGTGTCAGCTCAAAAATGGTTTACATCTAAGTTTGTGAGGGCACAAACTCTTATGCTGATTCTATGTTACTCAACACTTACTGATTACTGATGCTTGACACATATAAGAATTTTGTCTTGCTTGGCATCTATTTGTCACTTGACAATTGAAACTTGCTCGGTACTCTCTATCTGCTCGACATCTATTGTAACTCGACACTTTTTGAATTTCTTGTTCAACACATACTATAACTCGGCATTTGTATTATACTTGACTTCAACTAAGAAAATTTCTAAAGTGTGTTGACACTCAATTGTCAATACCAATTTGAGACCAACACCAAATACCTTAAAATATTTTACATAGGGTGAGTGTCCATACCATAGTTCAAAAGGTGTAGAATGAGTACCTTTCTTGACTTGCACATAATTCAAAGTATATATAGCTATACTTACAACTTCTCTTTAGTATTTCAAAGCAACATTCTTCTCCATCATGAGTGTTCTAACACAGTCTATTGTAGACATATTTCTCCTTTTAGCAATACCATTTTGTGGTGAGGTTCTAGGTGTAGATGTCTGTCTTTTGATTCCTCTATCATTATAGAGCAGCTGAAATTCATTTGATGTGAATTATCCTCCTCTATTTGATCTCAAACATTTTAGGCTCTTACCTATTTCCTTCTCAACTCTTGCTAAGTACCATTTAAACATTTGAAAAGCATCAAATTTCTGTTTTAGAAACATGACTGTCATCATTCTTTAATAATCATCAACAAATAACATAATATACTTATCTCCTTTGTAGCTTTTCACATCAATTGGTCCACACAAGTCAGTATGAACAATCTCTAGTATTTATTTAGAGGTATAAGCTTTACTCTTAAAGCTTGAATTTTTCATTTTACCTGACATTGGTTGCACATTGTATTGTCAGGTTTGTTCAATTTAGGCAAACCTTTAACTTTCTTCATGTTACTGATACTAACCAAGTTATCAAATTTAACATGACATAACCTCTTGTGCCATAGCCATACATTGTAAAATCTTACAACAAGACAAGTAGCATCCTCTATATCAAGGTATAATAGATTACTTCTAGTTTGATCACACTTTCCAATCAATTTCCCATCAGTATCATGTATCTTAGCAATATTTTTTTCAAACTCAATCTTACATCTTGAATTATTCAATTGTGACACACTCAAAAGATTATAATTGAGTCATTCAACATAGTAATCATTTTCACAAAGTATCTTATATGTGAGCTTGATAGAACCTTTTCCTTTTATAAAAAATGGTGCATCATTACCAAATCTTACACTATTTCCTTCATAACAATTTAAGATAATGAACCTACTTTTGTCTCCAGTCATAAAATGTGAGCATCCATTGTCAATGATCCATTTGTCATTTTTGTTTTCACAAGTCACAAGTGTAGTTGCCTCTTCTTTATCAAATTTTTCCTTCATTGCAACATACACCACTTCATCATCATGTTCATCAGATTCATCTTTTGTTTCCTTTTCAACTATGTAGCATGTCTTCTTGCCTTTGTCTTTGTAATCTTTTCTCTCATGTTCTCTTCTATTTTTGTACTTGTCACGACCTTTTTAGTTCTTCTTCTATCTACATCAAGTAGCAATATGACCAACCTCATTGCAATTGAAACAAATGATATGTAACTTACCTTTGAAGTTGCCTTTACCTCTATGGAATCTTCTTGCCAGTAGTGCTTCCAGTTGTTCAACATCTTCCTCATATGTATCACTATCACTAGATACATATTTTATCTTTCTCCTCTTCTTCTACTTGGGCTATTTAGATTCTTTCAATAACAACTTAGCTTTGAAGGTAGATTCAAGATTTTTAGGTTTGTAATTATCAAAGTTAGATAGCTCAAAAGCAGTGAGTCTACCTACCAAACCTTCAAGGGTTAGATTATTTCCTGGAATACATCTTAGTTCTTGAATTGTAGAAACTCTAATAGCATAAATAGGCAATAGTGTTCTCAAGACTTTTCTTAGCACAATATTGTCATCTATCTGACCAGTAGCACCTTTTATTGCACTAACAACTTGTTTTATCCTAGCAACATATTGAGCAATATTCTCACCTTCTTCCATTTTTATATAATCAAACTTACCTTTGAGACTCTCAAATTTGGCTCTTTGAACATAAGTGTCTCCTCCATAGATAGTGGTTAAGGCATCCCACATTTTCTTTGCACTATTAAGACCTTTGATATGATCAAATTCAGCCTAACTTAGGATAGAGGAAATCTCCAACATCACCTGATTGTGTTCTTTCTTCTTCTTCATATCCTCAGCAGTTAGGACTCCTGCTAGATTGACATGTTCCATTGTAATTTTAGTTTGTGCATGATCTCCAAGTCATCCAAGGTATAGCTTCATCAAACTTTTCCATGAAAGAAAGTTATCTCTATTGAGCTTGGATACATTTCTTTTTGACATCTTGATCTTTGTGCTTCTAGTACCTTCAAACTAGTCCTCTTAAGCTGATAGCTCTGATACCAATTGTTTGAATTCTTTAGAATAACTAAGGATGGGGTTGAATTAGTTATCCAAGCTCCAGATGTATAAATAAAACTTTTCATAGCTTAGTGAACCCATAAAACATTTATAGTCATGCATACATCCATAAGATTATGCAATCACTTAAAACTTGTAGGTTACTATCAAATCAACTTGCATAAATGTAAAGCATGAAACATAAGAGATTCATCAACATACATAACACAATGATTTATGTGTAAACCCAATTTGGGAAAAATCACTAGTAACATGCTACTCTTTTCACTTTTCTAAAGTGATGCCCAATGAAAGGCCAACCCTATTAAAGGTTACAATACACATTGTTAAATTTGACCTTGTTAAAGGATTTCAATCACCCTGTTCGGAGTGAGCCTTGATAGAGTACTTTAGACCATTCACTTGGAATTTCACCTAGTTAAAGGATTTACAAATGACTATTAGTTCAATCTTAATCCAAACCATTTACCCTAGACAGATACAATTGTTAGAGAGTAATAGTAAGGCTTGATCTGATACAACTTACAACTTCATTTTTATATTATAGATCTTTGTTCATTCCTCCATTCTACTTGGCTTTCTCTCATTGCAACTCTGATAGCTTGTTCACCCTTCAACCATATATCTCCTTAAGCCTTCTTGTTGAACATGCCATTATAGACTCTTCTCTTAGGTCATTTGATGAAGCAAAACTTCTTGACTCCTTGTCTTCCTTAGGTTATTGGACATGACAACCTTGCTTCAATACCAACCATTCCTATAAATAGGAAATTAAGATATTTTTCCACTCATTCTCCATCATCCGATTTAGGGTTTGGATGGATTAGGTAGGATAAAATGTATCTACCCCATATTCGATATCTCTTCTAGAAACTTCTCTAGAATCCACTTTGAATTTGCCTCAAAATGGTTTATCTAAAATTCTATGCCACCACCTCATCAACCTTATCTTCCACCTGGTTCACAAAATCCAAGAAAATAAACTTGTCAGTTCAAATTCATTGAATCCACAATCATTGAAATAATGTTGCAGCTTGACATTATAAACATTCTAACGCTCCACACACACTATGTTACTCAGTATCCTCTAAAATTTACTAGTGCTTGGCATCAACTAAGTTTTACTTGGAATCGACTATCTTTCTTGGCATCCACTAGAATTTTCTTTTACTCAGTGCCGACTGATTTTCTGCTCGGCTTGCATTGACTTCGCTCGACACCTACACCTACTATCACTTGTTCTTCTAGTCTTTCTTAGTGTAGCCAACATTTATAACCTTAAGTAGATTATCAATGCATCATATTATCATTGTCTTATCTAATTCTTGTTTTTCATTACATAATCATAACTCAACCTTTCCTCTAGATGCTATTGTTATATCTTTCGATGAAATCCTCTTCATCAATCAACTAAGTGATAGTACTTGAATCTTATAAGCAATTGTCCTACCAAAAAATATGACAAAAAAATATTGAAACACATAGTCTCGTTCAACAATCTTTGTAAACAATTATCTTCTTTTATTAACTTCTTCAATCCATTCTCAATAGATTTAACCTTCCTTCACTCTCTCTTGTAGCAAGATATATCTTATGTCAAAAAAGTATTGGCTTCTACTAGAAATTAATTACAATGTACACTCTTTAATATTTTTAGGAATACAAACAACCTTCTTCCTTTTATTCCCCTTTTCCATGCGTGCAGATGTTTCAGGCTAATCATCTTCTTCTTCTAGTTCTACATCTGGTTCATGAGAGCCTAGATTTACTCTATCTTCTTCTCCTAGGTATTTTGAAAATTGATACATAATATGATAATTGGGCTGCAATAAATATTCAAGCCTAAAAATGTAGGCAACTTCTAAGAAAAACCCCTTGTAATCAGGGCATTCTTCTTCAATCCTCTTTCTACCCTTTGAATATCCTCAAAATTTCTTAGTCTATGCTCCACATTACTCTTAATCAAATTATTTCTGATTGGTACTTCTTGAGGAAATTCCATATTATTTGGGATAATATAATTTTTGATTTCTTTTAGAGCATTCCCAACTACATTCTTAGGATCATACATTTTGAATGGTTTAGAAGATAAATTATGATGTCTAAAGAACTCATGAATTTGATCAATGGATTGTTTTCCAATTGTAAAGTCACTAATTTTAAAACATCTATACAAAAATGTGTTGGAAATGATTGAAAAGCTCATGAATGAAGAGTAATGAAATTGGTAAAGAATGTTTTCAATCATTGTTTTGTCATTGATGTCAAACTTGCTACTTGCAGGAATGACAATTTCTTTAGTGATCCAAATACTATAAGTTGGTTGATTGACAAGGAGGTGGCAATCAATAAGATGTAACTAGAGTACCTATAGAAAGGTTGAAGTTATGATGTTGTAATGAAGTATAAGGATCAACTAAGCCATTGATGAAATAGTGTATTGATGACATACTCTAAGACATAGAGGATGGACACACCAAGACATATCAAAGATCAAGAGATGAGCAAGCTAGTTAGTGCTGAACAAATTCTTAGTTGAAGCTGAGAAAAGTTCAACTTAGTGTATGCCCAGTGGTCTTTAGGTGCTGAGTAGTCTTCAGGTGCCAAGTGAAGATTAGGTGCTGAGTAGCAGAAAAGAAATAGGCGCCGAGTAAGTTTTCAAGTGCCGAGCAACATATAAGTGCCGAGTAAGTTTTCAAATGCTGAGCAAGATATAAGTGCTGAGTTTCATAGAATTTCTTTTAGTGCCGAGCATCAGTAAATAAATAATGCCGAGTTGCTGCATTATTTTGAAAATTGAAGTTTTGTTAGATCTGAGCCGACATGGTAGTTATCTAGAATTCTATGAATTAGATAGAAGATAAGAATGATGAACTAGTGGCATAGAACACTATGTAAAACATTTTTTGACAAATACAATTGGATTCTAAATGAAGTTTCTAGATAAGAGAAAAATATGGGATAGATACATTGTATCTTACCTAATCCATTGAAACCCTGAAGTTGCAAAGGGAGAATCAAGTGGGAATGGTATTCCATATTTCTATTTAAGAAGTCTGAAGGTCACGAAGCAAAGAGTGGTGGTCAAGCATGAAATTATGAAGTGCTGAAGAAGGTGCTAAGGTAAAAGAGAGCATAGATGCTTTGCTTTGATAGGTGACCATAGATATGATTGCATTGGTATGATGAGTAAGAAGACTCAAGTTGATGAAGCTTGAGATGAAAAGCTTTTAGAGCTACAGTGATTAAAGCCAAGCAAAGGATTGAACCAAAGTGTGATCTGTAATCTGCAAGATATGTTGTAAGTTGTATTAGATCAAAAGTCATCATTGTTACTCTCTAGCAATTATAATAGTTAAGATAAATCCTATGGACTTAGGTTGGTTTGATAGCCACGTTGTATATCCTTTAACAGGGTGACATTCCAAGTGAATGTTCCAAAGTCCTTTAACCAGGCCCATTCCTAATAGTATGGCGAAATCCTCTAACAAGATCACATTTAACAATGTGTTGTAGCCTTTAACAGGGCAGGTCTTTAATAAGGTAGACCATTAGAAGTGGTTGAAATCAATTGCGCAATTATTTTTGTGGGTATCATCCCCACTCCAGTTTTACCTTCTTATTCCTGGAGGGTTTCTGGGTTATTAAATGCTTAGTGTTATGGTGTGATGCATGTTTAATTTTCATAGTTTTTTAAATGTTCAAATTGCATGTATGATAGTTTTAGTTATGTGCTATTAAGGATTTGTCGAAAAAGTGGCATTGGACCTTGAATAACTGATTCACCCCCTCTCTCAGTTATTCTAAAAGAATTATAACAAAATGTTCTCTTATGTAGCTTAGAGCATAGGTATTCCCTATCCATCATGATGAGTTGCCATAAGAATTCTATTATTCATTACCTACTAGGTATATATCTTGGAAATATGTGTGGGGGTTGGGGACAAGCATAAAATCTGATGACTAAAATATTTTGAAATAAAAATGCATCTCCCTAGCTATGATCTAGCAGAGCAATATATTTTATATAAACATGCCTCAACACTCTTCTTACAATTTTTGGAAGTGTATCTTGTTGGCCACCTAGCATGTTCATAACAACATAACTAAAATTATAAAAAAATGATATAGAGCTAGAGTAAGGGTAGTGTATATCCCATACCTAGGTCTAGAGTTGCAATGGAAGATCTCCATCAAGGTCTAAAGTTTGATCAATAAAATCTATGCTAAAGTAGCTAATATTATGTACAAAATCAAATGCATCAAAAGTGAATAGTGATTGACTTTTAAGTTTCAAAATTCCCCCCTCTAGGTAGTATCAATATGTTCTTTTATTTTTTGAATGATGTAGTTTCACATAATCATATTCAATGTTTGTAAAAGGATATTGAATATTAAGGTCAATGAGGTAAGGTCCTCCATACACCATATCAGAACCATCACTCCCAAGTTCCTTGTGTAAGCCATTAATCATGTTCTGCATATAATTCTAGAACTTGTTCATAGGGAGCATCTTATCTATTTTCTTAGGGATGTCTCCAACTAATTTTAGCTCTTATGGAATGTGGTGGATCATCACCCTGCCTATATAAAACTTGTCATTCCTCTTGAATTTCTCTTGAAAGTCTTAGATATCCACCTCTATGCTCATTCAACCTTCAAGCCCAAAAGCTCCAATGTACATAATACACTTCCATCCTTCTTGTGGAAGGATTTTTTTGTAGGGTTATAGGATGCTATGAGGGATTTTAGTAAATATACATCTAGATACACCTAAGGGAAGATGAGATTTTGCAAATTTCTCCACCTTGGGTTCGAGGCTAGTGGCTTCTTAAATCTATTGCTATAGAAAAATACAAATAGCTAGTACCCATTTGTGTCTGGGCATATGGAATCTCTACAATACTTATAGGGATCACTAAATCTAGGATCATTTTCCAAAATAGCATTTGATCTAGTAGGAGCTGAGCCCATTCATCTACATATATATTTGGTTTCCTATGCTTGGTTTTGCCCATTTTTGAATCCAATGCTTGAACTACCTCTACATCTTTGGAATGCCCCTCATCACCTCCATCTTCAAACATATTTTATCTACAAATAGACCCTAGATTCTAAAATTTTTAAGAAAAAAGTTAGCTATTTGATAGCTTAAACACTTTGCAACTCAATAGTCTCTTTTGATTTTGGCAACTAGTACTTTTCTTGATCACAGAGAATGTCTTTATGTAAGAGCACGTTCCATCAACTTCATTTAATCCATTAAATGTCTACATGTAGGAGGATTCAAATTTTACAATAAGAGTGTCACTTTAGGATTTTTGGTGATGTTAACAACCAAATAAGACTTCTTATTTTATGCCAAAAAAATTGATTGGCTAGAGACCCTTGTTCTTTTCATATTCTATGAAATCATTTTATACACTTTTATCTCTTTAAGGTTCCTATCTTACACTTCACTAGATTTCTCCTTTCATTGTAACCCTATGAACCCTATTGCCATAGACCTTTGATCTTACACTCAAAAGTTTATCGCATAGTCATGGACCTTTACTTTTAAACACCTTTTAAGCCATGAACTTACACTGGCGGTTAGCATCACTTCATCATAGCATCAAAACTATTGGAGAATGATCCTTTGATCTTACATTCAACTTCTTTGTAACTTTAGGAAGCATCAAAATGAACTTTATAGTTTTATATCTAGCCTTTAGTCATAGCATTGAACAACGTTTACAACATATTTACGATTCTATGATTTCCTTTGGAATGTAAGATCAAGAGACTTTACACCCTAATGGAAATACCTTTTATGTACTTATGCTCAAGACCTAAGTGTATCTTTGGATGAATCTTGTAACATGACTTAAACACTTATGATTTCCTTTGAAACACATTTTTGAGACTCATTTTAAGACTTAAGGACTTTGGCTTATGATATTATGCTCAACCCTTAGAACATATGACTGGGAGAAACTTTTACCTTTAAATAATAAACTTATGATTTTATGCTCAAGACATAAGCATAAAGTTGGTACACATTTTGAAGTTTACCAAAACAAACTTACAATGATACTCTTGAGTCTTTAGGTGTAGGGTCAGAACACTTGAACAATAACTTTTACAATGCTATGCTCACACTTAGTCGTGAGATCGAGGAAGAATATAGAATATTTCCATTATTTCTTACACCTTCCTACTCAAATATAAGCCTTAGGAAAATTAAAATTTCAACTAAAGGATAATTTTTTTAGCTAGGTTCATGACATGTTTAAGACATTTTCACATGACCTTGAGTTATAAAGGATAAGTAAAAATCTTAACCCAACCAAGTGCATATGTTAACCAATTTAGAGTTTTTCCTATAAAAAATTTATAATAGAATACATGGAAACCCTAATTTCACACATTCACATGATTTTCATAATAAATTTCATTTTTTTTTTAATGGTGAAAATACAAGCCATTAGTGGCTCTGTCTAGGGATAATGGATAGAAAGCACCCATGTAAGAATTCAACATTTTTGGAAGAGCAAACCACATACTTGACAAGGTGACAAATAATCAGAGAACAACATCTGATCAAATCGGGGAACAACACAACATATTTACATAAATTTATAGTACTTACATATGTATAGATCCCTAAAACTATTGTTCATGGAATAGGAAGTTCCTTTGGCAGAAGTACTTCTTCAAAAATCATCCATGAACTAGTAATTCTAGAATACCTCCTGATAATTCTTTGCTTAAATAAGAATCCTATCCCCACTTTTCATGATTTATATATGGGCCAAGCCAAATGGGATCAAATTTCCCATGTTTACCCTTATCCTCCATTCTATCATTCCAAAGTAGTACTAAGTTTTCTGACTCAAATTTCCCTTTTTATGCCTTTTTATCATATAAATGTTTTTCTTGTAATTGCAACTTTGCAATTCTTGCAGAAGCCTCTTTTCTAGTTTCATCCAATTGCAGAATCTCATCAAGTCTTATCTATAATTCATTTGTTACATCATCATCATATTGGTTTATAAATTTATACATTCTATTTAGATTGTTCTATGGTAACCTGTCTTATATTTCATAAACTAAGTCAAAAGGTGCACAACCTATTGCCTTCTTCACCATTACTCTATTAGCCCATACTGCTAAGGGTAACTTGGAATCCCAAGCCATCTTGTTTGTACTAAAAATATTTTTAACGATCTTCAAAAAACTTTCAATGTTGGACTCTACTTGTCCATTCCCTTGAGGATGATATGAGGATGATGTGGATCTGGTAATGCTATATAAATCTTCTCTATAGGCCTTTAAGTCATCAAAAGACTAAGAAAATTCATGTCTATATTTTATTAACAAAATGATTAGGGCTTTTCTAACTCTAGGAGACAATCTCTTACCAATATATACCTTTTTTGGTGTATCCTCTATCTCAAGATTACTTCTTCTAAATATTTAGCATCATGTTCCTTAGTATTCAAGTTGGATCTATCATGATTATCAAAGACAATTTCCAATACCACTAGTCCTTTGGGAATTTTTTTTTTTAAAGCTTAACCACCTCTTTTCAAAAGATAGTATCCTTACCTTCTTCTATTTCAACTAATGTAGAACAATCGATTTCTTAACCCCAAAACTAGTCCTCACAATTTAGGAGTCTCAAGATATCTCCGTCAATCTCAAAAACTTGCCAATTTTAAATGTTATCAAAGGTAGATGGTCTCATCTATACTTCTTATTTTGATATACTAGAAAATGTGACATCATTAGGTTTTAGAGCAATATTTTCTAATAGATCAGCCATCTTGTTGTTACTTATTTCTACCCAAGATATCCCAAATGCATCAAAGTTTTCTATTATGTCCCATACATCATTTCTACATTGGTTTAACTTTTTTTTTCTTAGAAACATACACCAATTTAATTGGAGAAACAACCAATTAAAAATCACCAACCATATGCAAACATTTAATCCCATGTTTATAGGCTAATCTCAAACCTAACACTAAAGCCTCATATTCTGCAACATTATTGGTACATAAAAAACTTAAGGTGAAAGAAAACCTATAATTAATTCCATAAAAATAAATTAAAATAATACCTACTCTAGATCCATCCTTGCAGCATGCTCCATTAAAATACATAGTCCACAAGTCCCCCTTCTTTGATTTTTCTTCAACCTCCACTACAATAGGTGGTTTAGAAAACTCCTTTTCTAAAATGAGGACCTCAACTTTGAATTAATTAATAACAATATCTAAAAAATATGTCATCTCATCATCAACATTTTAGTCAATCATATAAATACTTTTTGGTTCTCTGTTAATTTTGACTAACTTGTCATCAATATGAAATATCCCATGAGATAAATCACATTGGAGGCTTCCACCCATTACTGCACTCCATTTGCTAGACAATAGCGTACCATATCAGGGTGGAATGTGTAGAACTAAAATACTAATTGTTAATTCTTTATTAGAATAGGAAGAAAATTTATAAGTCAAAGCAGTTATTGTCCCTATGACAATAACTTCTCTCTAGTCCATAGTACAAAATATACCTTTGGTGGTGTCTACCTTTAATCCTAACTTCTCCATAACCTCAAAATGTATCACTATATTCTATGCACCAAAATCTATCATACATTTTTTTAATGTCTTTCCATTTAAAATAATGCTCAAGAAAAAGGCTCAATATTTCCCTAACAATGATTTACTAAATCATCTAAGTACATAGGTGGAATTTGAGATACAAAACCCTTCATTTCTTTTGGTTACTTCTTTTCCTTAGAAGAATCTTTTGAATTAAAATTAAGGTCAACGTTCTCTCTAACACTCCCAACCCATGTTAAGGATTTATCCTTCTACTCTAGGGTTCTTAATAGCTCTAAGAGTGGAACCTTTACTTTAATATGTGATAACATAGATAACATATTGGTAGGAGGGATAGGAGAAGTCTCTATTTGCATACCTTTTATCTCCTTGTATTTTTTAGAGACATTAGCAACACCATGGTTCTTCTATTCTTTATTTTCAACAGTTGCATTAGATAACTTTTCTTCTTCCTTTTTCTCATCAATCTCTATTTTGATTTTGGGGAATTTTGGAAGTATCTGCTATCTTGGGTTTATGTTTCTTGCTCACATTCTTAGTTTTTATATCATAACAATCCTTAGAATTTTTTGTCTTATGCTCCTTAAAATCTATTTTCTTAACAAAATATTGTCTACTTTACCACCATCATTTCTAGACAACATACCCATTTTCTTCACCTACACAACCATGTTAGTGTTAGAAATAGATAATACTGAGAGGGGAGGTGAATTAGGATTCTATAAACCTTTTCCCACAGCTGAATATTTTTAATTACTTTATAACTTGCATATGAAAGTAAACCAACAATTTTGAATAGTAAATATAACCATGCACATAGATAACTCATAACACAATTATTTGTTAACTAGGGAAACCCTAGCCAAGGGAAACCTTAATGGGCATGATACCCACTGGATGATTCACTAAAAAATATGATCCTATTAAGGATATTGACCCTATTAGTAGTCTATGAAGTACCTATAGTGCCTCAAGTCTTGGTTAGGAGACTAGGCCTTGTTAGAAGCCTCAACCTTATTAGGAGTTGGTAGAACAAATATAATCTATGCAAGACGAGCCCACTACCTTAACATGTAATTATACAATTTAGTTCTTCACAAGAATAGATATACATACATTACTTTATTACTATTGTAACTCATACTTTCTTTGGTCATACATTAGATCTCACATCACATAAGGATCACATATCTTTCAAGATTTATGTACAATAGTTTGCATCACATAACACTTTCTCGTCTATCATTGATAGCACACTTATCTGCATAAGATAAGATCTTTACTTATACCTTTCATAATTACAAAACTCTATCCAATTGGCCTTTATGTGTTTACAAACTTTGACATAATATAAAATATCTTATGGAATAATATCTACATAGTCAGCTCATCATAACTTAGTAATTATTTCGTAACCAAAATAATTCCTAAGACCGTACAATCCAATTCTCTGCTATGCTCTATTTTGCATTGTTAAATACTTGCACTGGTATTTTAATCATAACTCACTCCATACTATCCATACAAATCTATACACTGGCACAAGTCATCATGATACTATCATAAAGCTTTCCTCAACTATGCATGAGCTAACTCTCAAGGTGTCACCCACACACTAATCATTTGTTCTTTGTGCTACTATAAACTGTCTAATACTTCGACAATTTTCTAACTCTAAATGCATAAATGAAATGCTAAATGTATGTTGCCATAAATGACAACCATCAAGACATCTATTTGACCATATTGCCAAAAATCTCCCCCTTTGGAATTGTGGCAGCATTTGGGAAAATTGGGTAAGTCCCAAAGTGATGTCATACATAACAAAACAAATAAAAGTAACTACACATAATTGCCTTCAAAACATAACAATTTTATTCATGTTTTGATGGATCATTACATTCCTTATCACTCCTTTAAATTGATACATACATAATATCCCCATTACATATACATTTACATCTATACAATTTTCCTTTACATAATACTCCCCCTTTGACATCAATGGCAAAGGTGTCAAAAACTGTATCCACAAAACTTTGTTACCTTGTATTGATCAGTTGGTCATTCTGGAAATGAAATTTGTGAAATCATGTTTTAGCTTTCAAATTCCTTCTTCTACTTTACTTTGACTATATCAAATATATTGATGAGTGCTCAAAGTGCATAAGATCACACTTTAACTATGCTCAAGTTAGTATAGGAAAACTTGTCATAAGATGTCTTAGCTGCAAGACACTCCTCCAACTACCTCTGTAAAATGAAAACTTTGGATGACAAGGATTCTTTGAGAACAAATAATCTCCTTATTACCTTTTCCTTGTCAAACTCAATGCTTCTAATAGCATTGTGCATCTTTTCTATCGCAGTTTCAAAATCTTCAATTCAAGCCTTTGGTTGCTGCAATCTTGTAGTGAGTACATAAAGCTTACTCATTTGGCCTTTGATCTTGTTATCAAACTATGATAGGTAACTATATGACATTGAACATTGTCCATACTATTGGAATACTTTTACAATAACTAAGAGGAGGGGTGGGTGAATAAGTTATCTAAGGTCCATATGTATAATTAAAACTTTGCACAACTTAGTGAACCCATAAAATATTTATCATCATGCATGCATCCATAATATTATGCAATCACTTAAAACTTGTAGGTTACTATCAAATAAACTTGTAGAAATATAAACATGAAACATAACAGATTCATCAAAATAGTTGACACAATGATTTATTTGGAAACCCAATTTGTGAAAAACCACCATGAACATGCTACTCTTTTTCATTCTTCTGAAGTGATGCCCTCTAAACAACCAACCCTATTAAAGGTTATAATACACACTATTAAATTTGATCCTATTAAAGGATTTCAACCACCCTTTTAGTAGTGAGCCTTATTAGAGGACTTTAAACCATTCACTCGGAATGTCACTCTATTAAAGGATTTACTAATGACTATTAGGTCAACCTTAATCCAAAGGATTTACCCTAGAATGATACAATTACTAGAGAGTAACAGTATGGTTTGTTTTAATAACAACTTACAACTCCATTTGTAGATTATAGATCTATATTCCAGTCCTCCATTCTGCTTGGCCTTGACACATTTTAGCTCTAATATCTTGTTCACACTTCAAGAATTCATACCCTTAAGCCTTCTTTCTTAACATGCCAATGCAAACTCTTCTCTTAGGTCACTTGATGAAGAAAAACCCTTGACTCCTTGTCTTCCTTAGGTTCCTACTCATGGCAACCTTTTCTTCTAACCAACTATTCCTATAAATAGGAAATTAATATATTTTTTGCTCATTCTCCATCGTCCAATTTAGGATTAGGAAAGATTAGGTAGGATACAATGAATCTACTATATATTTCATATCTCTTCTAGAAAATTCTCATTTAATCCTCTTTGAATTCACCTAAAAATAGTTTACCTTGAATTCTATGGCACCAGCTCATCAATCTTATCTTCCACCTGGTTCACACAATCCAAGAAAACAAACTTGCTAGTTCAGATTCATTGAATTCACAATCTTTCAAATAATGTAGCCACTCAACATTATCTTGCTACTGATGCTCGACACACATTGCATTGCTTGGCATCCTTTGTGAAATCACTTAGCACAAACTAAAGTTTACTAGTGCTCAACATCAACTAAACTTTACTCAACATCCACTATTTTTCTTGACATACACTAGAATAAACTTTTACTTGGCTCCAATTAATTTTTTGCTCGGCTTGCATTGACTTTTCTCAACACCTACTATCCACCTAGTCAAGCTTTGTAGAAAAACTTTTTTAACTTGTTCTTCTATACTTACTTAGTGTAACCAACCTTTGTAACCTTAAGTAGATTATCAATACATCATGTTATCACTGTGTCAACTGATTCTTGTACTTCTTAACATAATCATAACTCAACCTTTCCTCTAGGTGCTATTATTACATCTTTTGATCAAATCCTCTTCATCAATTAAATAAGTGAAAGTACTTAAATCATATAAGTAGGTGTCTTACAAGAAAATAGTAGGTTTGACATCAGTGACAAAAAAATGATTGAAACATATTAATCATAATTTATTCTCAACAATCTCCCTTATTAATAATCTTCTTCAATCTATTCTCAACAATCTCCCTCTTTGGCATTGATGGCAAACCAAACTGACTAGGTTAAAATAGTAAGACTAATTTGTTTACATATCAGTCAAATTTGTTATTAGTGACACACACTTATTCAAATTTTGTATAGCTACTGAGCTCATTGAACAATTTAAAGTGTTTACCATGTAATTCAGTAGCCACCGAGTACTATAGTTGCTACCAAGTCCTTTGGACTAATCCCTATGGTTACTGAGCATTGTAGTATCTACTGAGTTCACAGTTCATGTAATGCAAAGTTAGTGTTGACCAAGCTACTTTATGCTAGCCAAGTGATTCAGTGTTTTCCAAGTTGCACAATATCTATCGAGCCACCAGTGCAGACCAAGTTTAAGACTACATGAAAGTGAGCAATATGGACCGAGCTTCTATGTTTATTGAGTGCATGATGATGTTGAGCATTGATAGTGGATGTCAAGTATCAAAGCCTCATCGAGTCAGTCTTCATAACTTGAGTATCTTCATGTGGGACGACTTTGTAATATTTGTCTTAACTTGTATCATGACCAACTTTGTAATTTTTTAATTTGGATTGGTCTATATATGTAATGTATTGTACCATATCAGTGAGAACATATATATTGTAATGTGAAAGTGGATGCGAAAAGTTAAAGTTTTGAATGCAACAGATAAAGAGTGAATTATGAAGGCCATAACAACATAATGAGAAGTAGAGACATATCTATCACAGAAAGGTGATCACTACACTAAGGAATCTCTATCAGTAAACTTAGTTGCAAATTAGAGATTTACTGCTTCATACTAACAGGTGAACCAGTCAAAATACTTTAACAAGGTAGACCTAACAGTCTTTCATAAATCTCTTTACTGAGTGCATACTTCATTATATGTTTGTAAATCCTCTCACAAGGTAGACTTAGCAGTCCTAATTGCTCCTAATAGGGAAAATCATTAGAAGTGATCAATGTAAGCCTTAACATACCAACTTTATACTGTAGTATTGAAGTTTGTGGGTATCATCTCCACCCTAGTTTTACTTTCTATTTAGAAGGTTTTTGGGTCAGAAAATCTCTATGTCAAAGTGTTATTAATGCTCTCATGTTTCATATACATGCAATTAGATCAGTTTATATATGATGAATTTTATGCTAACTAAATTAATGGATTCAGAGTTAAATTGTCAAAGTTTTTGAAGTTACTGATTCACCCCTCCCCTCTTAGTAACTTAGCATAGTCTCGAATATTTCCAACAATTGGTATTAAATATTTTGGGTTCTTAGGAGAAATTTTAACAACTTGAGCAAAGATCAAGGATATGGAGATATTCGGACTTGACAAAGCTATTGATAATGAAAAGTTGGATCTAGGAATGGCCATTTCCCAACTCAAGAAAGAAAAAGAGCAACTCTACCAATCCCTAAAAAGAAAAAAGGATCTTACAAATCAAATGAATGATCATCTTTACATTGAAGAAAGAATTGAAGACTTTCACCCTTTAAGCAACTTAGATGAAACAAATAATGCAATCAAAGAACTCCTAGAGAAGAATGGCTCCCTGCAAGAAGAAGAACGAATGCTAAAAGGAGAATAATAAATTTAGTCAGTAAGGTTATGTGAAGTATTGGAACAAAGAAACAAGATAAAAGAAGATATGGATGGAAGAAACAATGAAATCCAAAATCAATCCCTTTAGCAAGTAGACCTTATTGATTAGCTCTCTAATGGAAATGAGGAAATCACGAGCCTAAGATTTGAAAATGAAAGAATGAGGAATGATCTAAATTTTGAAAGGCAAATCAATGAAAGAATAAAAAATGATCTAAGATTTGAAAGAAAAATCAATGAAAGATTGAAGAATGACCTAAACTCTAAGAAGAAAATCAATGAGAGAATGATGAAATCTCAAGCAAACATGGATACCCTAAATGAGAAAAACCTCTATAGGAAAAAAAGGAAAACTAGGAATTGGATACAAAGAAGAAGGTAAATCTTCCAAAAAAGGTGCTCAAAAGAACCAAAGACCTACTTACAATTACTGTGGTAAGATAGGTCATACATCAAACAAATGTTGGAGTAATGGAAAAGCAAAGTTCAATTGAAAATGCTACAATTGCAATCAGCATGGTCATACGGCTAATAAATGCAAAGAGAAACCAATATTTGAAGGAAATTGTCATAAATGTAAGAAACATGGACACAAGGCATTAGAATGCAAAACAAAGACATTGAATCCTGCAGAATAAATTGTGAAAACAATATTTGGTTGGGACTATAATACCTAGTGTAGATGTCATTAATGTGGAGAATTTTGACACATTGTAATGAATTGTGTTAAAAATCATATAAGAAAAAGAGATACCACTAAAATATGTTTCATATGTACAAAACTTGGTCATCTTGCCAAGAATTGTATGAATATTGGTAAAATTGAAGATGAGAAGAAGGCAACAAATGATAACATTCAAAAGTAGATGAGACAACAATGTATTCCTAAGTCCACTAAGGATACTGATCCAAGCAATGATGGTCAAGTCACTCAAGAATTGGGTGACTCTACCATTTCTAATTAAGTTCTCAAAAGAGAGAACTAGAACTAGGTTATCAAGATAACATCTGAATTAGTTCTAGTCAAAAGGTGACAAAGATCCAAATTTGTATTCAAGATATAAAAGGATCAAAGTAATATGGATACTAATGTTTACTAAATTACCTTCTCTACCAAGTAAGGTCAAGTCATAGATTCTACCAAGCAAGGTCAAGAGTAACAAAGGTACCCATGGTTACTGAGCCTAGAAGATGTCATCGAGTGATCAATGTTGTATAGTCGATGACAATATGTCAACACATCTACTTTCATACCAAGCATTAATGGAGAAGTTTTAACAAAAGGAATGGAATCAAATTCATTTCTTATCATGAATTTTCAAGTACTATTGTGACAGGCTATTTTCTGTGTGATCAAAGTGACTTGAGAGAATTTCCTGCAAATTTTTTTAGAAGTTCTCTTAAGCTACTGAGAAAAAATGGCATCCAAAAACAAGGTCAAAAGAGGGTCTAACATGTTGGTTCAAAGAGTTGAATGGGAAGCGTCGGATTTCAAACTCACACCCATGGTTGCCAAAACCCTAGACTCAAGTGGAGCTTAGTCATAAATTCCTCCTAAGGTACTTCTTGTTAATGATATTTGTACTCATTTTAAATGTGCTATTCAAGAAATAGGTACACTAGAGATGGATATGTGTCCATGTTTCTTACATTTATGATAGTTGGCTTCAAGCCTGGAAGCAAAAGGGTTTTATATTCCTAAATTATTATTTTAGGGTACTTATTTATTGATAAGAATATGTAATTATTTCTTGATAAGAATATTTTTGGGTTTTAGGAAACGTTTATACTCATTTTGATGAAAGATATTGAATATGTTGTAAAGAATGCAACAAATACATGGAAAAATGTTTATCATCTTCATAAACCAAGTGAATTTCTAGTTGATGTAAAGGATGATGAAGAAGAAGAAGATAAGGAATAAAATGTTGAAGAAGTGACTCACTTTAATAATGAGGAAGATGAAGAGGATCAAGGCCTAGAAGCTACCAAGGAAGAAAAACAAGATGATGAGGAGACTGACCTAGTCAAGATAGCTGCAATAGTCATTGCCTCACTTCCTCACTCTCTAAGCAAACCATTGATTCAATCAAGTATGGAGACAACTTCAAAAAGTTTGGTTGTGACTACTAGTGATACATTAAATTTTTAATCACTTGTTTCCCCAACTTAGCTCAACATATCACTGACATAAGTGACTTCCACATCTACTGAGTTATAGATTCCTCTTTCATCTACTGAGTTGGAATCATCAACTATGGATACATTGGCTACTTTAGTTTTGAGTACATCCATGGTAAGCTCTCCAGTTTTATTTATTTCAGTTTTGGGTACTACAATTTTGACTTCATCAATTTTGGATTCTTCAAGTATTTTTGTAAGTATTTCATTAGTCAATACAATATCAATTTTTACTATAAGCCCAAGTATGTCTACTATTGTTTCCATTCTAGATACAAAAGAAATAAGTGTAAGGATAGTTGAGCCTAAGATTTAACCGAGTACACAATTTTTGGGGAAAGGAAAAGAGATAGAGGAAGACACATATTTAGATGAGGAAGTTGTAATTCCCAAATGGGATATTTACAATCTTACTCCAAACCAAATGCACACATTTGGTGAACTCCTTCAAAAAAAGGCTAAATAGAAAAAACTAAGAGAGGAGAGAGATAAAGAGTATAAGATAATAGAAGATACCAAGAACATTCTAATAGAGGCAATAGGAATTGAGGTCGATTCTTCTTAACCTATTTTGTATTAGCTAGCTAAAGCAATCCAAAAATTCAATGAGGACACCGAGGGAAAAGATAAGCTAGTTGAAAAGGCTGAAAACAAATTTGATAATAAAGTGTTGGAGCACATTGCTTAGCAAATAGCCATTTATCAATTTGAGCTTTCTACAATTTTGGTCAATCTTGAGACATCTTGTTCAAATGTATCTTTACTTTTTGGGAAACTATGTGATGTCCCAGAGTATACAAAAGAAATAAAGGACAAATTGCCAAAATTTGGTATATATCTTAAAGCAAGTGCTCAACTGCTACAACTTGACCCTAGTTCAAGATGTGCATGTTTCAAGAAGATCAGATTTTTGACAAACATGAAAGCTGAATTGTTAAGAGAAGAAGAAAGGATCCAATCAACATTGATCGACATACAAAATATGATCCTTCCAATCATGGATGCTATGCAGAAACATATTGTATATTCAAAAACTTAGATCCATGATAACAACTTCTCTATTGCAGACAACATGATTGAACTATCAGTAGAGGTGTAAATTGCAATTCATACATGCAAGGTCTTGCAAGAATATTAGGATAAAGCCTTGGAAATCACTCTCAAGGTACATTCTAAATTCTTATCCCATTTTGGTGTCTCAATATAAATAAGTTAAATCTTTGGCATTACTATCAAAAAGGGGGAGAAAATTTACCTTGGAGAAATGTTATATCTATGGAGATATGGGAGAAAAGTTATAGAGAGACACATAATATGGGGGAGAAATATGCTATGGTGGAGAACTACTCTCTATATACCTTACAAAGATCAATTAAAAAAAATCTCAACAAGTAAATACAGTATACTCTACTGAGCTAGTATCACATGGTAATAAATACAAGGTATTCAATTTTGGCTAATAAGTGTTTTTGTCACTAATGCCAAAGGGGGAGATTGTTGAAATATTAGTCAAGTTTGTTATTAGTGACACCTATTTAGATTATGTATAGCTACGAAGCTCACTGAATAGTTTATAGTGTTTGCCATGTAATTTAGTAGCCACCGAGTACTATAGTTGCTACCAAGTCCTTTGGACTAGTCCTAGTGGTTACTAAGCATTGTAGTATCTACTGAGTTTGTAGTTCATGTAATGCAAAGATAGAGTTGACTGAGCTACTTTATGCTAGCCAAGTGATTTAGTGTTTTCCAAGTTGCACAATATCTACTGAGTCACTAGTGCAGACTGAGTTCAAGACTACTTGAAAGTGAGTAGTATGGGCTGAGCTTCTATGTCTACTAAGTGCATGATGATGCTGAGCATTGATAGTGAATGCTAAGTATTAGAACCTCACTGAATTAGTCTTCAAAACCCAAGTATCTTCATGTGGGTTGACTTTGTAATATTTGTGTTAACTTGTATCATGGCCAACTTTGTAATTTTGTAATTTGGATTGGTATATATATGTAATGTATTGTACCATATCAGTGAGAACATATATATTGTAATGTGAAAGTGGATGCAAAAAGTTCAAGTTATGAATGCAGTAAATAAAGAGCAAACTATGAAGGCCATAATGGTACAAGGAGAAGTAGAGAAATATCTATCATAGAAAGGAGATCAGTACACTAAAGAATCTCTATCAACAAACTCAGTTGCAAATTAGAGATCCACTACTTCATCCTAACAGGCAAACTAGTCAAAATCCTTTAACAAGGTAGACCTAACAGTCTTTCATAAATCTCTTTACTGAGTGCATACTTCATTGTATGTTTTTAAATCCTCTCACAAGGTGAACTTAGTAGTCTTAATTTCTCCTAATAGGGAAGATCATCAAAAGTGATCAATGTAAGCCGTAACATGCCAACTTTATACTATAGTATTGAAGTTTGTGGTTATCATCTCCACCCTAGTTTTACTTTCTATTTGGAAAGTTTTTGGGTCACCAAATCTCTGTGTCAAAGTGTTATGAATGCTCTCATGTTTCATATGCATGTAATTAGATCAGTTTATATATGATAAATTTTATGGTAATCAAATTAATGGATTAAGAGTTAAATTGTCAAATTTTTTAAAGTTATTAATTCACCCCTCCCCTCTCAGTAACTTAGCATAGTCCTGAATATTTCCAACATAATCAAAATACCAAAAAGAAAATATTTCCTTGTATCGGAATCTCTCCCTCTATAAACAACTTCCATCTTCTAATTTACTCTGTGTATCTCCCTCTTACTAGGTAGATGTATAGGATTTCTTGCTCTTTCCAATCTCTTATATAACTCTTGATTAATAACTATCTCCCTCTTTGACAACAATGCCAAAGACTTGTCATCTTAAGATGCAGATATAAGCTTCTTCAGTTTCTTTCTTTGTCACCTTACTTGTGACTGATTTGAAGTGTTAGTTCTTTGATTACTTTAGGTAGCTCCTAAAGTAAGATCATCTGCATCAATTTGTAGTATTTGAAAAGTAGCTTGTTTAGTATTTGAAAAATAGCTTGTTTGATGCAAGGCACTCTTTTTGTTACTTAGATAGCCTTTGATTGGGGTATCACCCTAGTTTACCTCTTAGATACTCATGAGCATCCTTAGGTAATGATTTTGTGAAGATATCAACAATTTTCTCTTTTGTGTTAACATATTTCATCTTGACCTCTTTATCTTGAACTAATTCTCGTAAGTAATGCTACTTGATTGCAATGTTCTTAGTCTTTGTGTGCATCATCAGATTCTTTGATATGTTTATAGCACTTTTTGTTGAGATAATAGGTGTTGCACATATTGCATAGTATTGTTATATTTTATTATGTAATGTTGTGCCTAGGTGGATGTGCAACATGTAAAGATTCTCATGGAATATTCTTGATGAGTTGTATTGTAACATTGTGAAAATATTTCATGTAATTATTTAATATTGGGGAAAAGAATTCAATGCCCAATATTAAATGTGGGGTCAATGGGTTAGGTAGCACATGGTTTATGTAATACCACTTGGTGGTTTTGTGGGACTTGCTACTATATAAGCAGCCACAAGGGTAGTTGTTGTAGAGAGTAAGAGTGAGAAAAGAAAGAGTCAAGCGAGACAAGGCTTGATAGGTTAGCCAAGGGAGCATTTGTGAAGGTTGAAAGCATGGCATGGGATGTGTGGATTCATGCTTGTTCACATAGTTTTCTCGATTGTGGCTATGGCCATGAAGGCTTCTATGGTTGTATGACAATGGTATTTTTTGCTGAATAATACATAGTGATGGATGCTTTTGGAGGCTGGGTTTTTTCCCTCAATGAGGGTTTCCTAGGGTATATCTTGTGTCACAATTTTTTGGTTATGTTGTCCATTCTCTTGCATGTGGATTTTAATTCCATATTTATTTCATATCTATTATGGGTTATGTGGAAATGGTTATATTCTTTCTTGCCAAGTAACCTTACAAGTGGTATCAGAGCTATGGTTTTACTGTTTGTAACCCTAGATTGAATCCATGGGAATGCATGAGAGGATAAAAGAAAAAGGGAAAGATATATGAATGATTTATTGTAGATCTGAGGGTTTTGGATAAGCTGTTATGATGGGATGTTGGTAGATTTGGGCATGTGAAATTTTTTGGACAAAAGGATTTTTTGGATGTTTTATTTAAATGAGGGTTTTGGGGGGTAGCATGCAAAAATGACCTCCTAGGTAAAAAAAGACCTCACCATTGGATTCAGGTTGACATTTCCATAAATTTTGAAATATAATATTCCCTAGTTTGGCCATGTTTAGAAGAAATGAAAGAGCTTTTTAGTTTTAGCCCATGATGGTCATCAAATTTAATCCTGTCGAAATTTTCGTCACAAGAAAAAAAATTTAAAAAATGAAAAATCACAGTGAAAATGGTAAAAAGACTGTCCTAGTAAAATGGCCATAACTTTCTCTCAGAATATCAGATTTCAGAGTTCTTATAGGCATTGAAAAAGCTAATTCAGAGCACTACAACATGGTGTATGTTTGGTTCTATAATTTTGAGATTTTTTTAGGTTTTAACAGCCCTAATGTCAGATGTTATTTATTTTAAGCACAAATTAGGGCATAACTTGGGCATACGGAGTCAGATTTTGGATTTCGAGTAGTCAACAGAAAGCTCTTGGGGAGCTCTACACATTGGTTCAAATTTGGTGTAGGTTTGGCATGATTTATTTGGTGATATATTTATCTAAATAGTTTATGATATATTTTGACTGTGATAACATTATGAGTTTATGACATTGGAGATTTAAGATTTAATGTCATTGTATACTCAAGTTTGGTCTCATAATGATATGGTTATCAGTGTTTGGTTTGGATATGTATGATGACTTGTTGAATCTACAAGTTGTACAGTGTTGTAAGCGGTCTATACTTACAGGTTGCATTTATGGCTTGGTTATGAGTTGTCTTTGCCCATTGATCTTTCATTATTGATGCATATTTAGATTGGTGGCTTGGATTTGGGTTGTCTATGCCCTAAGTCACATGATTTGCTAATTTTTTTTCTTCATGTAGAAGGGATGAGATGTTGTTACCAAGTACAGTCATGGTGGACAATTGTGGTTGACTATTTTGTGCTGATAGGTTGGATAGATTGAGAGCCAGATGCTCGGTTCATGGATGTGATCATGGTGCCATGGCGATTGGCATAACATGATTGGTTGTACAGGTACATCCTTGATGATTATTAGCTTGAATTTTCTGATTTAGTTATGGTGGTATATCTTCTTGGTTGAGGATCATGGTTATTTGGTTTCTTTTGCGGAGCTCATGATGTGCACTTTGAGTTCTTTGATGGTTTAATTCCTTGGTTGATTTTCATGGTTAGAAGATAATTTTTCATCATTATGTCATGGATAGCTTGGATACACGATTTAGTGGGAGCTTGTGACAGTGATGGGGTGATAGTGCAGCATTAGTTCCTAGTTTGGTTTGGATCTTCATGTAGGAGATGGATTTTATGATGCCATAGGTGACTTGGTACTATAGTTGAGTGGGAATTTTTTGGCATTGATATATTTATTGAGTGTTTTTAGATGTTGGAGGTTTGTCTTAGATCTTGTTGTTGCAAAACCATTTTTGACATTTGCATGGTGCACTTGTTATCTTCATGGTGTGTGAAGATGGTTAGATCTTGAGGACTCATGGAGTTCTTGGTTATCTTCATGGTGTGTGGAGATGGTTCTTCTTGGTATGTGGAGATGGTTTTTTTTATGGTATGTGGAGATGGTTGCATCTTGAGGACTCAAAAGGTTCTTGGCAAAGGTGTGGTTTATGTTTTTATTTGGCATATTATCCTTGGTATGAGGATGGTTTCATTATTATGTCATGGTATATTCTTGATATGCATTTAGAGTTGTGACATGTTATGGTATGTTCAGATAGAGCATGTTATCTCTTTAGTTGAGATGGTTAGATCATGTTGTCATGTTTATGTTCTTGAGGCCATGGTTGGAACTTTGATATTAATCTTGGTTTAGTTTCTTGGTATTGAGTACATTGATCATAAGCTGGATACTTCATGATATTTCTATGTTGCATTTGGAGTTGGCATGGATTGATTGGTTACAAGTGCTCATGGATACTTAGAGACGGTGGTGATGCTAATTTCTCTTGGATTAGGGAAGTATTTGTTGGGACAATTGATGGTTTCAGTAGAAAGTTTGAGGAGTAGTCACCTGGTATGGACTTGAGAGGAGATTTTTCTTAGATGAGTCTTGGTTGGAGACTTGGGCATCTTGATGAGCATTCTCATTCCCCACTCTTGGTCTACTCGGCGGTTTGTTACTTGAGAGGTATAGCCCATTGTTTCTCTCAGTTGCATTATGTTTATGCTTGTCTTTCATAGATATGGATCTTGAGCTATGGAGTTAGTTCTGGAGGGTTCATTTGAGAGATGGTTTAGCATTGGTTATCTCCATTTGCATATGTTGTTATGCTGGTTAAGTTTGGGAGATGATTTTATATTAGGCATATTCCTTCGATTAGGAATGGATTTTCCCTTGTTTAGGAATGGTTTATGAGTTTGATCTTCTTGTGAGAGGCTTACATCCATGATTGGTTATATGATATGGTTTGGTTTTTGTTGAGGCTTCTTGTTGGGGTTTAATGGAGGAGATCATGCTTGCACAGTTTACATCTAGAGGTGTGTGTAGAAGGACATGATATAGGTTATGATTTGCATGGTTTCTCTGGTCTTGGTTATCTTCTTGGATGTTCAATTTTGCCTACATTGGATTTGAGATTGGTTAGAGATTTTGATCACTGGTTTGTGCTCAGGTATGTCATGTGAGAGATGACATGGTTATTTCTTTATCTCTTTTCTCTATTGGTTGTGGAGAATTTGGGAGACTATTGGAGGCTTGTTACAAGAGTTGTTCTTACAGGATATCGGTTTATGTATTATGGATGTCCTTGAAACTACATGGATTCACTTCTTTGAGATGTTTTGAGTGGATTGGTTATAGATTTGACATTATCTTTTGCAATGGGAGCTTTTTGGTATATATGTGGCAGGTATTTCTCTTGAGACTTGTGATTGCAGGTTATAGATTGGATATGTCGGTGATATGAGATTCACTTGTTATACCTTTGGAGGTATGGATAGTTGGATGGGTTTGACACTTGCTATGGATATTTTGACAACTATGGATACATGTGAATACCATTGGATCAGGTTATTTGTTCTTGGAAGTTCAGTTGGTATACAATGTTATGATCTTCTAATGCGATAAGTTTGGTGGCTTTCTCTTTGGATGGTTTCTATGTATGTCCAGTGGCAGTGGCATAATAGGAGGTGAGATCATTCATGTTTGAGATGCTGGATACTTTGATTTTTTTACAGGTACCAAGATGGAGCACTTGGTGTATTTTTGATCCATGATGGTGGATGTGCTAGGAGGGATTGTTTCCTCTTTCATTTATGTGGCTACGGATTGACCCTATGCAATGTATACAACAAGTGAGATATTGTTGCGATAATGGGTGTTGCACACATTGCATAATATTGTTATATTTTATTATTTTATTTTATTATGTAATGTTGTGCCTAGGTGGATGTGCAACATGTAAAGATTCTCATGGAATATTTTTGATGAGTTGTATTGTAACATTGTGAAAATATTTCATGTAATTATTTAATATTGGGGAAAAGAATTAATTGCGCAATATTAAATGTGGGGTCAGTGGGTTAGGTAGCACATAGTTTAGGTAATACCACTTGGTGGTTTTGTGGGACTTGCTACTATATAAGCAGCCACAAGGGTAGTTGTTGTAGAGAGTAAGAGTGAGAAAGGCAAGAGTCGAGTGAGATAAGGCTTGACAGGTTAGCCAAGGGAGCATTTTTGAAAGTTGGAAGCATGGCATGGGATGTGTGGATTCATGCTTGTTCACATAGTTTGCTCAGTTGTGGCTATGGCCATGAAGGTTTCGATGGTTGTACGAAAATGGTATTTTTTGCTGAATAATACATGGTGATGGATGCTTTTGGAGGCTGGATTTTTTCCCTCAATGAGGGTTTCTTAGGGTATATCTTGTGTCACAATTTTGTGGTTATGTTGTCTATTCTCTTGCATGTGGATTTTAATTCTATATTTATTTTAGATCTATTATGGGTTATGTGGAAATGGTTATATTCTTTCTTGCCAAGTGTCCTTACACTTTTATTATCACAATAAAGTGTTACCGGTTCTATGATCTCTTCCTTCATACCTCTGAGTAATTGTTTGGTCCATACAATGTTTGTATAACTAACACCAGTAGCAACATATTTAGCTTAAATAGTAGATTTTCAGGTGCAATTCTATTTCTTGCTAGTCCATGTAACTAGCCTCTTGCCTAAGAAAAATGCTCCTCCATTGGTGCTCTTTCTATCATTAGTGTTTCTAGCTTAATCAACATCAATATTGGCTCTTAATTCAAATTTCTCATTTTTCTTATAGTATAGACCATACTCCTCTATTCCTTTTAGATATCTCATTATTATCCTTGGGATTAGCAGAGTATCTTGCAACTATCCCTATAGATAATGCTATATTAGGTCTACAATGTACTGCATATTGTAATTTTCCAATCATAGACCTGTATAATGTTTGATTCACCTTAGCTAAATCATCATTCTTTGACAACTTCTATCCTATCACCATAGGTGTACTTACTAGTTTGAAATCCTCCAATCCAAAAATTTTCAGTATTTCCTTGAGATATTTTGACTGAGTTATGTATATACCATATTTCATCTAATATACCTACAAACCTACAAAGAACTTGATCCAACCAAACATAGACATTTCAAATTCTTGCTTCATTTCATTTGCAAAACCCTTACATAAAGCATCTTGACCTCCAAATATGATTTCATCAACAAAAATTTTAGATAAAAAAATACATTTTCCTTTTTATGTCTTCATGTAAAAATTGTTGTTATCATTAGTCCTTTCAAATCCAATCTTCACAAGATACTTATGAAGTCTCTTATACCATGCTCTTGGTTCTTATTTCAAACCATATAGAGCTTTGTGTAATCTACATATGATATTCTTATTGTTAACATCAACAAATCCTTCTGGCTATTCTATGTATACTTCTTCTTCTAATATGCCATTCAGAAATGCAGATTTAACATCCATTTGATAGACTTTGAAACCTTTGTATGCAGAATAAGAAAGTAGAGTTCTTACTCCTTCCAATCTAGTAATAGGGGCAAATGTCTCTCCATAGTCAATTCCTTCTTCTTGTGTATATCCTTTACATACTAATCTTGCCTTATTTTTTGTGACTTCACCATTTTCATCTAGCTTGATTCTGAATACCCACTTGGTGCCAATCACATTTTTGTCTTCTAGTCTAGGAACTAGAGTCCATGTTTTGTTTTTCTCAATTTGTTCAATCTCTTCTTCCATGGCTTTACTCTAGTCCACATCTTCTAATGCATCTCTTATTGATTTAGGTTCCTTCATGGTTAGTAAACATGTATCATTTCTCAATCTGTTTCTTGTCATTGGTCTAGCATCATTATCTCCAATAATTTATGCAGTAGGATGATGTCTCTTGACATATTTGGACAATCTTGGTTCAACTCTAGTTTATTCATTTTTCCTTTCAAATTTAGAGTCACTATGTACATCTCTATTAGGTATCTTAGAATCTCTTTCATGTACACTATTCTTAGAATCAGAATGTATTTCATCTTTATTCTATAACTCAACATTTGAATGTAGCTTGGTTCCTAAATGAAACTTGACATTCATAGTATGTGACTCGATAGTCATTGAGACTCGTTGTTGGTTTGTAGCTTGATTTGCAACATCTTCTTCAACAAGCATACCTTCATAAGAGTATACAAATGATCTATATTCTTCTAGTTCTTTCATAGGTTTAACCTCACGTACTTCTATAGATTCATCAAAATTCACATTTTCACTTTCCACAACTTTGTTAGTGTTTGTATTTAAACACTTATAAGCTTTGCTTCTTGTGGAATATCTTAGGAATATACCTTCTTCACTTTTTGCATCTAATTTACCATTCCTAGAGTCTTTAAGAATGTAACAATTGCTTCCAAATACTTTAAAGTATTTTAGATTGGGTGAGTATCCATACGATAGTTCAAAAGGTGTTAAATGAGTACCTTTCTTGACTTGTACATAGTTCAAGGTATAGATAGCTATACTTACATATTCTATCTAGTATTTCAAAGAAAAAAATTTCTCCATCATGAGTGTTCTATCATAGTCCACTATACATCTATTCCTTCTTTCAACAATTCCATTTTGTGGAGGGGTTCTAGGAGTAGATGTTTGTCTTTTGATTCCTCTATCATTGCAGAACATCTCAAACTTATTTGATGTAAATTATCCTCCTTTGTCAAATCTCAAACACTTTAGAGTTTTACCTATTTGCTTCTCAACTCTTGCTAAGTACCACTTAAACATTTGGAAAGCATCAAATTTTCATTTTAGAAAGATAACTATCATTATTCTAGAATAATCATAAAAAAATAGCATAATGTAGTTATCTCCTTTATAGCTTTGCACCTCAATTGATCCACACAAGTCAATATGAAAAATCTCTAGTATTTCTTTAGAGGTATAATTTTTACTCTTTAAACTTGACTTTGTCATTTTTCCTAACTAACATTGTTTGCACATGATATTATCAGGCTTCTTCAACTTAGGCAAACATCTAACTTTTCTCATGTTACTAATACTTACTAGATTATCAAAATTAACATGACATAACCTTTTGTGCCATAGGCAAACATCATCAAATTTTACAATTAGACAACTAGCATCCTCTATATCAAGATAAAATAGATTACTCCTAATTTGATCACTCTTTCCAATCAGTTTCTTATTTTTGTCATATATCTTAGCAATCTTGTTTTCAAACTCAACCTTACATCCTAAATTATTTAGTTGTGACACTATTAAGAGATCATAGTTAAATCCTTCAACATAGTAAGCATTGTCACATAAAATCTTATCTGTGAGCTTGATAGAACCTTTTCCTTTTATCAAACATGGTGCATCATTACTAAATCTTAGACTATTTCCATCATAACAATTTAGGGTAATGAACTTACTTTATTCTCTAGTCATGTGATGTGAACACCCACTATTAATGATCCATCTATCATTCTTGTTCACACAAGTCACAAGTGCAGTTGACTCATCTTCATCAGATTCTTCCTTCATTACAACATACACCACTTCATCATCATGTTCATCAGATTCACCTTTTTTTTCTTCTTCAACAATAAAGCAAGACTTCTTGCCTTTGTCTTTGTAGTCCTTGATGTCTTCATCTCTCCTTTTGTATTTGACACCACCTTTGTAGTTCTTCTTCTCTAGACATCTAGCAACAATATGACCAACCTCATTGCAATTGAAACAAATGATAGCTAATTTACCTTTGTACTTGCCTTTACCTTTATGGAATATTCTTTCCAGTAGTGCTTCAAGCTATTCTACATCCTCCTCATCTGTATCACTATCATTGGACACATACTTTATATTTTTCTTCTTTTTCTTCTCATCAGGTTTCTTCAATGACACTTTAGCTTTGAAAGTAGATTCAATATTTTCATGTTTATAATTATCAAAATTAAATAGCTCAAAAGTAGTGAGTTTTCCTACCAGACCTTCAAGTGATAGATTATTTCCTGGTATGCATCTTAGTTCTTGAATTGCAAAAAATCTAATAGCATATATAGGCAGAAGTGTCCTTAAAACTTTTCTTAGTATAGTATCATCATCTATTTTGCTAGCAGCTCCTCTTATTGCATTAACAACTTCTTTTATTCTTGCAATATATTCAACAATATTTTCACCTTCTTCCATTCTCATATCATCAAACTTACCTTTGAGACTTTCAACTTTGGCTCTTAGAACATTAGTGTCTCCTCCATAGATGGTGCTTAAGGAATCCCACATTTTCTTTGCACTATCAAGACCCTTGATATCATCAAACTTGGCATAGCTTAGGGAAAAGGCAATCTCAAGCATTGCCTGGTTAGGTTCTTTCTTATTTTTCATATCCTCATATGTTGGGGCTCTAGCAGGATCAACATGCTTAGTGGTAATGGTAGTTTGTGCATGATCTTCAAGTCCTCCAAGGTGTAGCTTCATATAACTTTTCCATGCAGGAAAGTTGTCTCTATTTAGCTTGGGTATTTTTCTTTTTGACATATTGATCTTTTTGCTTCTAGTACCTTCAAACTAGTCCCCTTAAGTAGATGGCTTTGATACCAATTGTTGGAACACTTTTAGAATAACTGAGAGGGTTGGGGGGGAGGGGTGAATTAGTTTTCCAAGGTCTAGATGGATAATTAAAACTTTTCACAGCTTAGTGAACCCATAAAACATTTATCATCATGCATGAATCCATAAGATTATGCAATCACTTAAAACTTGTAGGTTATTGTCAAATCAACTTGTAGAAATATAAACATGAAACATAATAGATTCATCATCACACTTGATAGAATGATTTATGTGGAAACCAAATTTGGGAAAAACCACCAATAACATGCTACTCTTTTTCACTCTTCTGAAGTGATGCCCTATGAAAGGCCAACCCAATTAAAGTTTACAATGCAAACTGTTAAATTTAACCCTATTAAAGGATTTCAATCATCCTGTTACGAGTGAGCCTTGTTAGAGGAATTTAGACCATTCACTTGAAATTTCACTTGGTTAAAGAATTTACAAATGACTATTGGGTCAACCTTAATCCAAAGGATTTACCCTAGATTGATACAATTTTTGGAGAGTAATGGTAAGGTTTGATCTGATAACAACTTACAACTTCATTTGCAGATTACAGATCTTTTTTTTAGTCCTCCATTTTGCTTGGCCTTCACACATTTCAACTTTGATAGCTTGTTCACCCTTCAATAATTCATACCCTTAAGCCTTCTTGCTTAACATGCTAATGTAGACTCTTCTTTTAGGTCACTTGATGAAGAAAAACTCTTGACTCCTTGTCTTCCTTAGGTTATTGCACATGAAAACCTTTTCTTTTGACCAACTATTCCTATAAATAGGAAATTAAGATATTTTGCTACTCATTCTCCATTGTCCAATTTAGGGTTAGAATAGATTAGGTAGGATACAATGAATCTACCATATATTTCATATCTCTTCTTGAAACTTCTCCTTTAATCCTCTTTGAATTCACCTAAAAACAATTTACCTTGAATTCTGTGTCACTAGCTCATCAATTTTATCATCCACTTGGTTCACACAATCCAAGAAAACAAACTTGTCAGCTCAAATTCATCGAATTCACAATCTTTCAAATAATGCAGCCACTCATCATTATCTTGCTATTGATTCTTGACACACACTATGTTACTCAACATCCTCTATGAAATCACTCAGTACAAACTTAAGTTTACTAGTGCTCAACATCAACTATACTTTACTCGACATCCACTATTTTTCTTGACATAAACTAGAATAAACTTTTACTCAACTCCAACTATTCTTTTGCTCGGCTTGCACTGACTTTTTTCGGCACCTACTATCCACTTGGTCAAGCTTTGTAGACAAAGTTTTTTCTAACTTGTTCTTGTATACTTTCTTAGTGTAACCAACCTTTGTAACCTTAAGTAGATTATCAATATATCATGTTATCATTGTCTCAACTGATTCTTGTACTTCTTTACATAATCATAACTCAACCTTTCCTCTAGGTGCTATTGTTACATGTTTCAATCAAATCCTCTTCGTCAATCAAATAAGTGATAGTACTTAAATCATATAAGCAGTTGTCTTACCAACAAATAATAGGTTTGACATCAGTGAGAAAACAATGATTGAAACATATTAATCATACTTTGTTCTCAACAATCTCCCATATAAATAATCTTCTTCAATCTGTTCTCAACACATACAAATTATTACCTTCATTGATGCTTCTCCTCAAATATTTTATGCAAACATCTAAGGTTATCAGAGCATTTCTAACATTTGTACATATTATTATGAAACAACGATGCATCATTCTTTGCTTGTGCTTGTGCTGAAGCTACTTTTTCTAGGGATGTGAATTCCCCATCAAAGGTCTTCACCAACTCTTTGGCCTTTACCTACAATTTTGGATTGACTATAGTTGTGGTAACTTTCTTTTGCATTCAATCCAAGACTTCATAGATTTTTTCTTCTCAAATAGCTTGCTTAAAGTGCTCATTAATTCTTTCTAATCTTCATCATTTGATGGAATTGATACTATTGCTGATGCTCCAACTACTATTATTATTGAAGTTACTATAGGAATATGTACAACTTCCTTTTTCTTCTCTTCTTTAGCTTTCTTCTTATCTTCAACTTCTTTTTTTGCATCTTCTTCTTGTTTCTTCTTCTTTTCATCTTCTTCTTGCTTTTTCTGTTCTTCCTCTTCTCTTTTCCTCCTTTCTTATTCTCCATTTTTATTGTCCTCTTCTACTTTTATTTTCTTTTCTTTTCTTCTCCTTCTTCTTTCTTCTTTCCTTCTTCCTCATCATCATCAGAGCTAGTGTATGTAGTGATCTTGTTGATATTTCCAACAATATTTGCTCCATATCCTGCAAAAGGATTCTCTTTTTTATCTACAGTTATGTGTGTACTATCCACTTGCATGGATTTAGTACCCATAAAAATGTGAGGTGGTGAAGGTGCCTACTATATCTCCTCTGCTTCTTCCTCTTTCTTGGATGGTGTATGTACTTCCACATATACTAGACTGTCAAGCTTTGACACTTCAATCAACTTAGGTACTATAGTAATATACTTTACAATTGCCTCCTTTGTTTCTTTCCTTACATCCTCATAGTTGCCTCCCATCAGAAGAATTTCTCTTCTTTTGTTCCTCAACTAGGGCTCAATACCCTTCAAAATTTTGTCTAAGTCCTCCTTGGAGTCAACATCAGATAGTTTATTTATTATTATGATCCTCATACTTAGATCCTCTTCTAACACTCTCTTCTTCCTATTAATTATCATATTGTATAGGTCTTCAGGTTGTTGGTCTTAGTATAGTTTTGACATTTGAGTGTCAACACACTTAATCAATTTCTACATTGCATCTCAGTACACTATGTATGTCAAGCCATAGTATGTGCTGAGTCAGATTTCCAATAGATGCCAAGCATTGTATAAGTGCAGAGTGATATATAGGTGCCGAGTCATAGTTGATGTTGAGCAAGTTAGAGTGCTTCACATGTCAAGTAAGCCAGAGTCATACACGTGCCAAGCAAGACTGAATGCAATAGGTGTCAAGAAAAGAAGGATAGTATATGTGTCGAGAACCAGTAGTTTAGTATGTGTCAAGTAACACAAAATCAACATATGATTTTGTGCCTCACAAACTTAGATGTAAACCATTTCTAGAGCTGACATAGAAGGATTTCAAAGGATGGTAAGGATAAGATCAAATATTTTGCATCTCCTATGCAATGAGCATACAACCAATCAGGAAAATGAGAAGGCATACAACTAATGAGAAAAATGCAAGGAATGAGCGGGAATTCAAGATTCAATATGGATCATAGATCCATACCTGACCCTAAGTCTTCTCAATATTTAAAAGGAGGAAAAAAACCCATTGTGTGTGTGGAAGAGAACAATGTATGGGGAAACTATAGTGAAATTCAGTGTGAAGAGTGAAAGACTTAGAGGAACAAAGCAACAATTACATATCCAATTGATTAGAACAAAGCAAGGGACATGATCAGATATTAGATCTTAGAGGATCAAGATTAGAATGAGCAAGATAAGTTTCTAAAATCAACAATTAAAGATTGTGAACAATTAGGTCAAAGGTTTCTAATACTTTCTAGCCATTGTATTAGATAGTTAAAATCCTATATTGATAGGTTAGCTTAATAGCTACTTTGTAGATCCTTTGAAGAGGTGACAAAATCCTTTAATAGGGTGACACTTGATGTAAAGTGTTTGTAAATACTCTAATGAGGCCACTAATGACACAGTGTAAAGCCTTTAACAGGGTAGACCATCAAAAGTGGTCAAACAATTATTGCTATAGTAATTTTGTGGATATCATCCCCACCCCAGTTTTACCTTCTTATTCCTGAAGGGTTTATAGGTTACCAAATCTAGTGTTATGTGTGTGATTGCATGTGTTTATTCCATGTTCATTTAATTTGTTTACATGCATATAGTTTACTTTTAGTTATTTGCTTTAAAGGATTTGAAAAGGTTAAAAGTGTGTTACTTCTAATTCACCCACCCTCCCTTCTTAGCAGTACTCTTCCCATTTTGAACATTCCAACAATTGGTATCAGAGCACTAGGTTCTCACAAAGAGAAGCCTAATAACTTAGAGTGAAGATATGAAGGTGGAAGTTTTAAAACTTGGGAAGATCATAGACAATCAAGTGATTGATGTGCACCTCGCTGTACACAAATTGGAAGAAGCTAGAGAAGAATTGTGAAAGTCCTTAAAAAGAAGGAAGGATATAGCCATAGTTAAGATTGACACACACTACAAGGAGATTGATCCCACACAAGTGTTTTCTAATGGATATTTCAAGGAATTTGATGCAACAATAGTAGAACTGATGGAGAAAAATAGAGCACAAGCTAAAGAAATCAAAATACTCAAGCTTGAAGAAGAATCACAAGCCATAATGCTTTGTGAAGTGATTGAAGAAAAGAAGAGATCCATTGAAGACAAGGCCATGATAGAAGATGACAAGATAAATCTTACCAATATACTAGAGGAAAAGATAATTGAGTTTGAAAGAATCTCAAAAATGCAGCTGGACACCTTAAGCCAGATGATGATTGCTCATCATGAGCTAAATATGAAAGACATTGAGATTAGTACATTGAAGATACAAAATGATCAACTACAAAATGAATTGAAAAGAGAGAAGGAGATAGTAGAAAGCTTCAACAAACTCAATGAGGCTATCAAGTACTTTGAGCAACTACTAAAATCACCAAGGGCTAGTAATGATACTTCAGGACTTGGTTACACTAGCATTGAGCAAGGAGAATCATCTAAGACTACAAAAGAAAGGAGTAACAAAGGTATGAACACAAAACCTACTTGTCATTTATGTGGTAAAAAGAGACATACCTCTAATGTGTGTAGGAGCAAGAATGGTCATCAGCATGATAAGCCTACAAATGCAAGCTTTTGTCACAAGTGCAAAAAACAAGGACATCAACCACATGAATGCAGAACCAAGACCATGAGGACACCAAGATTTGAAGGTCACTGCTACAACTAGAAGAAGTATGTACATAGGGCATTTGAATGTAGATCAAATCCTATGTGGACACCTAATCAGCCTACAAAGGGGAACAACCATGGTCTTTATTACAATTGGGATTTCAACACTAGGTATAGCTATCACTATTGTTGAGATTATGGACACATTCCTAAAAATTGCATAAGGACACATTTTAGAGGAAATTACAGTAGATAGTTAAGCCAAACCACATGTTTTAGTTGCTTGAAGACTAGTCATATCAATAGGAATTTTTCAACAAAGTCAAAAGCACTTAAGACAGAAGTCAACAGAGGAAAAGAGAAGGTTGATGTTGAACAAATAAGAGGGAAAATGAACAAGACTTGGAAGAAGAAAGATGAATGTAGCACATCAAATGGAGAGATCACTTCACCGAAGAGGTCAAGTGATCAAACTTCATTCAACTAAGAAAAAAGATGTATGGGACTGATATGCAAAGTTATATCATACATTAGTTCCAAAACAAAGAAGTACTGCAAGGAAGAAATATGCATGAGCAAAGATCCCAAGTCAAAATTTGAAGTTTTTGCAAATACTACCGAACAATCTTTAGATGTTGAGTTAAGCTCCAATGGATGCCAAGTTTCTAATAGTGATCAACCTGATAGTTGAAGCTGAGTGAAGTGGAGAACTAGTGGAAGCTGAGTAAATAGAATACAATGGGAGTTGAGTCATGGTAAAACCTTCAAGTTCTGAGTTTATAGCTGTATGCATGAATCATTTAATGCTAGGTTTTGATAGGTATAAGGTCAAATTTTTATCATTTTCATGCCATTCAAATTTAGAGAAAAGATGAGAAAAGAGTAGGAGTGATCATACAACAACTTTGAAGCCATTTGCATTGATCTCAACAATGATTTAACATACATTTCAATGATCCAAGGTATTTATCAATTGTTGAGTGGCATAGAGTAAATTTTTTTAATACATTTAAACCCTAGTTCAGTAGAATGGCTTCTAGTTCAAGAAATACCAAAGGAAAAGAGGCTCATGAGGTTCAGTTAGTTAGTAATGAGATTAAACAACCTAAGTTTAGTCCAATCCCAAAAGTCACCTACAGAAACAACCCAACTGGTGCATTATCCATCATTCCACCTAAAGTTGTCATGGTGCAAGATGTGAGAAAGTGTTATAATTGCAAGATAGGTGTAGTAGATGATCTAGATAGATTCCAAGCCTATGAAAAACTATGTGAAAACAAGATTCTAAAGGATGAATTCTAGATTGTTGAGAGAAAGGGTTTGACCAATGCCCTAGTTTACCCTATTGGTTTCAAAATTGAATGGATATAGATTGTCCTCAGCAGGATTCACAATGGATGTTTATGGTTGGAAACAGGACTAGTAAATATTACAAAAAGGATAGTGCATAAGGTTATAGGTTTCCCAACCTTAGATCGGCCTAAGACCCTATGACGTGATTCCAAAGAAATCATTGAACGAAATACAAGAGCCAAATGGAATAAGAGGGGTATGATTATTGACACTATAATTGATCCTCTTCTAGATTTTTCTATAAGAGTAATATCTCACAAATTCTATCAATCCAATAGATTGAATAGTGTGCCATGTATAGTTGTGGATGTAGTCTATAAACTAGAAAAGAAAGATCACACATATGATCTATTAGAACTTATGTTGTAGCAAATAAATGAAAATCTAGGAGCAATAAGGACATCAAAAGGTGCTCAATGCAAATTTGGTTCAGCTCTTATGTGTATATTCTTTTATGCCATGGAAGAGTTTCCTTCTATTGGAAAGGTAAATTGGAGCCCAAAAAAACTATAATTACACAAATCAATGAGTTCATTGATTAGATGGGTGACAATTTTGAGGCTCAAATGACCAACTATTTTGAATATTTTAAGAAATCCATGAAGAAAAGGGTTAGAATACTAGTTTCCCTAGTTAAAAAACACATCAATGAAATATGCTTTTTAGTAGATATTGATTATACCTACATCTAGGCAGCAATTCCTAGAATAAGATGGCTAAGGCCATTGGGATATGAGCTTGATATAGATGAAGCCTCAGTATTAATCACAACATTTCTTACAAAAGAAATAGATAAGGAAAATCCTCACTTTGACACATATGATGTTGTCAATTCAAAAGTTAAAATTGAATTATAGATAGCTTCTATTATCAAGAAATAAGATAAATTAGTAAAGAAGAAACTTGGGGAAAATATTGAAGGAGAAGTAGGTGGTGAAGAAGAAGAAGAAGTAGAAGGAGAAAGTGAAGAAGAAGAAAAGAAAGGGTAAGACCCAGTGGAACTAACACAAGGCTTAGGAGAAGACAAGGAGGAAGGTGTTGAGGAAGAAGAAGCCAAGGAAGCACCTACACTAGTCAAGATAAAGAAAAAAAAGGCAAAAACATAGCCTATAGCTCAGCCCAAGCCTAATAAGGTCACTAAGCCTACACAAGCCAAGCCAACAATAGAAACAAGGGCTACTACAAGGGCATCCACACAAAAGGAAAAAGAGGCAACAAAAGAGAAGAAGAAAGCCACTGAATAGGCTGCTAAAGAGCCAAAGAAAAGAAGAAAGTATGTGGCACAACTGAATACTGACGATGAAGAGAGAATAGAGTTAGGACCTCAACCAATTCAGAGTGGTAAGTCATCCTCCAAAATATACCTTAGACAAAATTTGTGAAAATATTAGTAATGAAGATTTAAATGATTTAAAGACTCTTAATTTTAATAAGCTTAGTAGAGAAGAGTAAAATAAAGTAGAGGAATCTATGTATGCCATGATGGAAGAATTCAAAAACACACCTCTAGAACTTGACAATACCATGCCCAAGGAACTATATGAGATAGTTGAAAACAAATGGCATTATTGTCTAAAAATGGAAAGGGAGATCAGATAATCTACCTTAGCTCAAGTAAAGCTTGACATTACAAAAGGAAAAATAACAAAGGCTAATAAGAAACATAGTAGCAAATTTTCACCTAAGTATAGAGCCTTCATCATCCTTCAAAACAAGCTTGAGGATGTAGTGAATAAATCCACACAATTGTTGAAAACAATTTATAAGATAACTAATGACAAAGAGGAGGAAGCAAATAAGGCAAAGACCAATGCCAAGGAAAAGATAGAGGAAAATAAAATAGAAGAAAAGAAAGTAGAGGAAGAGAAGGAAGCAATAGCAAGAAGAGGAAAAGAGTGTGAAAGACACACAAATGCCACCTCCTAGCCCTCCTTATGTAGGCATCACACCTATAGACATAGTAATCAGTAAGGATGTTCCTGAAAATTCAACTAAGAACATTAATCCCCTAACTGCAAAGGATCTCTCTAAGATCCTTCACCAATCTACTCTTCAGGCACAGTTATGTACAAGCCCTATATTGATGAGTGTATATGAAGTACAAAAGGTAGTAGCAGAACCACAAAGAGAAAAGGTGAAACCAATAGGAACTACCTTTCACCTATACAACTACTAGCACCAAAATTTTGATGCTTCTAGTAGCAGGTGATATATTACAAAAGCCAAGTGCAGAGGAAAGGAAGTCAGATAAGAAGGAGGATACCTCAAAAGAAAAGGAGTAGGCCACTATCCAAATATTGGTAGAACTACCAAATACTAGTACTCCCACAAAGACCCTTCAAAAGACAAGAACTGAAGCCATACCCTTGCAAATCTCAACTCTAGGCTCAAGCTCAACCAGAGTGACTAGGGTGCTTCATTATGGAGACCCTGAATTAGATGAAGACATAGTAATACCTACCTATGACTCCAAGACCATCACCATGGCTCAGATCATAGAAATGCAAGACATTTTCGATAGAAGGAAAAGGTAGGAGATACTTATAAAAGAGTATAAACACAAGGAAGCATTGAATGAAATTAAGGCCATCTTTATGGATGCATTCAGCATGTAATCACCAGATGAAGCAAAGACCATAATAGAACAACTATCTGATATAGTTGATCAAGTGACTAGTGAAGACTAGGATACCAATGTTAAACTTATGGAATAGTTTGAGAGAAAATTTTAGGGGAAGGTAAATGAGAAGATATCAACTGGTATAACACTTGAATAGGTAGAGTTGGCCAAGAAAATTGACAAGGTCAAAGCTGTATTTGAGAACATTTTCTCATTGTACAAGAAGTTGTGTGATTTTTCCAACATAACATAAGAGAGACATCAAAGGATATTGAGCTTGGAAAGAAATTTAAAAATTTCTAGCATGAAACTACCAAAAGATCTAGCTCAAAGTGAGAAGCATTTTGCACAATTGCTTCACACTCAAAGGGAGTTAGTTGTACTCACAGTAGAGGAAGCCAATATAAAGGCTAAATTGATGCAAATTCAATCCTTTATCACCCCACATTTGGAAGTCCTCCACAAGGAGAAAGTATATGAAAAAATAGTTCTAAAGAAAGATCCTAATCTTTCTACACGTGATGGACTTGTACACCTTGCTATAGAGACTACCATCTAGCACAAGTCACTTGACATTGCTTTGGAGAAATTGGGATGCAACTCTGAAAATAATAATGGAGGTAAATAGTAAATTTTTGGCTACATATGGTATTACTCCTTAGAACCCTTTGAAATTAGTGTAAAAAAGAGGGAGATACACGTTTTGATGAAGATATAACTAAGGGGGAGAATACTATAAGTTTTGATAGCCAAAAGAGGGAGATGAGTAATAAGACAAAGTAAGGGGGAGATACAAATTTTTGGCAGCAATCACAGGTACATAATATAGGAACATAGTAAAAGACAAAGAGTATCTGGCACATCAACAAAAAATTTTGGTTTCAAGAATGTCGAGGCACAATCAGCTCAGGGGGAGTAATAAGGTATTTTGAACAAATTTTGTAATTTTGTACATATGCAAAATAATTTGGATAGGGTACTCATAAGTCCAAATTAGTAATGTTTAGTTAAGTGTTTTTGATACTTATGTGAAAGGGGAAAATTTTTGGTCTTAGAATAGTTTTGACATTTGAGTGTCAACACACTTAATCACTTTCTACATTGAAGCCAAGTACAATATTTATGCCAAGCCACAATATGTGCTGAGTTAGATTTCCAATAGGTGCTGGGTGACTTCAGGTGCCAAGCATTGTATAAGTGCCGAGTGATATATAGGTGCCGAGTCACAATTGATGCTGAGAAAGTCAAAGTGCTTCATATGCTGAGTAAGCCAAAGTCATACATGTGCTGAGCAAGATAGGATGCAATAGGTGCCGAGAAAAGCAGGATAGTATATGTGTCAAGCACCAATAGTTTAGTATGTGCCAAGTAACATAGAATCAACATATGAGTTTGTGCCCTCAAAAACTTAGATTTAAACCATTTCTAGAGCTGACATAGAAGTATTTCAAAGGATGATAAGGATAAGATCGAATCTTTTTCATTTCCTATGCAATCAACATGCAACCAATCAGAAAAATGGAGAAGGCATGCAACCAATGAGAAAAATGCAAGGAATGAGCAGGAATTTAGGATTCAATATGGATTGTAGATCCATACCTAACCCTAAGTCTTCTCAATCTTTAAAAGGAGGATGAAAACCCATTCTATGTGTGGAAGAGAATAGTGTATGGGGAAACTATAGTGAAATTTAGTGTGAAGAGTGAAAGACTTAGAGAAACAAAGCAACCATTACATATCTAGTTGATTAGAACAAAGCAAGGGACATGATCAGATATCAAATCTTAGAGGATCAAGATCAAAATGAGAAGAACAAGTGCCTGAAATTAGCAATTGAAGATTGTGAAAAATTAGGTCAAAGGTTTTTAATACTTTCTAGCCATTGTATTAGATAGTGAAAATCCTATATTGATAGGTTAGCTTAACAACTACTTTGTAGATCCTTTGAAGAGGTGACTAAATACTTTAATAGGGTGACACTTAAAGTTTAGTGTTTGTAAATTCTCTAACTAGGTCACTATTAACACAATGTAAAGCCTTTAATAAGGTAGGCCTTTCACAGGGTAGACCATCAGAAGTGGTCAAACAATTATTGCTATAGTGATTTTGTGGGTATTATCCCCACCCCTGTTTTACCTTCTTATTCTTGGAGGGTTTCAAGGTTACCAAATCTAGTGTTATGTGTTTGATTGCATGTGTTTACTCCATGTTAATTTAATTTGTTTACATGCATATAGTTTACTTTTAGTTATGCGCTTTAAAGGATTTGAAAAGGTTAAAAGTGTGTAACTTCTGATTCACCCCCCCACCCCTCCCCCCCCTCTCTTAGAAGTACTCTTCCCATTTTGAACATTCCAACACAGGTATTTTATTCTGAATGCTCTCAAACTTCTTGTTCCTCAAAATCATATTCCTTATAATAGAAATCTCTAACTACCTTCTATCCATATTTCTATACACACTATAATACTTATTTAACTATACAAAATTATCATCATTAATTATCTACATGTTTAGATTCTCTACCTTGGATTTTTAAGCCTTTTTTCCAACTATTGTTCTAGCTTCCTGTGCATCTTGTTCAATAGGTTTATCTCCAGCTTCATCCTCATAACTCTCTGAACTACTTACTTGTATTGTCTTTCTTCTTTTTCTTGGTCCACTAATGGTCTGCTTGACCATTTTCTTGGCTGATGGTGTAGGTTCTTGTTTTACCCTTACCAATCTCTTAGACTTTCTCTATGCAATAGGTGCTTCCACCTCTATCTACCTCCTAGGTTGTTCATCCCTTATTCTGCCTAGTTGCACTTGTGCAACTGCTACATAAGGCACAATAGGGGCTTGTGTATAAGGTTTTGCTATTGTCACAATTTTTGAAGTTCTACAAAAACAATGGGAGTTACTACAAACACTTCAGTCTATCCACTTGCTTTCATCTCCAACACAATGCCTTTAATCTCATCAAACTTTTTCCTAGTCATGGTAGATTTCTTAAGGATGGAATCTATCTATTTCTCTACCCTTTTCTTGCTTTACTACTTGTAGAGTTTTGAATGAACTATTCTTATATTTTCTTCATAAGTACCCCTTCTAGGGCATTCTATGTCCTTTTTTGATTGTAGTATGATCTATGTTTACCCTTCTATGAGCTCAACACATCTCATATCCCATAGGCTCTATAAATTTGAATCTTGGTATCACTACTTCCATGCAAGTGTTATCTATTTCCATAATGAAACATAATTCTTATTTATACTTCTCTACCATTGAGGGAGGTATTCTATACCTCAATTTCATTTTTGAATGGAAACTCCTCATCATCCTATCAATGCCATCATCTCTGACATTATTAGGCTTAGATCTATATCATTAAGTCACTATCTTCATTATGCACTCATTGCTATCCCAATTTATCAATCCATGAAACTTCCTTGTAGCATAGAAGAATATATGAGTCAACGGGGACTCAAATCTAAAAACTATGTTCTTAGTTTTCTTAATCTTTGCAATGTTATCCAATAGTTGCAATATGATAATCTCACACAAATTAACTTTTTTTTTTTTCTAACATTCTTCTCATTAACAGGATTGAAGCCTTCATTACTCAATCCTATGACCTTGTGAATAAGGTCATTGTCAATAACAATCTACATATCACCTAGCCACAACATATCATCATGTACCCTACTCAAAATGATTTGGGTCCAATCATGATTGTCAAACTCAGTATAAAACATATACGTTATCAAATGCAAATCTTCTAGGTGTGCATACTAAGAATTCAAGGATAATTCATTGTTGCACATAATTCCTAGGTCTTGATGAATTTTTTCATCACCTATACTATCTATTTTATAGTGAATATAACTTCTTATATCCTCAACATATAACACATTTTCCAAAACTTGCAAAAATGTGCCCAACAGGTCATCCAAAAGTGACACAAATGGATGCTTCTTGAAAACATGTATCATGATCTATCACTCACATCATACACTTTCTAACTAGCCATTGAATTGTAATTGCAAATACTAAATAACTAGATTCAAGCTTCAAAAAATATGTTAAAAATGCAATTTAGGGCTTCTACAACTTTTTGATTTAAAATCTTCACTTCAAATTCAATTCGTTGTCAAATCATTCTTCAATTTTCTCAAGACACTTCACATGAGCAAATGGTACATACAATCTTGCTTGTAATCCTTAAATCATATGAAATTGTGTTATGCATTAGATGCATATCTACCATAGATTCAAATATTGTCTTTATTTACTAGTAAGCTTGATTTCTTAATTCCTGCTTGCGATGACCATATGAAGACTTACGAACTTGACCATAGCCTTCAATCTATGTCCTTAACCTCCTATTAACTACACAACTTCCATCTCTCTCACTAACATCAGTCCCAACCAACTAATGCACTACCTCTACTAAAATTCCTAATCTAGGTAGGATGAGTCACAAACAACCTATGACTTCAATGTCTTATTAGGTGCATAAAAATATTGTACCTCCAAAACTGTATATGAGCTTTCTAGATATTTATCTATCACAAATGCTTCTTTGAATTCATCAACATGTTCCTTAATTGCTTCCTTCTGATTATTGTCACTACCACTATCATTCCTTCTATCATTTCTATTGTTGATCCTTCTATTATTTAGATTCCTATTAAAGTTCTTTCTATCCATTCTGTAATATCTCACTTTGTCCAAAGTAATTACATAACTAACATATAGGTGCATTTCTTCTCTGATTAGTTCCATTCTAATTCTTAGGTGCTCTGCAATTCCTTGCAATGTGTCCAGGTTTGTTACACTTGTAACACACAAACTAGTTCTTCTCTCCATTAGATGTCACTCCATCATTAGATCTATTCTATGATCTTCCTTTTTCATTACCCATAGGGTTAGTATTTCTAGACATTCTACTATTTTCATTATCAACATCAAACTTAGGTTTCTTACATTCTACTACCTTATGTCCATAACCATGACAGTTATAACAATAGAAATTAGTAATGGGTTTAAAAGACTTACTTGTGCAATCTCTTTTCATGTTTCCAACCTCATTACATATGAAGCATCTACCTCTAAACTCATGTCTTACTTTCTTGGGTGGTTCATCTTGCTTAGGTTTATCAACTTGCTCTATTTTCTTAGGTTTAAAATGCTTTGCTAAGAAATCAATTAACTCAACTTCCTTTGATACTTTAGTAGATGTGCTTGATTCTACCTTACTCAGATTAGATTCTTTAGGGGATTCAATAACTAGATCTAGTTCTCTTCTAATTTCAACTTTCTTGGCTGATTTCTGTCCAATCAGATATCCAAGTCCTATCTTGTCATAAGAAGGTTTCTAATGAAATATCTTTTGATCTATTTTTTCACTACTAGAATAAATTTTCTCTAACTGTTGCTTAGCTTGTGTCAATTCTCCTTTCACAATGATATTTTACTTTTCTAATTTTGCATGTTCAATCTTCATAGTATCTAGTTTAGATGCTACTTCACTTAACTAGGATCTAAGTTCTGGATTCTCTGTTTTCAGTTTTGGTTCATTCTTGCTACCATTTTTCTTAAGACTCAATTTAAGTTCAATGATTTTAAGTTCATGGTTCAAGGTCTTATTTTCCTTATGAAGAGCTCCTACATCATTATCACTAGTCTATGCAATTGATTCTTTGCTAGATTTCATATCATCAATCTTGTCTTTCAGTTTACCAATGTACACTTTTTCATCTTCATATCTATCTTTTAGGTTATCTCTTTCTTTAGTAATAAGGTCAACCTACTCAAGAGCTTCTTAAAGGTTTTTCTTCAATAGTTCCATATTCACTGGGATATTACTTAAGCTATTAGGCCTATTCAAAGTAATTATGCTCTAATACCAATTGTTAAAAATATATTATATTTGGGGGGGGTGGGGGGGTGTGAATTAGTCTTCTACAAACTTTTTCTCACAACTAAATATTGTTAATTACTTTATAACTTGCATATGAAAGTAAACCAAAAATTTTCAATAATAAATATAACCTTGCACATAGGTAACTCATAACACCATTATTTGTTAACTAGGGAAAGCCTGGCCAAGACAAAACCTTGGTGGGGATTATACCCACTAGATGATTCACTAAATAATAGGATCATGTTAAAGATATTGACCCTGTTAGGATTCTATGAAGTATATATAATGTCTTGAGTCCCTATTAGGAGACTAGGCCTTGTTAGAAGTCTCAACCCTATTAGAAGTTGGTAGAACAAATATAGTGTATGCAAGAAGAGCCCATTTCTATAACATGCAATTATACAATTTAGTTCTTCACAAGAATATATATACATACACTACTTGCTTACTATTATAACTCACACTTTCTCTGATCATACATTAGATCTTGCATAACATAAGGCTCACATATATTTCAAGATTTATGTACAATAGTTTGCATCACATAACACTTTGTTTTCTATCATTGATAGCACACTTATTTTCCCAAGATAAGATCTTTACTTATACCTTGCATAATTACAAAAATCTATTCAGTTGGCCTTCATGTGTTTACATGCTTGACATAATATAAAATAGCTTATGGAATAATATCCACATAGTTGGCTCATCATAACTTAGTAATTATTTTGTAACCAAAATAATTCCTAAGGCCATACAATCCAATTCTCTACTATGCTCTATTATGCACTATTAAATACCCACACTAGTATTTTAATCATAACTCATGTTGTACTGTCCATACACATTTGCACACTGTCACATGTCATCATGATATTTTCATGAATATTTTCTCAACTGTGCATGAGATAACTCTCAACGAGTCACCCATACACTAAACATCTGTTCTCTATGTTGTTGTAAACTATCTAACACTTGGACATTTTTTTAACTCTAAATGCATAAATGAAATGCTGAATGTATGTTTCAATAAATGACAACCATAAAGACATCTATTTGACTATATTTTCAATATTTAGCAGTGATCTCATTAATTTATTCTTTAGTAGGTCTTCTCAAAACCACTTCATCTTTTGAGGAAGTCATATTACTAGTTACATCACTCACTCCATCTTCATTTGAGAAAACTTGCTGATGTATAATATCATGAATCTTCCTTTTAACATACACATCATTATCAAAATCATCATAATCAAACACATAATCATAATTAAATTCAACCATTTTACAACCTATATCATTAGTAATATCTTCTTGGTTAGGCTTCTCATCATTTTCATTCTCACAATTAGAAAAAGACATTGCAACAATACAATACTCTGATGAATGGGGTAACTAACATATCATGCACGATTGAGAATCATATTTCATGTTGATAGAAGCTCATTGCAAAGGATTAGGGGTGGTCTTTTCGTTTGTATTTTTGGGAGGAGGAACAATAGGTTTACCATCTTTCCATTGGGAATTGTAGGGATAATTTTGTAGCCTATTTCGCCTCTTTAAATTCCCTTGGAATTGAGGTCTATTTGTGGTAAGAACCTTATCATTTCTATTTGTAGGAACTTTAAGATCCTTGATGACACTAATAACTATTTGCATATTTGATGTGCTTGTGAGAAATTTAATCTTCCTCTTCATTTCAGCAATAGCAGTATCATTATCTACTCTATCTAGTTCCTTTGCCAAATCTTCCCTCTCTTTTCTTTTCTTCTCCAATTCTATATCAGAGGCTGACATAAAAAATTGAGTACTTGTTACCTTTATAGGCTCATTGATTGTAATACTAGTCACTTTTTTCTTACCTTTGTTTTTCTCAACAATAGACGATCCCACATTTTTATCTTCATTATTTTCAACTGGTATAGTTTTGTAACTTTGCACTTGTCTAACAGTAGGGTCTTCCTTCTCAAATTCTTGGTTAATGAAAAAACATTCGCGCTCCTTCCTCAGATCAACCACATCATCCAATATTATTGGTTTCCAAGGAGCAACAAATTTTTCATTTTTCTTTTTTAGAGCAGCAATACTTTTGAGTAAATTTTCTCTTTCTTCTACCACTTTTCTTATCTCTTCCTCCCTCTCTTTCTGAAGATGCTTTTCTATTTTTAGTTGCTCAACAAACTGCATTCTCAATATACTTAAATCATTTGGACTTTCCTTAACATCTTTAGAACTAGAAGTCATGTCTATATCCACAAGATACACATGTTCTAATTGCTTATGGGGAGAATTTGAAAGAATAGGATCTTGATGGGTATGGAACAAATTGTTGTTTCTTCTTTGTTCTACATTCATTGGGTCTTGGTGTATCACCTTCTCTTGACCTATAACTTTTGGGGTGTCATAAAAATTATCATCAGAAAGTTCACTAATAGACTTAGAGCTTTTATAAGAAGACTCTTTCTCTCTAAGAGAAAGATGTGATTTCCTACTAGTAGTAATTTATTCCTAAGATTCTGGTTCTCTTGGTGGTTCACTCTTTTTTGTTAACCAACCCTTTCTTCCTTTTGGAGGAAGCCCCCCCATGAAGATTTAATTTTGGGTTCTTTCTAACAAAATACCGTGTATTCTTTCTTCTCTCTTTGGTTTTTAAAATAAAATGACATTGGTTCTATAACCTCTGAGTCACCACCCACTACTTATGTGAAATGTGATTTGGAATAAAAAAACCTTGAAAGTTCTACTAAATCACTTATCACTAAATACATGGGACTGACCTTCACCAATCAATACTTATGAAGTAATTTTTTGACAAAAAATAATCCTTCTCTACACAATAAGAAAAGGACCTAACATATACTATAATACTTCAATATACCTCTATAGTACACCCCATTGAAGTCACCATTTTTGTTGGTTTCTGATTTACAAATTTAAAATTAATACTAGGGAAATAAAAAATAACACAATACCTAGTGTTTAGCTACTTCCCATGCTTGGTACATCCTATTTGATCCTAGACCAACTTAATAAAGCCCCTAATGCTTTCTACTCTATAGGCTTTGCTAAACCAAGGTGGGTCAACCTAAGAATTTGACAATTCATGTACAATATTCTATATTGAAAACCCTTTACAAAATATTTGACCTTGAAACTTCTTGAAATTTGCAAAATAAATGATAAGTAAATAATTGCCAGTAATGAACTTGACAAGTTATTGCAACAAGTGATGACCAACTCTATATTTGATTTTGACAACAATTCTTAATGATATTTGGTTTATAAGAATTTAGTTCATGCTAAGATAAGATTGATTTTCTTGTTTCTTCAACTAAAAGGCCAATACCTTAATCCATTGCCAAAATAGAGTCATATCAATTAATACTAATCTATCTGTTTAATTGACTTGCAATTAAATGTATCAATTGTTGACCTCCAAATTATATACTTATCATATCCCTTTCATACCCTAAATGACCCTATCATTCCATAGAGGAATTTACTTAATTCTTTGAACTAAAAGAAACTCTAAAATGATATAAAAATCATTAAATTGCATTTGAATAAAATGAAACTTGTTTGTTCATTCTAAAAATCGTAAAAACATGAAAATGGAGACAAAATTTTGAGACATAGGTATCTTGCAACACTTCTTGTATTACTCTCTCTCTTTGAGAATGATACGTAGTTCTGATATGAGATTTAAGAAGAAAAAATAAATAAATCAGACTTCTATTAACTCCAAACTTCTACAAAAAGCAAGCTAAATTGATGAAAAGTGATCCTCTTAAAACCATAAACTCATAAAATCATAACAAAAAAAAAGAATAAACATCAAATGTGAGAACAAAATATGAATTCTTATTTGCACCGTAAATGAGGAATTATAGAATTCACAAGTACAATATGCTAACCCTCATGGGTGCCTTCATTACAGTAATCTCCAAGACAAGCTAGGAATTATCACCCAGAGCTGTTCTAGACAATGTTTAGGCCTTTCTTAAATAGGTAATTTTATGTCGCCTAGGAAGGTTCTAGACATTAAAACTTAATATCTAGGGCTGACAAACCCTAACAATACATATAGAGTTAGCCAAATACATCTTTGACAATTATTTTAGATATTTTAGGTATCCAAACTTTGAAAGGCCATAACTCTCAAACTGTTTCTTTGATTGGCTATTATAACCAATTTTTGAAAACACCAACTCTTGATCTATAGGCTCAGAATCATGCAAGCACCCTTGCATTGAGTTTTCAAACCTCATCCGGGAAATCTAAGGCCTCCAACGGTGAGCTTGACAATATTTTTGCAAAATTTTCCACTAAAAATCCATAATAACTTCTCTGATACTTAAGATCGAGCAATGAGATTTTTATGGTAGTCTTATAATTCCAAAATGAACCTTCATGTAGAAATGAGAACATTTAGAGCTTGTATGAGAAACTTACTAAAAATAGCAAGTTCCCATAAATACTAACCACCCTATCTACTAGTCTTTATTAAAATAGAAAAGATTGAAAATAAAATATTTTTGGGTGATGCAAGATTTATCCTACACCCAAGATGCTCTTGCATCAAACACCTAGAGTAATTTGAGAAGTGACTCCATAATGTCTCAGGTGTTCAAAGGAAAACCAAGACAATTAACCTCCTCCCTTACTAACCATGATGAATCCTCTAATAGCATCCCTTTCCATTTGACTAGGTATTCTTCATAAGTTCTATTTCTTGTACTTTTTCCAATACAACTATCAAATATCTCCTCAATCTCCTTTGTAGCCAAACTACCTACTAGAATACTCCACTGTGCTTCTACAACCTCATCTCCATCACCTCCTTCATAATACTTTGTCAAATCTAAAATGTTAAATACTGGTGAAATATTCAATTCAACAGTCAACTCCACTTCACAAGCATTTCGAAAATCATGCCCTTTCACTATCTTGCATGGTCCAAACTTCTTCATCTTCAACTTTCTATATGTACCCATTGGAAAACTCTCATTTCTCAAATGAACCATGACTTCATTTCCAATCTAAAATTCCTTACTTCTTTTTCACATATGCCTTAGCCTTATACTGTGTATTCATCTTTATGATGTGCTTCCTCACCTTTTCATGGATGTTCTTCAAATGTTCAACAAATTCTTTTGCTTCAACACTACTTATCTCTCTTTTATCTGATTGCCACAATTCATAAGCATTTCTAGGACTACTCCCATATACAATCTAGAATGGGGATTTACTAGTACTCCTATTGAAAAAATTGTTATATGCAAATTTTTCCTATGGTAAAATCATATCCCATCTTTTTGGCTTGTCTCCAACCAAACATCTTAGCAAGTTTCCCAAACTGGGATTCACAACTTCTATCTATCCATCAGTTTGTAGATGATGTAATGAACTAAACTTCAAATCTGTCTTCAACTTCTTCCATAATGTATGCCATATATGCCCAATAAATTTGGTATCTCTATTTGAAACTATACTCTTTGGAAAACCATGTAGTCTTACCACTTCTCTAAAAAACAACTCTACCACATCAATAACATCACTAGTCTTCTTGCAAGGAATAAAATGTGCCATCTTTGAAAACCTATCAACCACCACTAAAATAGAATCATGTTTGTGTTGTGTCCTTAGTAATCCAAGAATAAAATCCATGATGACATCCCCCTATGACTTCTCTGGTATAGGTAATAGCTAATACAACCCTATATTTTGCTTCACTCCTTTCACCATCTGACATAATCTACAACTTTGTACAAACTTCTTTAGATCTTGCTGCAACTGTGGTTAGTTTTAATTCTCAACAACCAAAGGAATGGTCTTATCTCTACCAAAATGTCTAGTCAATCCTCCACTATGCTTCTCCATAATGAGATTATCTCTCATTGAACTTCTAGAAATGCACAATTGGCTTCTTTTGAATAGCATACCATCTTGGATCCTAAAATGCAACCACTTTGTCCTATCTAGTGTAACATATTTTGTACAAGTCTTCCACACTTCACAAAAATTAGGATCATCTGGATACAAAGTGTATGCACCCAAAAATGGTCGCCTAGACTATGGGCCCCCATTATTCAATTTATCAATTTATCAAATTTTCTGAATCAATGGTTTGTAATATTTTATTAAATCAATTCAAATCAATTTCCTTGATCAAATTCGATTTATTTCATTTCTAAGATTGATCATTTTATTCCAAGTCTTATTTAATTAAAAGAAAATCTTCTCTTTTAATTAAATAAAATAAAATCCCCATTTAATTAAAAGAAAACCTCTCTTTTAATTAAACAGTTCATCCACATTTAATTAATTAAGAGAAAAACCTCTCTTTTAATTTAATTAAATATCTTCTATTTAATTAAAAAGAACTTGCTCCCTTTTAATTAAATAAAAATTCCACTTAAATATCTCTTTTGATGAAAAAAGGAAATAAAATAAATTCTTTTTATTTAATTTCTCTACACTTAAAGATGTGATCTAAGTGGGATTTATCTTTCCACTCCTCTTTTCTAATTGGTGGAATCTTGTCTCACATGGATCACCACTTTCTTCTCAACCACTCCTCTTTTCTCATTGGTAGAATTTTGTCTCACATGGATCAAGCTCTATTATCCCATATTGGTTGTGAGAAGCCTCTCACCTCCATAATTTCCTTTATAAGGGAGAGCCCTCTCCTCATGTTAGACACCCATGATTATGCTATTGTTATGCTGCAGGTTTGAAGAGACCCATGATTATGCTATCGTTATGCTGCAGGTTTGAAGACCAAATTTTGAAGCTTGATTATTAGTGATAGATTGAGATAGCTATATTGGGTTATTGGACTCACTGAATCCGTCGGCCCCTCATTCCACCCCGTGGTTGCAAGATCAGTGCCACATTAAAGGGGAGGGGTTTACAGGATAGAAGCGTTAAGTGCTCCACTTGACAACCCTCTTGTGCTTTCTAAAACTCACTAATCTTTGAGTTGTGGACTCGTTTTGGCTTGTGTGAGGGGTTAAGTGTTCCACATCTTTGGACTCACCTTGCATTAGTTAAAGCGTTAAGTGTACCACCTTGTGCTTTTTGATTATTCTTGGATAGATTTTCTTTTGGGGAATTAACATCTGTACACACATAGTAATTAGGCCCCATGAATACTATTCGTGGATCTTGAGGGAGTGAGTTCCTAGTGAAACTCCTCTCAAAGATGGATTCCTTGTAGGTGGGGAGGATACTTTGAGAATCTCTTAGATAGATGGATCTTCAACTTGTTGATTGAAGCATCCTTTCTCCGGAGAGGTTGATAGATCACTAGGGGTTGATATCATAGATCTTGAGATAATCTTAGTTAGTGTGTCAGATTTGTTGGGTGATGCGACGCGCTCCCCTGCCCACAGGTGGTTAATTATGTGGTGTTCCATGTTCACTAACAGTCATGGCTTTTGGTGCAATGGTAAATGGGCCCTACAATTGGTATCAGAGCCTGGTTTTGGCCTGGTCATGGGTTCAAATCTCCCTGGTGCCTTCCCGACCTGCGTAAGCACCTGGTATGCGCGTCGAGGGGGAGATTGTTGGGTGATGCGACGCGCTCCCCTGCCCACAGGTGGTTAATTATGTGGTGTTCCATGTTCACTAAAAGTCATGGCTTTTGGTGCAACGGCAAGTGGGCCCAACAATTGGTACAGAATAAATGGGTTTACAGGTTGAAAGAAGAGGAAGGAGGTAAGAAAAGATTTAAGGCCAGGTTAGTTGTAAAAGGATTTGCACAGAAAAAAGGAATTGATTTTGATGAAATATTTTCTCTTGTTGTTAAAATGACTTCTATTCGTACTGTTTTAAGTCTTGTGGCTACTGAAGATTTGCATTTAGAGCAGATGGATGTTAAAACAGCCTTTCTTCATGGTGATTTGGATGAAGAAATATATATGGCTTAGCCACAGGGTTTTGAGGTCAAAGGTAAGGAGAACTTAGTGTGCAAATTGAAGAAAAGTTTATATGGCCTGAAGCAAGCACCTCGGCAATGGTATCTGAAATTTGACAGTCTTATGCATGAGCATGGATATAATAGGTGTCATTCAGATTACTGCGTTTATTTTAAGAGGTTGGATGATGATAGCTACATTATTTTATGTTTATATGTTGATGATATGCTTATAGCTGGGTCTAACATGGATCATATTAAGGGGCTGAAACGCCAATTAGCACATGCATTTGCTATGAAGGATTTGGGGGCAGCAAAACAAATCCTTGGTATGAAGATTTGCAGAGATAGGAAGAACAGAACATTGACGCTATCTCAAGCTGATTATGTTGAGAAGGTGTTGCAACATTTCTCTATGGAGAATGCTAAAGCTGTCAGCACACCTTTACCTGGTCATTTGAAATTGACTAAGGAGATGTGTCCCAAGACACAGGAAGAGGAGGATAAGATGTCCAAGGTACCCTATGCTTCAGCTATAGGAAGTTTGATGTATGCTATGGTATGCACTAGGCCAGATATTGCACATGCAGTGGGAGTCGTTAGCAGGTATATGAGTCATACAGGTTTTGAGCATTGGAATGCTGTCAAGTGGATTCTCAGATATTTGAGAGGAACATCCAATAAGTGTTTACACTTTGGGGGCTCTACTACTGATTTACAGGGCTATGTTGACTCAGATTTGGCTAAGGATATTGATACCAGGTAGAGTACTACAGGTTATGTCTTTACTATTGGTGGGGCAGCCATGAGCTGGGTTTCTAGGCTACAGAAGATTAATGCTCTCTCCACTACAGAGGCAGAGTATGTTGCTGCTACAGAGGCCGCCAAAGAGATGATATGGCTTCAGTTCTTCTTGGAAGAATTGGGACATCCTCAGAAGGATAATTTTTTGTTCACAGATAGTCAGAGTGCCATTCATCTTGCTAAGAATTCAGCTCTGCATTCTAAGACCAAATACATACAGTTGCAGTACCATTTCATTCGGTCAGTTTTGGAGGATGGACAGTTAAAGCTGGAGAAGATACATACCAATGAAAATCCAGCAGATATGTTGACAAAGGTTGTCACAAGGGAGAAGCTGAACTCCTCTTCAGTTTCAGTTGGTCTTTTAGACTAAATGTGAATAAAAGAACAGCAGAGTCCAGGGTGGTTTGATCCAGTGGGAGCCCCATGCGGTAGTTTCATTGCTACAGAATCAGTCTCCAAGTGGGAGATTGTTGTTTAGTATGGAGCCTGATCAGTCCCCAAGTGGGAGATTGTTAGATTGTGGTGACTGATCAGGAAAGTACTGTAGAAAATTTTTTTTTTTGGAAGTAGCCGACATCGACATGGTAGCCGACATATTATGGCCGACATATGGCCGACATGTTATAACCCTAAAGCGATTTAATACTTGTATAAAAAGGGCTTAGGGTTGGGTATTTTTGATATGTGGTGATACGAAGTTGGTTCTTGCGGCGGTATTGAGCTGTAAGGGATTACGGATTGTAATCAGGTTGTAATCACTGGATTGTAATAAGATCGGACTTGCTGTTTGGTGGACGTAGCCCAGGGATTGGGTGAACCACGTTAAATCTTGGTGCCTTGTGTTCATTTTTGTGTGTTCTATTATTTTCTGTTATTGGTTATATTTGCATGTAGTTTTTATTTCTGTCCGTGGTTTATCCTAACAATTGGTATCAGAGCCTGGTTTTGGCCTGGTCATGGGTTCAAATCTCCCCGGTGCCTTCCCGACCCGCGTAAGCACCTGGTATGCGCGTCGAGGGGGAGATTGTTGAGTGATGCGACGCACTCCCCTGCCCACAAGTGGTTAATTATGTGGTGTTCCATGTTCACTAACAGTCATGGCTTTTGGTGCAACGGTAAATGGGCCCTACAAGATTAATCTGCTTGCTTTGATTGGGCTAAAAGTGAAAAGGTGTCAAAACCTTGGATCTGAAAGCTAAGTCCCCTTGTGGTCCACTATTGTGAGTCGGTCACCTTTAGAGAGGGTTAACCATAGCAGACAATCCCTATACAGGGAAAACTGCGAATGGAACCTCAAGCGGTAATAGCCACTTCTGCCGTGGTTGCAACAATCGCTATATAAATGTCCTCGTGGAAGAAATCTCCATGGGGTATGGTTCATTGTGGGTTGTCAGATCTCCCTAGCAGCTCTTGAAGATTAAGTTCTCAAACTGTGTCAAAACCTCGGTGCGCCGGGATTGGAGGTCACCCCTATGAATCATAAAAGTTGCAGAGTCAAACCATTACTAAAAACCTTAGAGAGGCCAACTTTTATTTTCTAGGGATGTATGCAATGATTGTGAAACTCTTTGAGAACATACACAATTAGCTCTCCTAGGGATTAGCATAAACTAAGTCACTTGATTGCTCATGTGCAAGGTTGCTTTGCCCCTTGTTCATTGTTTGAAGACTGTTTGCTTGAAATCCCTATTTTCTATCTTGCGTGCTTGGTTTATGATAAAGAATCTATTGATACATCTAGTTGGATATTTAAAATGAACAAAATCTGAGTTCTTGAGTTGAGACTTTACGATCAAATAACTTTGTTGTCCTATTATTTTGAGTCTCCCTAGGTTGATCCTATTTGGATTAGGCTACTTTTCTCATTGTTAAAAGCCTTTTTGCACCATGGGTTATTGTGCTTTGACCTCTTGAATTAGTAATCATTGATTTCACAAGAGACCTTGTTTGGAGTTGGTAAGTTAGAAATTGTCCTTATTGAGAAAGATATACACTTGGATCCTTTGATATTACACTTGGAGAGTCTTAGTAATCTCTTGTCCATTCACTTTCATCAAAATTCAATTTTAATTATTTATAATTTGGGTAAATCATCCTCCTGGTCCATATGTGCTAGGGTATTCACCCAAAGTTGTGAGCATCTCTGTGGCAGTGTTGATTTATGCCTATTGCAAAATTCTATCTCATCACATCTCTTTTGGACAAGTTAGTGCTTTTACTATCCTAGTTTGATACCAATGTTTTTTAGGGTTATCCTATCAACTAGTACATTTTCTTTCATGTTGATTACAAGTGCTATTACATGTTGCTCAACATTCAAATGATCTCAAATGGTATCAAATTTCCCAAAATGACTCTTGGTCTTCTTTCTTCTTCATCTTTCATGTCTTTCTAATATCCCATTTCCACTCTTCCTCTTCTTCATGTCTTCTTGATTCTTTTCCTCCTATTATCATATAGTCTACCTTCTTCTATTCATTCTTTCTCTTCTTCCATACTTGATTCTTCTTCTTCTAGAACCATGGATCTTGGATATCTTTTTAGGGATCCTCATTTGAGCTCAGATGAAATCCACCTCCTTCTTGAATTTGAAAAGTGTTCTCACTCCAATAGATGCATGGATGCTAACGTTGCAACACAAATGATTAAAAAAATGGATAAATCAGACACCTTTGCTAGGATCATGTGCAAGATCAAATCACAACATCCTTCTTCCAAATATTTTCCATCTTCCAAGTCTTATCATGATTCTTCTAAATATCATACAGATTCTTCATCCTCCAAGTCTTATCATCATTCTTCTAAATATCGTTCAAATTCCTTATCTTCCAAGTCTTATCATGATTCTTCTAAATATCCTTCATATTCTTCATCTTCTAAGTCTTACGATAATTCTTCTAAATATCATTCACATTCTTCATATTCTAAATCTTACCATGACTCTTCTAGATATCATCCATCTAAGTCTTCACCTACTTCTTCTTCACAATATCATTCTTCTTCTACTTCTACCAAGAGTCTTATTCCTCTTATTGAGATAGATCATAATGAACAACATGAAAAGTCTTGTGATACACTTATCTACAATGCCTATAGTGACAATGATTATGATGATGATGATTATTACATTCCTATAGTTCCTAAAAGTCCTCCTAGTCCTATGCTTGTGCTTAAAGGGAATGAGTCACAGATGGATATTGATGGTAATCCACATGAATCAAATCTTGAAAACAACATTGATAAATTTTGTGAACAATACCTAAATGATAAATCTGCATTTTTTGATGAAGAGAAAGCATTTTTTTGTGCTGAAATACAACATCAATGGGATAAGAGTTCCTCTTCTAAGAATCCTCATGCTGAAAATAAAGATTAAACTCTTGAGCAAGATCATGTTAATGTTGAACCTTTGTCTTCTGATGGTCCCCTTCCATCTTCTACTTCCTCCACTATCCATACATCCCTTAAAGATTCTGAGTCTCTCAAATCTTCTATCAATCCTTTATCCAACAAAGATCCTAATGCTTTTCATGCAGTTCCCTATAGTTATCCTCAAGGGCTACCTCTTAAAGAAACTCAAGCTAACCTTCACTTGGCTGCAAATACTTTTGATAATGCTAAATCTAAAGATCCTAAGCCTTCATGTGCTATAATGCCTACTTCAGCTAGTCCTTCACAATATCCTCCAAAGTCTTCCATACAATTCCAACATGCTTTCTTCTCCTTAGGAGTGGCTTCATGTCAAGAGGACTCTAAAAATGATAAAGAAAAGAATATAAAAAAAGATCAAGATCAAGAACCTTCCATGTCATCCAACCCTTTTCACAATGTTTCTGATACATTTCATGGTTCTTTTGATCCCTTACACCCTTTCTCATTCATTCCACCATGTCTTAAGTCTTCTCCTAAGCAAGATCAAGATACTGCTTGCACCACTGAGCTTATTGACAATAAAAATGGCCTTAGTACACTTTCTCCTTCCAAAGCTGATACTTCCATTAAGGTTATTAAAAATGATGCTATTACTTCCAATGTTGAGCCTATTGAAAATCAAGAGAACAATTCTATGCTTATGTTATCCAAAGATCCTTGTCAAGATCAAAGTCTTCCATCTTCTTGTTCTACCACTCCATGTTCCCTTCTACTTTCTACTCTTCCTAAGCCTTCTCAAGCTATAAGTTCTCCTATCAAAGAAGTTGCTCCTATTAAAGATGTTTATGTTCCTATTGAAAATCTTGATGCTCACTCTAAAGATGTTGATGTCCTTGATTGTGATATAGATATTGATGAACTTATTGATTACCCTTTTGCATCTTCTACATCCATCCTTGGACCTCCCCCACCAATACTAAATCCTTCACATTTTCCTTCCATCTTGGGTCCTTGGATAAGTACCACTTAGATCACATTTTTAAGTACCACTCCCTTGTGGTTCCTTGGATAAGTACCATGATGAAAACCTAACAAATAGGCATCATGCGTAGTTCTTCTACATCTTTCATTCATTTCGTCTTCTCTCTTTGATCTTGACAATGTTGACCTATAGACAAACATTTGGCTATCTTGTGAGATATCTTCTGATGATCTTGTTTTCATTCCTTTCATGTTTAGCCTTCATATCTATTTTCCTCCATTCATTCTAGTCTTTCGCTACCCTTTTCCCATTTACCCCTTTGGTCTTGATCTAATAAAATAGAGTAAAATATGATGCTATAAAGTCTCTTGACATGTCTACTCCTTTGGATTGCATCTTTCCCACCTTTACATTATGCTTTCATGAATTATCATATGCTGGCCTTTCATTTCTTGTCCAAATGTTCTTTACATGACAATTTTTCCCTAGCTTGGGTACTCTTGAGGAGTCAATCCTTGAAGATCACTTTCACTTGCTTCATACACTCCTTTCTTATCCATAATATCCATTAGCTTATTGCTTCATCATGTCCTCCACCTTGTTAGACATTGGGACTACACGATGTGATCTTGCTTAAGAGTTTAATGCCCATTCTGTCTAGGGGTATCTTTGTACATATTTATTGATCCTGAAAAAAATCCAAAAAAATTGATATATTTAAAAAATCCAAAAAAATGATATATTGTAAAAATTCTAAAAATTGAAAAATGTCCTGAAAAAATGATCATCTTAGTGACAACCTAGCAAAAGGCACTTTGATGTATCTTCAAAAAAATTATATATTCCAAAAATACAAAAAAAAAAAAAAAAAATTCAAAAATTCAAAAAAAATAAAATAGAAAAAGTGCCTTGGTGAAAACCTGGAAACAGGTGCCTTGGTAGCAAAAAATAAAAAATAAAAAAAATTCAAGTTGTGAAAACCTGGAAACGGGCGCTACTTGAGGCCTTTGCACCCCTGTTTCTTAGCACATGTCCTCAACACTTAGCCTTTCTCCACCTTGCCTTGTCCTTGTTACCTTGCTTTGGAATTGGTCTTTGTCTAGGGAGCATAGCTATGCTAGCTTTGGTTTCTTATATGTGTGAGTCTTTAAGACACCTCGCAAATGGTGTTTTTCAACACTTATTGGTTTGGTCTTACCCAGTAGCATCATGTGATCTTACCTTCTTGCAAGAATTTGATCCTTGTCCTCAGAACTCAGTATAAGTTAACACACTTAAATTTTTAAACGCAACACTTAATGCTTGACTTATGTCATGATTTTTTTTTCTCTGTGTACTAACTGTTATTGATTTTTGTTGAGTGTCCTTGTCTGATAAGTCTCTCCGGGATGCATCGCTAGAGGACTTGGGGCATGGAACATGTTTTTATTTGTTTTTTTCTTGTGCATGTTGTCTTGAAAATCTAGAGTGTCTCTTGTTGTCCCCTTGAAACACTTAGGAGATTTGAGACATCATCCTTGATTGTTTTTGCACAACCATTCTTATAGTCATCTTGGCATCTATGCCTTGATGCGAGCATAGTTTTTCTATATTAAATTGGGTAAGCTAACATCGAAGTCATCTTGACCTTTATGTCTTTGATCCTTATGTTAGAATCTTTCCACATTTCAATCCAATATAAATCGCATTCATATCTTCATAGTTGCATTTGTAACTAGTGATGATTGTGTGATTTTTAAGTGTCCATTAATAATTGCCCAATGATGAAAATAAGTTCTTTTACATTCTCTAATGAATGATGAACACAAAATCCTATGTTACAGTTGCTCTTTTGCAAGTACACCATTGCATTTCATGTAGCTTGCATTATTAGACTTCATGTTAGTTTGCATTTTTAGGCTGCATTATGAGTTTGAGAGGGTTCTCCTTTCATCTTTATTGTGGACATTTAATCAATTGTGGTCACATTTTGATCTTCATTTCCTTATTTTCTTTCGTGATCTCAATAAAAATTTCTATCTTAAATAGTTGATTGATTTTTGGAGCATTTTCTTTTCTTATTTCTATTTCTTTCCATATCTTTCAAACTTCTATCTTCCATTTTCTTTTTCCCCACTTCTTTTCTTCTAAATCACCTTTGGGGCATAATATTTCATGCTTTATGATCTACCTTGGTTCTATGATTCTTATATCTTTCATCTTACATCAAGAACTTTATCTTTTTTCGATTTGATCAAATTTATCAATTTTTTGTTTCTCCTCTATCTCATTTCGATTTTGATCACGAGGAGGCAGTAATTATCAATTTCAATCCTTGATTCAGTTTTATCAATTTTATCCTTGAATTTTTCAAGTTAAAATTTATTTGTATTCTTTGTCCTAATGTGTTCCCGAGTCAACCACACATCTGGGTTGTTTTGTGATCCCAAATTGACCTCACACTTCAATTTCTTTCTTTGACTACATGTGTTCCCGAATCGATCACACATTAGTCAAAGAGGGGCAAATGTATGCACCCAAAAATAGTTGCCTAGACTATGGGCCCCCATTATTCAATTTATCAATTTATCAAATTTTCTGAATCAATAGTTTGTAATATTTTATTAAATCAATTCAAATCAATTTCCTTGATCAAATTCGATTTATTTCATTTCTAAGATTGATCATTTTATTCCAAGTCTTATTTAATTAAAAGAAAATCTTCTCTTTTAATTAAATAAAATAAAATCCCCATTTAATTAAAAGAAAACCTCTCTTTTAATTAAACACTTCATCCACATTTAATTAATTAAGAGAAAAACCTCTCTTTTAATTTAATTAAATATCTTCTATTTAATTAAAAAGAACTTGCTCCCTTTTAATTAAATAAAAATCCCACTTAAATATCTCTTTTGATGAAAAAAGAAATAAAATAAATTCTTTTTATTTAATTTCTCTACACTTAAAGATGTGATCTAAGTGGGATTTATCTTTCCACTCCTCTTTTCTAATTGGTGGAATCTTGTCTCACATGGATCACCACTTTCTTCTCAACCACTCCTCTTTTCTCATTGGTAGAATTTTGTCTCACATGGATCAAGCTCTATTATCCCATATTGGTTGTGAGAAGCCTCTCACCTCCATAATTTCCTTTATAAGGGAGAGCCCTCTCCTCATGTTAGACACCCATGATTATGCTATTGTTATGCTGCAGGTTTGAAGAGACCCATGATTATGCTATCGTTATGCTGCAGGTTTGAAGACCAAATTTTGAAGGAGTTTGAATACAAAAGCTTTTTGTGGAGAACTTCTATTTTCTTGTCTTTTTCTCTCTTGCACCCATCATGGGCTTTTAGCTTAGATATTCCATTTATAGATTAGATTTTGCTTTCATAGATTAGATCATATTTTCATGCATATTTGAAGATCATGGAGACTAGCATTCTTGCTTTTCCTCTTTGAATCTCTCATCTCATGGTGTACTTGCATGGGCACAAAAATAGGTCAAACTGAGGGCCTCCATTGCAAACCCTTGCACTCTATGAGTAGAGAGCTATGGATCGATTTGTGAGGGCTCATTCTTGAGTTTTCTTATATGTAATGATTCATAGAAGTGTGACAACATTTTAGCACACACAAAGTACTGAGTTCCTTGAACCCAACCATCTCTATCTACATTTTTGTTAGAAAAAGTTGTCTTCTACTAAGAGCATCTGCAACTTTGTTAGACTTCCCACTCCTATGTTTCAAAACAAATGTATAACTCTGCAAAAACTCAACCCACTTCAAATGCCTTTGGTTTAATTTTCCTTGACTATTCAAATATTGCAAAGCTTGATGATTAGTATACCAAACAAACTCTTTAGGAAGAAGATAGTGTCTCCACTTCTTCAATGCTTGAACTATAGCATAAAATTCCTAATCATAAACAAAATATTTTCTTTTTGCACCATTCAAATTCTCACTAAAATAAGCAACAGGTCTACCTTCTTGGCTCATAACAACTCCTATTGTAGTACCACTAGCATCACAATTTACTTAAAAGACCTTGTTAAAATTAGGAAGTGCTAAAATAGGTTGCTCAGTAACTTTCCATTTCAATAGATTAAAACTCTTATCTGCTTCTACAATCCACTTAAATTATTTCCTATCCCCTCTAATTGTTTTAGTTAGGGGTCCAAAAATACTGCTAAAACCTCTTATGAAATTTCTAGAAAAACTAGCCAGTTCATCAAAAGATCTTTACCTCTATCACACTCATTGGAGGAGGCCATTCAAGAATTTCCTTTACTTTCTTTGGGTCCATTTTCAGACCTTCTACTAAGACTACAAATCCTAGGTACACCAACTCCTTTACAAAACTACACTTCTTCAAGTTTATTATCAACTTTTCTTCCCTCAACTTATCAAACACCTTGTGAATATAAATCAAATGCTCCTCTAATGTCTTACTAAAGATAAAAATATAATCTAGGTAAAAAATAACAAACTTACCCAGAAACTCCTTCAGTACCTCATTCATGAGCTACATGAAAACGCTTGGTGCATTGGTTAACCCAAAAGGCATGACTAACCACTTGTACAGTCCTTTTTTCTTGAAAGAAGTCTTCCACTTATCACTCTTTGTGGTCTATCTTTGTGAAATACTCAGCTCCACTCAAACAATCCATAATATCATCCATCCTTGGCAATGGAAATCTGCACTTGATTGTGGTCTTTTTGATAGCCTAAGAATTTGTGCACATCCTTCACTCCATTTTTATTTGGTGCTAATACTACTAGTAGATCACATGGACTCAAACTCTCTTAGATCAACCCCTTCTGCAACAACTTGTGAACTTCTCTTTTCAACTCTTCATTTTCTATTGGTGTCATTCTATGCACTGTTTTATTTGGCAAACTGGCTCTTGGAACCAAACCCATTTGGTAATTGATCTTCCTCATTGGGGGCAATCCATCAGGTATATTATTTGATACAATATCAAAAAAATTTCTCAACAATATGCTAACCCACATGGGCACCTTTATTATAGTAATGTACAAGACAAGCTATGAATTATCACCTAGAGTTATTCTAGACAATGTTCGAGCCTTTCTTAAATAGGTAATTTTATGCCACTCGAGAAGGTTCTAGACATTGAAACTTTATACCTAGGGCCGAAAAACCTAACAATACATATAGAGTTAGCCAAATACATCTTTGACAATTATTTTAGATATTTTGGGTAGCTCAACTTTGATAGGCCATAACTTTTGAGTCGTTGCTCTGATTGGCTATTATAACCACTTTTTGAAAATGCCAGCTTCTGATCTACAGGCTCAAAATGACACAAGTGCCCTGATGTTGAGTTTTCAAACCTCATTTGGGAATTCTAAGGCCACCCATGGTGAGCTTGAAGATTTTTCAGCAAATTTTTCCACCAAAAATCCATAATAAATTATTTGATACTTAAGCAGAAGCAATGAGATTTTTATGGTAGGCTTATAATTCCTAAATGAACCTTCATGTAGAAAATGGGAACATTTTGAGATCATACAAGAAACTTACTAAAAATTAGCAAGTTCCCATAAATAGTAAAAAATATTTTTAGGTGATGCAAGATTGCTCTTACACCCAGGATGTTCTTGCATCATAAATACATTAATGCTTAATATAGAATCTTGGATTGACTCAAATGATATCTTTCATCACAAAGTTAGAATTCAAACCTTTCTTCCCAATCTTGGAAATCCTTTTATAGAGTAAGGATTGCAAAAAGCTTCACATATGAGAAGACACATGTCATTACATGACTAAAAAATGAGTTATAGAGAAGACAAAAACCTTTACAAACATTCTCTATAACTAGCATGATAAAAGAGAAGTAGCTCAAAAATTTACAACAGGCATCTCTAGGTAAAATCTTTGTTTATAGTGCAGGCATATCCACATCAAGTACATGAAAAGGTAAGAGATCCTGATATGATTCCTTTTCTTCCTCTATTTTGTCTTCATCTATCCTCATTAGTTATACTCTAACTACTTCCCATGGACAAGGCCTTGATTTCACCAACTACCTCCCATACTTAAATGTCTCTTTTTGTTTGCCAATTAGTTCCTCTAACAATTTCCAAATCATTAATAAAATTATTTCACTTAGCATATGTGATGTCCTTTGATTCAGTTAGAAATCTATTCATGTGCACATCTATTTTAAACAAGGAGTTAATCACATCATAAAATAGATTATGATCAACATCTCCTTAAAAAATTATTGCAACATTCTCCAATGTTATGATGTGATCAAATGATGTTGACCACTCCTACCAATCCTTTAATTTATTTTTGCCATCAACAATTGGGGGAACAAAAATATCAATACCTTCATTCATTATCTTAAATTTACCTTGGATTACTTGTAAGTTGGTTGTAAAGAAATCAATCAATTCTCTAACCATCTTCAAACCCTCTTTTACCTTGAAATTTTTATTAGGAAATTCTAGCTTTTTCAACTATCAAAATAATTAACTTATCAAAGAATGGAATATAAGGGTCCCATTGATTAAAAATAGGTGACATGCATGTCATATCTCCTTTACATACATACTCTTCACTTTTTAAGGATATGAAGATAATATGGACTTATTTAGATTTCCTTTTCAAAATCACCAACCTATGATGTAGCATCCCTTTTAGTGCATCTACCTTTATTTGATTATTTTGGCTTGGAGCCTTAGTCTCCACTAGTGAAACTTCATTTTTTTCCCTAACTTCCTTATCCTCTATAATAGGAACCATCTATTCATTTTCTCCTTTTGATTTTTCAGCCATCATTTCACTTTTAATTTCTTCCATATCTTTGAGCTATTCTTTTAAAGTGACAATTTCATTTTCTAACTATTGGATTTTTTCCTCTAGCTCTTTCAAACTCTACTCTAATACATAGCTCTTCTAGAGCTCTTCTTCATACAACTTCCTAGTGTTAAGGCATTCTCTAAAGTTGTGGGGAAGTCGATCTTCAATTTGTCCCACTTTTGCTCATTCATGAAAGAAAAGTTCTTCAAAGCACTTGAGATTTTACTACTAGTAGTGGAATCTAATGTCCACATATTGGCACTTCCTAGAGTTGTATTCTGCACATCCATTAACTGAGGTTCATTTTTTTAGGAGAAAAGCTCCACACAACTAGTGTTTTACTCTCAATGTTAAAACTAGTACCTCTTTGTAGATTTGTCTTGCCTTCTTATCTAATCCAATATAAATGCTATTCCCAAATCCCAACCAGACACTAATAACATACCACTCCTCTATAAAAGATCTCTAGCCTCACTTATTGTAAATGGTCTCACTATATAGATCATAGGCCAAAAGCTTCTCCATGAGCTCTTTAATTTTCTCTTCTTTCTCCCTTGGCCTTAATGTAAGTGTAAATTCACTTTTCTTGACCTTATATAGGAAGCTTTTAAATTCTTCTGATTTTATAAATTTATTATTTTCTAGGAACTTCTCTACTTGAATGATCCTATCATCTAGCCTTGTTGTAGTATATTACAAGTCTATCAAGGAACTTTCACCTTCCTTCACTCTCTCTTGTAGGAAGCTATTTCTTATATCAATAAAGTACTGGCTTCTACTAGGCATTACTTCCAATGTCCTATTTTTAACCTTTTTAGGCATATGTACAATCTTCTATCTTTTATTCCCCTTAGCCATCCATGTAGATGTTTCAGGCTGATCATCTTCTTCTTCTAGTTCTACATCTAGTTCAGGAGAGTCTGGATTTATTCTATCTTCTTCTCCTAAGTCTTGTGAAAATGGAGATATAATATGATAATAATTTTGCAATAAATTTTCAAGTCTAAAAGGGTAGGCAACTTCTAAAATAAAACCCTTGAAATTAGGGTCATTCTTCTTCAATTCTTTTTCTACCTTTTGAATGTCCTCAAAATTTCCAAGTCTATGCTCCACATCACTCTCAATCAGATTATTTTTGATTATGTCTTCTAGAGGTGATTCCTTATTATTTGGGAGATTATAATTTTTGATTCTTTTAGGGAATTCCTAACTACATTTTGAGGACCATATATTTTGTATGGTGTAGAAGACAAATTATAATGTCTCAAGAAATCATGAATCTGATCAATGAATTCTTTTCCAATTGTAAAGTCACCAATTTTAAAATATGTACACAAAAATGTCCTCTTATGTAGATTAGGGCCTATGTATTCCTTATCCATCACGCTGAGTTTCCATAAGAATTACATTATTCCCAACCTAGTAGGTATATATTTTGGCAATATTTGTGCATGTTTTGGGCAAGCATAAACTCTCAAGACTTAAATATTTTGAAATAAAAATACTTCTCCCAAAATGTGATCTAGCTTAGAAAGCTAGCATTATCCTATATATAAACAAGCCTCAACACTCTCCTTACAATTTTTGGAATTCTATCTTATTGGGCACCTAGCATCTTCATAAAAACATAACTAAAATTATAAAAAATTTATATAGAGCTAATGGGTTGTGTCTATCCCATACCTGATTCTAGAGTTGCACTCATAGATCTCTATCAAGGTCTGAAGCTTGATCAATAAAATTTGTGCTAAAGTAGCCAATATTATGTACAAAATTTGATACATCAAAGTGAATAGTAATAGAATTTGAAGTTTTAAAATTCCCCCCTTTGTGTAGCAATAATTATTTCTTTAATTTTCTCAATGATTTAGTTTCACATAATCATATTCAATGTTTGTGAAAGGATCTTGAATAAGAGCCATGAGGTAAGGTCCTCCACACACCATATTAGAACCATCACTCTTGAGTGCCTTATGCAATACATAAATGATATTATACATATAATTTCAAAAGTTGTTTATGGGGAGCATCTTATCCAATTTATTAGGGAGATCTCCAACTAAATTTATCTCAAATGCAATGTGGTGGATCATCACCCTACCAGTATAAAACTTAACATTCCTCTCATATTTCTTTTGAAAGTTTTTGATATCCACCTCTACACTCATTTTGTCTTCAATCCCAAAAGTTTCAATGAAAGAAGCATAGTCTAGTGTACATAATATACTTCTATCCTTCTTGTGGAAGTATTTCTTTGCAGGGTTATAGGATTCTATGAGGGCTTTTAGTAAATCTACATCTGCATACACCTTAGGGAAGATGAGCTTTTCCAAATTCCTCCATCGTGGGTCCAAGGCCATTGACATCTTAAATTTCTTGCTATAAAAAAATATGAATAGCTTATACCCATTTGTGTTTGGGCATACTGAATCTCTACAATACATCTACAGATCACTAAAACTATGATCATTTGCCGAAATAGAATTTGATGATCTAAGCAGGAGCTGATGCCATTCATCTACATATTTATTTGACTTCCTCTACCTAGTTTTACCCATTGTTGAAGATGATGCTTGGAATGTCTCTACATCTTTGGATTTTTCCTAATCATCTCTATCTTTAGATATATTTTCTATGCAAATAGACCTTGGATTTTTAAATTTGTAAGAGACAAGTTAGTAGTTTGATAGCTTGAACAATCTGCAACTCAATAATCTCTTCTAATTTTGGCAACTAGTACTTTTCTTAGTCATAGAGAATGTCTTTATGTAAGAGCATGCTCCATCAACTTCATTTACTCCATTAAATGTCTACATGTCAAAGGATTCAAATTTTATAGTAAGAGTGTCACTTCAAGATTTTGGTGACATTAACATCCAACTATGCCTTCTTATTTTATGCCAATTTTTTTGATTGGCTAGAAACCCTTGTCCTTTTCATATTCTATGAAATCACTTTATGCACTTTTATCTCTTTAAGGTTCCTATCTTATGCTCCATTAGATTTATCCTTTCATCATAACTCTATAAACCCTATTGCCATAGATCTCTAATCTTATGCTCAAAAACTTATTGCATAGTCATAGACCTTAATTGTTAAACTCCTTTTAAGTTGTGGACTTACATTGGTAATTTTTATCACTTCACCATAGCATCAAAACTATTTGAGAATGATTACATTCAACTTCTTTGTAACTTTAGAAAGCATCAAAATGAACCTTATAGTCTTATGTCTAGCCTTTATTCATAGCATCAAAAAACCTTTATAACATATTTATGGCTCTATGCTTTCCTTGGAATCTAAGATTAGGAGACTTCACACCCTAATGGAAATATGTTTTACATACTTATGCTCAAGGCCTAAGCGTATCTTTGAATGATTATTTTAACATGACTTACGAAGTTACATTTTTTTTTGAAATGTATTGTTGAGACTCATTTTAAGAATTAAGGATTTTTTCTTATGACATTATGCTCAACCCTTAGAATGTATGATCGGGAGAAAATTTCACCCTTAAAGAATTAAACCTACAACTTTATGCTTATGACCTAAGTGAAAATTCAAGATGAATTTTCAACTTTACCATAACTAACTTATGATGATGTGCTTGAATCTTTAGGTGTAGGGTCATAACTCTTGAACAATAGCTTTTATGATGCTCTAGGGAAGAAAATGGAATATTCCCATTATTAATTATGCCTTCCTGCTCAAATATAAGACTTAGGAAAATTAAAATGTCAACCAAAGGATAATTTTTTTTACTAGGTTTATGACATGGTTAAGACATTTTCACATAACCTTGAGTTATATAGGATAACTAAAAGTCTTAACCCAACCTAGGGCATAGGTTAACCAATTTAGGGGTTTTTTGATAATAAAAATTGCAACAAAATACATGGAAACCCTAACTACATACATTCACCTTATTTTTACAATAAATATCAATTTTTTTTTGGAATGGTGAAAATATAGGCCATCAAAATGGATGTCAAATCATCTTTTCTAAATGGACAATTGGAAGAAGAAGTATACATTGAGTAGCCTAATGGTTTTCCTTTGATAGATCAAAGAGATCTGGTTTGAAAATTGAAGAAATCATTTTATAAATTAAAACAAGTACCTATAGCTTGGTAAGTGAGATTGGATAAGTATTTGATATTTTTGGGATTTGCAAAAGGTAATGTTGAGAATAATTTATATTTGAAGGAGATTGACAATAGCTTACTGATTGTTGAAGTATTTGTAGATGAGATAATCTTTCAAGGTGATGATGAAGAAGAAAGTGAAGCATTTGTAATAAAAATGAAGAATGAATTTGAGATGAGTATGATTGGTGAGATGAAGTATTTCTTGGGATTGCAGATTATTTAGAACAAATATGGTACCTTCATATCACAAGCTAAGTATCTCAAAGACTTGTTGTAAATATTTGGTTTGGAAAGTTGTAAACCTATTGGAATGCTTATGGTAATTGGTCATCAGTTGTATAGAAAAGATGAAACCCCTACTATTGAGTAGCGAAAGTAAGGATCTATGATTAGAGGATTCCAATATATAACACACAATAGACCTGATATATGTAATGCAGTTGGTATTGTGGCAAGATTTCAAGATGATCCTAAAGAGTCACATTATGCAACAAGAAAGAGAATTTTTAGATATTTGAAGGGTACACCTAATTTTGGATTATGGTATGATAGATAAAATGAGTTTACTTTATGTGCATAGACTAATAAAAATTGGGTAGCAAGTGTAGATGTGAAAAAAAGTACTTGTGGTAGAGAATTTTTCTTGGGAGGAAGATTGGTTTCTTGGCTAAGCAAGAAACATAACTGTATTCATAGAGTACGATAGAAGCATAGTATGTAGCAACATCAAATAGTTGTAATTCAATTATTTGGATGAAACAAATGCTAAAAGATATTGGGATTGAGTTTACAGAGTCTGTTATCATACATTGTGATAACACAAGTATAGTGAGTATGTCAAAGAATCTAGTTTTACATTAAAAAACAAAGCATGTATCTATTGAGAGAGAAAGTTACAAATAAAGAAATTTGATTGGAGTATATTAGCACAAAGGAGTAGATAGAAAAAATATTTAAAAAACCTTTGATGAAGGATACTTTTTTTTACTTGAGAGGTATGCTTGGGGTTATGCCCCATCCTACTTTTGAGTAGTTGATATAGATTGCACCAATCCAGTGGTAATAGAGCACTATTTCATTTATCTGGACTGGATGCTTGATGCTTCCTCTATGGGGGAACATTTATGTTTGAGTTGAGTTATTAAGGATCTTGGTAATGGTATTTAATAGTATATTTGGACACTTGAGATTATTGCATATCTTATGAAGAGAATAAACACAATGATACCTTTGTCACTGATGACAATGGGGGAGAGTAACACATGAAAAACATGCTTGTATATTGATTGATATTAATTGGAGAGGTACACATGAAATATCCTTGTAGATTAATGTCAATGGGGGAAGAATATCCTTTGGGAGAGAGTTTTTCTTGAAGAAGAGATTTGATTGATGAAGAGGATTTGAAATGATTAATGAAGAGGATTTGAAGATCTGATAGATGAAGATGATTTGAAAAGATGCTGATTTATGGGGAAGATTAACACCTTCCTTATGCATGTTGGTTATAGCATAGTGGAAATTCATGGAAAACATGAATGGGGGATAATTTGCATTAGAGAAATTTGGTATTTATGGAGCTTAGATGTTTTTCATCCATGTTACCATCAATGCCAAAGGGGGAGATTGTTAAGCATGAAATCTAATGGTATTCGTATGGGGGAGTATCCTAGCATTGTTGGACACATGATTTAGAGGTTGTATGTTGTATTCATGACAAAGTTTGTCATTGATGTCAACATACTAGTTATTTATTGAATAATGATAGTACAAAAGATAGAGTTTGGTTTCATGAGGTTCAAGGAATGCAATTGATCTTATGGGAAATTGAGGAAATGTTCTAAAAAGTGTCTACATGGTACTCTTAAGAGCATGTATAAAAATATGAAGGCTAAATAGAGATATGACTAATTTAGTGAAGGCAACATTTAGAAAAAGTTTTTGAGTTGTAGTTATTAATGTTTGGATTGTATCTCCTAATAGAGATGGAATCCAGTAATGTAGAATTGGATAGAGATAGAAGAGATTATGAAGATGCCAAGGTCAATCATGCACATTTTGATGAGCATCATTTGAAGAGTTATGAGGATTGTGAGCTGATAATTGTTTGTAATTGTGAAGTGTAAAAATGTAATGTAATGTGTAAATGCAATATCTTAAGTTAGTCCTATATTATTATTGTAAATTTGAGACTTTCTCAATATTTTTTTTAGGACTTGGTATAAAGGAAATATGTTTTCCTTGTGGTAGAGTATGGATATTTTGGTAACATGAGTATGTGAACTTATATGTGAGATCCATTGAACTTGATAATGAATATCTTTTGATCAAAGAAGTATTTGTTGTAGTAAGGTACCGTAATTAGACAAAGAACTATATTTGGAAATAAGTTATTAGGGGATAGTTGTATACATATATTATTTTGATAAGGATAGTACTAAGGGTAGTTGGACAGTGAGTTCAATGGTCTTTCCTTGAAGTTGTTTAGATAGTGAATCCATCTATCTTCCTTAACAACTCCTACTAGGGTTGGAATCTCCTAACAAAGATTCAAAGTCTTCTAACAAGGATTGATATGCACTAAATGTATTTCTTTGACTCCCAATAAGGTCCATGATCTTACAAGGAACATTTATATTAGTACAACATTTTGTGGGTACCATCCGTATTAGGATTTTCCCTCTAATCAAGGGTTTCCCTAGTTAATATATTGGGTGTTACTATGTATGGTGATATCTCTACTATTGTTGCATCTATTGTTTACATGTTTTAGAATAAATAAGGATATTGAGAGTTGTTAAAATTGCATAAATAATGCACCCCTCTCCTCTCTATTATCTTGGTGGAATTTACTTTCTAACAAACACAACAGAAGAAATTCACAAAGAGGAAAGACTAAAAAGGAGAGAGAACCAACAATATTTCATTGATTCATCAAATTTTCATCATACATGTTTTGTTAGAAATATATAATACCAAGAGGGGGGGTGTATTAGTATTCTACAATCTTTTTCCCACAACTACATATTGTAAATTACTTTATAACTTACATATGAAAGTAAACCAAAAACACCGAACAATAAATATAACCATGCATAGAAAGAACTCATAACACCATTATTAGGTTTTATCCTTATTTGAAAAATATCATGAAATCCATTAAAGACACTATGACCATGTATGGTAATTCAAATTAAAATCATTTCTTTCTATACATCAGTTCATGATTTTGTGGATTTTTGAATTTGACTCTTAGATCTTCATGTTGGAATTCTTTAGAATAAATGAGAGAGGGGGTAGGGGGTTTGAATTAGTTCTCCAAGGTCTAGATTTACAATAATAACTTTTCATAGCCTAGTGAGCCCATATCCATAAAACAATTTCATCATGCATGCATCCATTAGATCATATAATCACTTAAATTTGTAGGTTACTGTCAAATCAATTTTGCAAAAATGTAAGCATGAAACATAATAGATTCAATAACACATTTGAAACAATGATTTAACATGGAAACCCAATTTGGAAAAAACCACTAGTAACATGCTACTCGTTCTCACTCTTATGAAGTGATGCCCTATGAAAGGCCAACCCTATTAAAGGTTACAATGCACACTCTTAAATGTAACCAAGTTAAAGGAATTAAATCACCCTATTAGGAGTGAGCATTGTTAGAGGACTTTAGATCATTCACTTGGAATATCACCCAGTTAAAGGATTTATAGATGACTGTTAGGTCAACCTTAATACAAAGGATTTATCCTAGACTAGTAGAATGATTAGAAAGTAACAATAAGGCTTGATCCGATAACAACTTACAACACACTTGCAAATTATAGATCTCTATTTGAGTCCTCCATTCTTCTTGGCTTTTACACACTTTAGCTTTAACAACTTGTTCACCCTTCAAGTATCAATACCTTTAAGCCTTTTTGCTTTGCTTGCTAATGTAGACTCTTCTCTTAGGTCACTGAATGAAGCAATACCCTAAACTCTTTGTCTTCTTTAGGTTCTCACACATGACAACCTTTTCTTCTAACCAACCATCTCTATAAATAGAAAATTAAGATCTTTTGTCATTCATCCTCCTTCATCCATTTTAGGGTTAGGTTGGATTAGGTAGGATTCAATGAATCTACCCATCATTTCATTTCATTCCCTTCTATAAAATTCTCCTTTAATCCTCTTTGAATTCACTTCCAAATGGTTCAACTTGAATTTTGTACCACCAGCTCATCAAGCTTACCTTCCACATGGTTCACATAATGCAAGAAATTAAACTTGTCATCTTAGATTTATGAAATTTACAATCTTTCTCATAATGCTAACACTTGGCATTGACTTGCTTTTGATGCTTGACACATACTATGTTGCTTGCCATCCACTATCAAAACACTCCGCATGAACTAAAGTTTACTAGTGCTTGGCATCAACTAAACTTTGCTCAGTTCCAACTAATTTTCTGCTTGGCTTACACTAACTTTTCTTGGCACCAACTCTGTAGATTGTTAAGCTTGGAAGACATACTTCGTTTAACTTGTTCCTCTAAAATTAATTAGTGTATCCATCCTTTTCAACCTTAAGTAGATTATCAATGCACTATAATATCACTATCTTAACTAATCCTTGTACTCATTTTTCATATTATAACTCAACCTTTCCTCTAGGTGATATTGTTACCTCATTTGATCAAGTCCTCTTCATTAATCAAACAAATGATAGTACTCAAATCATCTAAGCAATTACCTTACCAACAAGTAGTAGATTTGACATCAATGACAAAACAATGATTGAAACATGTATTCGTACTTGTTCAATAATCTCCCTCTTTGGCATTGATGGAAAATAAAACTTAATAAATATGACCAATGAAATACCAAAAAGAAAATAATTGTTTGTATTGAAATATCTCCCTCTATCAACAACTTTTAATCTTCTGAATGGGTTACAAAATTCTATTATGATCAATAGAAAATCAATAAAATTATTCTTATGACTCTCGCTAGATCACTTCTTATATATCCTTTTACATTAACTCCCTCTTACTAGGTAGTTTGTGTTTTCTTTCATCTAACTCGTTGACAATAGTACCTCCCTTAGCAATCGAGATTTCTCCCTCTTTGACAACAATACCAAAGACTTTTGATCTTAATATACAAATATGAACATTTTTAGTTTCTCACTCTATCTCCTAGCTTGTGATTGATTTATAGCTCCATCTCTTTAATTACTCTAGGAAGCTCCTAAAGTAGGATCCGCTACATCAATGTGTAACATATGTCAATCTACTTGTTTGATGCAAGGTACTTCTCATGCTTCTTAGATAGCCTTTGATAGGGGTATAACCCCTAGTTTCCCTTTTTAGATACTCATTAGCATCCTTAGGTAATACTTTTGTGAGGATATCAACTATTTTCTCTTTTGTGTTAAAACATTCCATTTTCACCTCTTTATCTTGAACTAACTCTCTCAAGTAATGATAATTGATTGCAATGTGCTTAGTCCTTGTATGCATCATATGATTCTTTCATATATTTATAACACTTGTATTATCATAATAAAGTATCATAGGTTTAGTGATTTCCTCCTTCATACCTTTGAGTAGCTATTTGATCCATACAATGATTGTACAATTTACTACAACAACAACATATTCAGCTTTAGTAGTAGATTAAGAGATGTAGTTTTATTTCTTGCTAGTCCATGTAACTAGCCTTTTGCTTAAGAAATATTATCTTCCATTGGTTCTCTTTCTGTCATCAATATTTCTAGGCCAATCAGCATCAGTGTATGCTCTCAATTCAAATTTCTCATTTTTCTTATAGTATAGACCATAGTCTTATGTTCCTTTTAGATATATCATTATTCTCTTAACAACAATCAAATGATTCTCCTTGGGATTAGAAGAGAATCTTACAACTATCCCAATAGATAATGCAATATCAAGTCTTCTATGTACTACATATTGTAAGTTGCCAATAATAGACCTATACAATGTTTGATTCACCTTAGCTGAATCATCATTCTTTGATAGTTTATGACCTATCACCATAGGTGTGCTTACTAGATTGGAATATTCCAATCCAAAAGTTTTTAGTATCTCTTTTATATACTTTTATTGAGTGATGTATATACCATATTTCATCTGATGTACTTGAAAACCCACAAAGAAGTTGATCTCTCCAAACATAGACATTTCAAATTCTTTCTTCATTTCATTTGCAAAAGATTTACATAAAGTATTTTGACCTCCAAATATCATATCATCAAAAAAAAATTAAGATAGTAAAATACCTTTTCCTTTCTCTGTCTTCAAGTATAGATTGATGTTATCATTAGTCCTTCCAAATCCAAGCTTCACAAGATAATTATGAAGCCTTTCATACCATGCTCTTGGTGCTTGCTTCAAACCATATAGATCTTTGTGTAGTCTACATACCATGTTTTTGTTGTTAGCATCAATAAATCCTTTTGGCTATTTTATATAAACCTCTTCCTCCAATATACCATTTAGAAATTTAGACATAACATCCATTTGTTAAACTTTGAAACCTTTGTATCCAGAGTAACCAAGAAAAGTTCTTACTCCTTCCAATCTTGCAATAGAAGCGAATGTTTCTCCATATTCTATCCCTTCTTCTTGTGCATATCCTTTATAAACTAATCTTACCTTGTTTCTTGTGACTTCACCATTTTCATCTAACTTGTTTCTATACACCCACTTGGTGCCAATCACATTTTTATCTTCTGGTCTAGGAACTAGAGTCCATATCTTATTTTTCTCAATTTGTTCAATCTCTTCTTTCATGGTTTTACTCTAGTTCACATCTTCTAGGGCATCTTTCACTATTTTAGGTTCTTGCATGCTAAGAAAACATGTATCATATCACAACTTTTTCCATGTCATTGGTCTAGCATCTTTATCTCTAATGGTTTATGCAGTAGGGTGATGTCTCTTGACATACTTAAATGATCTTGGTTTTGCTCTATTTTTCTCATTTGATCTCTCAACTTTTGAATCACTATATAAATCTTTGTCAGGTAGTTCAACATCTCTTTCATATATACTAATCTCAAAATTAGAATGTGCCTCAACTTTATTCTATAACTCAACACCTAAATGTAGCTCAATTCCTTAATGTAACTCGACATTCATAGTATGTGACTCAATAGTCATTGAAACTTGCTGTTGATTTGCAACTAGATTTATGGCATCTTCATTAATAGATATACTTGCATAAAATTATATAAATTATTTTTATTCTTCTAGTTCCTTCATAGGTTTAGCCTCATGTACTTCTGTATATTCATCAAATTTCACATTTGCACTTTCCACAACTTTGTTAGTGTTAGTATTTAAACACTTATAAGATTTAATTCTTGTGGAATAGCCAAAGAATATACCTTCTTCACCTTTTTCATCTAATTTAACATTCCTAAAATCTTTGAGAATATAACACTTGCTTCCAAATACCTTAAAATATTTTACATTGGGTGAGTATCCATACCATAGTCCAAAAGGTGTTGAATGAGTACCTTTCTTGACTTGTACATGGTTCAAGGTATAGATAGATGTACTTATGGATTCTCTCCAATACTTCAAAGAAATATTTTTCTCCATCATGAGTGTCCCAGCATAGTCCATTATCGATCTATTCCTCCTTTCAACATTCCATTTTGTGGAGGGGTCCTAGGAGTAGATGTTTGTCTTTGGATTCCTCTATCATTACAAAAAATTTCAAACTCATTTGATGTAAATTCTCTTCCTCTATCAAATCTCAAACATTTTAGAATTTTACTTGTTTCCTTCTCAACTGTTGCTAAGTACCACTTAAACATTTGGAAAGTATCAAATTTCTATTTCAAAAACATAATTTTCATCATCCTAGAATAATCATCAACGAATAGTATAATGTACTTATCTCCTTTGTAACTTTGTACTTTAATTGGTCCAAACAAGTCAGTATGAACAATCTCTAACATTCCTTTAGAGGTATGAGTCTTACTCTTAAAACTTGATTTTGTTATTTTTCCTAACTAACATTGTTAGCAAATTATATTGTTAGGTTTCTTCAACTTAGGAAAATCTCTAACTCTTCTCATGTTACTGATACTAACCAAGTTATCAAAATTAACATGACATAATCTCTAGTGCCATAGCCACACATCATCAGATTCTACAACTAAACATGTAGCATCCTCTATATTAGGGTAGAATATATTACCTCTAGTTTGATCACCTTTTCCAATTAGTCTTCCATCATTATCATATACCTTAGCAATCTTGTTCTCAAACTCAACCCTACAACCTAAATTATAGTTAAGTCTTTCTTGACATAATAAGCATTATCACATAAAATCTTTTTGGTGAGTTTGATAGAACCTTTTCCTTTTATTAGATAGGGTGCATCACTACCAAACCTTACACTATTTCCATCATAATAATTGAAGGTAATGAACTTACTTTTATCTCTAGTCATGTGATGTGAACACCCACTGTCAATGATCCATTTATCATTCTTGTTCACACAAGACACTAGTGCAATTACATAATCCTCATCAGATTCATCCTTCATTGCAACATACACCACTCCATCATCATGATCGTCAGATCCATCTTTTTTTTCCTCTTCAAAAATGTAGCAAGACTTCTTTCCTTTTTCTTTGTAATCTTTTTTGTCTTCATTTCTTCTACTTTTGTACCTTTCTCCACCTCTATAATTCTTCTTTGGACATCTAGCAACAATATGACCAACCTCATTGCAATTGAAACACATGATAAGTAACTTACCTTTGAACTTGCATTTACCTCTATGGAATCTTCTTGCTAGTAGTGTTTCAAGTTGTTCTACATCCTCTTCATTTGTATCACTATCACCAGACACATATTTTACCTTTTTCTTCTTCTTCTCATTAGGTTCCTTTAATGACAACTTGGCTTTGAAAATAGATTCAACATTGTCAGGTTTGAAATTATCAAAACTAGATAGCTCAAAAGTAATGAGCCTACCTACCAGACCTTCAAGAGTTAGATTAGAGCCCTGTACACATTTTATTTTTTGTATTACAAAAATTCTAATAGCATAAATGGGCAATAGTGTTCTCAAAAATTTTCTTAGTACAATCTCATCATCTATTTTACCTTTAGTTCTTCTTATTGCATTAACACCATCTTTTATCCTAGAGAAATATTCTCACCTTGCATTCTCATTGTTGGGAAAATATCCTTTGGTCCCCTCAGGATTTGTGACAAGGGCTTAACTACATCCTGTGTACTATAAGTTGAGTGGTTGCATTAGGCATTAACAGATTGATCTTTTGGTGCAATGACAACCCCACTCTAAACAGTGGTATCAGAGCTTGGTCACAGGTTCAAATCCTTAGACCCTTGGGTAATGTTGATGGGGGATTGTTGGAAAAATATCCTATGCTCCCCTCAAGATTTGTGTCAAGGGCTTAATTGACTCTTGTGTACTATAAGTTGAGTGGTTGTATCAGGCATTAACATGTTGATTTTTTGGTGCAATGACATTCCACTCTAACACTCATATCATCAAACTTACCTCTAAGAATTATAGATTTGGCTCTTAGAACATTTGTGTCTCCTTCATAAATAGTGTGTAGAGCATCCCACATTTTATTTGCACTATCATAACCCTTGATATCATCAAAATTGAAATAACTTAGGGTAGAGGAAATCTCCAACATTGCTTGGTGTTCTTTCTTCTTTTTCACATCTTCAGCAGTTAGGGCTCCAATAGGATCAACATGCTCTATGGTGATGGTACATTGTGCATAATCTCCAAGACCTCCTAGATGTAGCTTCATCAAAATTTTCCATGCAGGAAAGTTATCTCTATTAAGCTTGGGTACCTATCTTTTTGACATCTTGATCTTTTTGCTTCTAGTACCTTCAAACTAGACCTCTTAAGTAGAAGCTTTGATATCAATTGTTGGAATTTTTTAGAATAAATGAGAGTGGGTGAATCAATTATCCAAGGTCCAGATGTAAAATAATAAATTTTCATAGATTAGTGAACCTATATCCATAAAACATTTTCATCATTCATGCATCCATTAGATAATATAATCACTTAAACTTGTAGGTTACTATCAAATCAACTTTGGAAAAATGTAAGCATGAAATATAACAGATTCAATAAAAAATTTGACACAATGATTTAACATGGAAATCCAATTTGGGAAAAACCACTAGTAACATGCTACTCATTCTTACTCTTCTGAAGTGATGCCCTATGAAAGGTCAACCCTGTTAAAGGTTACAATGCACATTATTAAATTTGACCTGGTTAAGGGATTTCAATCACTCTATTAGGAGTGAGTCTTGTTAGAGGACTTTAGATTATTCACTTGGAATGTCACCTAGTTAAAGGATTTACAAATGACTGTTAGGTCAGCCTTAATCCAAAGGATTTATTGTAGAATGGTACAATGATTAGAAAGTAATAATAAGGCTTAATTTGATAATGACTTACAACATACTTACAGATTAGAGATCTCTATTTTAGTCCTCCATTCTACTTGGCTTTCACATACTTCATCTCTAACAACTTGTTCATCCTTAAAGCATCCCTCACCTTAAGCCTTCTTGGTTTTCTTTCCAATGCAAACCCTTCTCTTAGATCACTGAATGGAGCAATACCCTAGACTCCTTGTCTTCCTTAGGTTTTTGCACATGAAAACTTTTTCTTCTAACTAACCATCTCTATAAATAGAAAATTAAGATCTTTTTTTGTTCATGCTCCTTCATCCATTTTAGGGTTAGGTTGGATTAGGTAGGATTCAATGAATCTACCCATCATTTCATTTCATTCCCTTCTAGAAACTTCTCCTTCAATCCTCTTTGAATTTTCCTCAAAATGGTTCATCTTGAATTCTGTGCCACCATCTCATCAAGCTTACTTCTCACATGGTTCACACAATCCAAGAAATCAAACTTGTGGGCTCAAATTCATCAAATTCATGATCTTCCTCATAATGCTAACACTCAACATTAACTTGCTTCTGATGCTTGACACATACTGTGTTGCTTAGCATCCATTATCAAAACACTTAGCACAAACTAAATTTTACTAGTGCTCACCATTGACTAAAATTTACTCAGCTTACAATGTATCACAGCTTACACTATATCACTAGAATTACACTAAAATTGACATGGCTTGGCTCCAACTAATTTTTTTCTCATCTTACACTAATTTTTCTTGGCACCTACTGTGTAGATTGTTAAGATTAGTAGACATACTTCATTTAACTTGTTCTTCTAAAATCAATCAATGTATCCATCCTTTGCAACCTTGAGTAGATTATCAATGCACTATAATATCATTTTCTTAACTAATCCTTGTACTCCTTTTCCATATCATAACTCAACCTTTCCTCTAGGTTCTATTGTTATGTCATTTGATCAAATCCTCTTCATTAATGAAACAAATGATAGTACTTAAATCATCTAAGTAATTGTCTTACCAACAAGTAGTAGGTTTGACATTAGTGACAAAACAATGATTGAAACACATATTCATACTTGTATCAATTTGTTTCCAACACTTCATACATTGGTTGTGACTCATATTAATGCAAAACTTAGTTTATTTTATCTATGTATCTTTATGGCTAGATGATTTGTTTTGAGATTTTGTTCTTGATCCTTGACCATTTTTATCTTCTAGCATGGTAGAAAATAAAGGGTCTCTTTTTGTGGCCCTCGCTCCTATAGATGACATCTTGTGATATTTTTTAGATTTTTCACCTCTTGTAACTTATAAACACTTTATTTCCTTGAGGGTTTCTAATGTTATTCTTGAACTCAATTTTACCATATATTTTGAAATTTATCCTCACAAATCTCATGGTCTATGTAGTAAAACTACCAATGCTCTAAGGTATCATGCTTGGGCCTCTTTTAATTTCTTTTGAAGTATCCTCTTCATCATAAAAAATTTAGTGTCAACCCACTTGGGCTCTCCTCCACTTTTGTATCATAATTATATATTCCACCTATCATATGGAGTTTTACTAGGTCTATCTCATCACAAACTTAAAATATTATTTCATTGAAGTATTTATTGACAACATTCTCACCATATTCTTCCAAATCAGCCCATATTTTACAACTTCATAAATTGTTTGAAGTATTCTAAAAAAAAAATCTCTTATATTTTGATAGCTAAATAACTTCTATCGATGAAAGTAATATTTAGATCTCAAGTTTGACTATTGATTTCTTGGAAATAAATTCTATAACATGAACCCTCTATACTATATACCTTTACTATTCTTCCCGATAACATGAATTCTCTACTTCACTTTAAATTATCAACTTTTTCATGCTCTATTTGAAAATAGTTAACCCCACTCTTCATTCATATTATGTACATACCTAAAGCCATGTTATAAAAGAATATAATCAGACCATAATTCTTTCCTTTTTGAACATCATTTATCCTCAAACGATCACCTTGATCTTTATTTCTTCTTACTTGATTAACTTCACAAGAATCATATAGTGTGCTAAATGGCCAATGTCCTTACCATTATTTGAACATGATTATGCTTCATTTGAAAATAAACTTTCCTTTCCATGATGTATCCATATGGAATCCTAAATGTGTCAAGATGCATTTGACACAATATTCATATAGATTTATTTTGTATTACTATCTTTTCTTATAATTATTCTTTCTCTTGACTCTCATAATGAATATTTATATAACTAAAATAACTATTTTTATCTTTTGCACATTACCATAATAGTCACTATTTGATTTAATGTTCGACAATTATTTCAAATGAATGCAAATCTACTATTATTGATCATCATAAAAAAGTGAATCTTCATTTATTTCTCATGACTTAATTATTATGTATTGTATTAAATTTAGAACCTTTATGTTCCTTCTATTATTTCACAATGATCATTTGATAAAAATGCATTCATTTCTCCTATTTTTCGTCTCTTACTATGAAAGGCCTCTTCAATCACGAGGTGACTATTAGTAGGACTCAATTTTAACCAACTAGAGGATATATTTTATTATTACTTCTTTCAAGATATTAATAGACTATCCTAGCACATGCTTTTGCAATGGTCTTTGATTATCTCTCTTGATAATCAATATTATTTTGGTGATTTTTGGCTCATGTAGCTTTATTCTTCATTGCATTCATGATATCATTGCTACACCTTATTTTATCTTACTAAACCTATATGAAATTAGTCTAATTAACTATAGTTCATTTATAGTATGTATTTTTGATAACATAGTTGGCATTATCCTTGTGGACACCTTTTAAATTGAATGTTATCTCTACGTTCTTGATATGATTGTTATTGATTTAAAATTTAGTGCTATAAAATACTCAATATGCAATTAAATGATATCATTATCTTAGGATGCAAGAAAAAATATATGATGAATTATAAAAATTAATTCTACTTCATTATTTTATGACATATCTCTTATTCTCATTCTTGTCATGCATGATCTGAGTATTGAATTGGGAGTTCGGGCTTGGTTGCATTGATATTTTTTTCTCTAATGTTATGGTAGTTCTTCCATCTCTATCTATTGATAGCATGCTAGGCTCAACCCTCATAGTAGCCAATTTTACCCCACATGCTATTGATCTCCACCTTTATGTGAACATGAAATGAACTAATCAAAGAATAAATGCATATTTTAGATGTGTATGATGATTTAGTTTCTTTTCTATATGCCTAATGTATGCATTTTTGTTATTTAACACACATTGAGATTAGTTTTTACATGCATGAGAAAGAATGTACATGTAATGATTGACAATCATCATTGCATATATATTCTTTATCTAACCTCATTATTATCAATCGAATTTAAGAAAAAGAAACATGGTGGAGTAGTGCCAGACACAAGGAACTTGGGGAAGGACAACATAATGAAGCATAGTAATGAACCAGTCATGGAGGAAATAATTTCTCACACCCTCTACTTGTACATTTTTACTTATTTTTGTCTAATATTTTATTTATTTGCATTTAATAAGTTGCTTAGTCTAATAACTTATGTGAGATAAATCTATCATCTTAAGAATAAGTTTTTTAGTCTCATGAATTGTGTGAGATAAATGTGACATTTTATGATGAAGAAAACTATATTTAGAATAGGAAATTGAAATACTTTTACATTTTGTGACATATTTGAGTAATTAAATGAAGCTATCAGATAATTTTATACTTTTTTTAAGTGCATAAGACTATCATTAATATGTAAACTTGAAATACATTTACATGTAATCACATATTTGAGTAATTACATGAAGCTATCAAATAATTTTATAAAAGAATTTAAGAAATTCAATGTAATTTTAAAATGATAAATTGTAAATTTATTTTCTTCAATTTCAAATCTATATGCCCTATTTGAATGAGATGTAGTGAAATTTATGTAATATTTTGACAACATCTACTACCTATTAGTAATCAAGACTAGTTTCCTAAACTATTCATTGTGTACAAAGTCACTTAGTAAACATGAAAAACACTTGAAATCTATTTTGAAGAAACAATAATAACCCTTTTCTCATTTTTACAACCCTTCCTAATTCATTAAGTATGGATACATGCTTTGTGATTGTGAAATACAAGTTTCACTATCATGAATTGTATATGGAGTACCAATGAATTAGTAATGGATGAAAACACAAAACCCTCATATTTTCAACAACTTTGACATATTGAAAATTTGGAACTTATTGAAAGAAGGTAAGCCTATAAAAAATGACTCTAATTGTTCTAGACAACACTTAGAAAAATAGAAACTTGTGTTTAACCTGTACTAAACTACTTTGAGTTGTAGTTAAAATCACTAAACAAAATTATTTACAAGCTCTTTAAAATATTTTCTTTTTCTCATAAAAATGCAATAAAAAACATGCTTATGGGAAACTACAAGGAGATGGAAAAATTGCATACACTTAAGAAATTATTTCCATAATTCTTGAAGAATAGAAATAACTTCACTTACTACTTCACCAAGTTAATTGAATAGATTATTGATTTGGAATGGGTTAACATCTTGCACCTATTCTTCTTCATCCACACCTTCATATTTTGGGTTCTAACATAAATGGTACCTTCTTAATTGTATTCATCCTATCCTGATGTCTAATTAGGAATCGTCTTAAGAGTATAGACATGGAGCTCTTTTGGATAATCTTTGACTTTTGAGCTATCACCTCAAGTTGATGATCTTTTTCTTCAACACCATTTTTCTTATAGAAATGAACTAAATTAGATAATTTATGTGAACTAGGATAAAAAAAAACACTTTGATTGCTTTATCACATATTTCAAAAACTCTTGGTTTTAGGGATGTTGGTTTATATCAAGTTTTGAGCATACCCCCTCCAACTTGTTTGAAACATTGTCCTCTAATTATTCCTTACTCTTTCACATGAGGGAGTGTATTCTTATACTAGTATAATTAACATTTTTATTCGATGAAATTTGGTTGAAATTTCTAATAAGATTGGTCAAAAGACCCTCAATTGGTCGCATCAATATTTTTCCCATCAAAATTTTGACAAGTTCAGACTAAGGTCAAATTTTCTACACACCTATTGGTCAAAAGTGGATTGGAATATTGATCAACATGTTCATAAAAAATTTGACTAACATTAGTTGAAATTTCCACACCTCTTGCAACCAGGATGCGAAAACCATGATGGCATGTTGGCCAACATGTTCATCGAAAGTTTAACAAACACTATTTGAACTTTCTGTTAGAATTCTTTATAATTACTGAGAGGGGGGGTGAATCAGTTATTCAAGGTCCAAATGCCATATTAATACATTTAATAGTTTTTTTTTAATGAATCCATACCCTTTTCATCTGTTCAAACTTAAATCAGTCATATAAGCAAATTACTATAAATCAACATGCAAAGATAAAACATTCAAGATCAACACATGACACAATGATTTACGTGGAAACCCAATTTGGGAAAAACCACTAGTAACATGGTGCTTGATTCTCACTCTTCTGAAGTGATGCCCTGTTAAAAGCCTGCCCTATTAAAGGCTTATAACACACTGTTAAATGTGACCTTGTTAGAGGATTTCACCAAACTGTTAGGAATGGGCCTGGTTAAAGGTCTTTAGAACATTCACTTGGAATGTCACCCTGTTAAAGGATTTTTCTAATGATTTTTAAACCAACCTAAGTCCATAGGATTTATCTTACTGTTACAATTGCTAGAAAGTAATGATAATGGTCTTTTGATCTGATATAACTTACAACATACTTTGCAAATTTCAGATCACTCTTTCAGTTCAATCCTTATGCTTGGCTTCAATTACTTCAGCTCTGACTACTTGTCTCCCTCTCAAGCTTCATCTCCTTAAGTCTTCTTACTCATTCTGCCAATGAAATCATCCTTGTGGTGGTCTATTCAAACAGAGTTCCTGTGCTATCTTCTCCTTAACACATTCTTTAGCATTTCATGCTTTTATGCTTGACCACGGCTCTCTCTCTCACTATCCCCTCTATTCCACTCTATTTCTTCATTAACTTATGTCTTCTTATATAGAAGTCTGATTTTCCTTTGCTACTCAATTCTCCCTCTCCAATATTGGGTTTCAAAATGGATTAGTTAGGATACAATGTATCTACCCCAAATCTTGTTCTCTTCTTGAAACTTTGCCAGTAATATCTTAAAAATGTTCTACATGGTATTCTATGCCACCAACTCTTCATTCTTATCTTCTTTTTAATTCACAAATTTCTAGATAACAACTTTGTCATCTTAGATCTGACGAATCTTTGATTTCCTAAATAATGCAGCAACTTGGCATTATTGAGTTACTGGTGCTTGGCACCTATACCTGCTCGGCACTTGGTTCTGCTTGGCACTAGATTCTGCTCGGCACTTGATTCTGCTTGGCACTTGAACTTGCTCGACACTTGATTCTGCTCGGCACTAGATTCTACTTGGCACTTGAACTTGCTCGGCACTATAACTAGGAATTTTCTCGGCTCTTACTAGCTTGCTCGGCACTTACTAGCTTGCTTGAAACTTCAACTTAGTTTGAGCTTTACAAAAGACTTAGCTAAAACCTTAGATCTTTGATATGTTTTAGTGTGTCCATTCTCTGTATCTTTTAGTATGTCATCCAATAAACTTTTTCATCAATGGCTTAGCTGATCCTTGTACTTCATTACAACATCATAACTTCAACCTTTCTCTAGGTGTTCTAGTTACATCTTATTGATTGCCTCCACCTTGACAACCAACTAATTGATAGTATTTGGATCACTAAAGCAATTTTCATCCCTGCAAGTAGCAACTTTGACATCAATGAAAAATAATGATTGAGGACATTCTTTACCAGTTCCATATATTATTCCAACAATTGTTCTTATGATCATTTCAATCATTTCCAACACTTTCCACACCCTTGTGACCAGGATGCCAAACCCATGACAACATGTTGGTTTGATGTTTATTGAAAGTTTGACAAACACTAAACAAACTTTCCACACCCATGTGACCTAGATGTCATTCCAATGATGACATGTTGGTCAACATCTTAATCAAAATTTTGATGAATCAACATTGTTTAAAAAATTGAAATGGCAGGTGTACCCTCATCAATGGAGGGCCCAACAAATATTAGTATGGACTACCATCATAAATTGGTTAGAAGCATTGTTATTCTTACACTAATTTAATCTAGGTAATGCTCATTGAGGTGAAGCACTAGGACTTCCTAGGAGGTCACTAATCCCAATGAATCCCAGGACTTATGGAGATTGCAAGACTTATTGAGATGGGTGACCTAGTAAATTGCAGTGCTTCACCATTATGAGCATCACCAAAATTTAGTGAGTGCTAAGTGTTTCATTAATTCTCATGCCAAATGGTATCTTTTGAACTAGTACTCATGAAGCATGGGTCAACAAGTTTGACTCAAAAACTATATAGATGAATATTTATAGAAATATCACAATGATTTTTAAATTTCTTGAAAAAGATGATGAAAATGTTTCCCTATGTTGTAGAATGGCTAATGTATTGAGTCAAAACTAATACATTAGTATTACTATTGTACATGAAATTTGAAGTCAAACTCACTCTATCGTAGCAAAAGTTTTCATAATAACTCCAATGTTTCACATGTAATTTTCCTAGCTAATATTTTAATCAACTACAACTTAGAAATGAAATGTATAGAAATAAACCATTCTTAATTTTAATCTAAGACTGATGTAAGAGTTGATAAATTTCTCCATATTATTATATCTCCATCTTCTCTAGCTACTCTCTTTCCCATTAGCTTGTAAGGGGAAACAATCATTTTACTAAGATCCTTCATGGTTACATCTTTAATTCAAGAACTTTATGCTTCTTCATATCTCCCACTGTAGATGCTATCTAAGATAACTTCACTTCATTTCTACAACGCCTCAAGGACCATAATTTCTTGATAGAATTGAATGTGATAGTGTAATTAATGTTAAAATATGTTTTTAGTTTTATAACTAGGCTAAATTGATAGTATTATTCATGTTTCTATATGCCCCATGTGATCCTTGTATGACATCAACTTGTGGCATAGGATTATTATGGAAGAATGAATGAAACACTAATTAAAGTTAATTTTCATGCGTTAGAGCCAATAATGGCATATTGTATGGTTAATAATGTAAGAATGATAAAATGTCCTAAGGGGCTTGATAAGGAACCTAGGACCAAATAATGTAATGAATGGCCAATAATGACATATGGGGTTAATTCAATTAGTAAAGGGTTAATAGGAGTTTTAGAAACAATAAGGAATCATATGAGATCCATATTTAATTTTTTAAGGTTTAAAGTGATTAGAAAGTTGTAAAACATAAAATTTTAAATTTTAAATTTTAAATCCTAATGACTAGTAGCAATTTGGACGGAAAAAAATGTTTAGAGGATTAAATGAATTTCTAATCATACCCAACCAAATGGAATTGGTTGTGGAAGTTATAAATCACCCTATATAGCCTAGGCAAGGCATAGGGACAAGAGATGTACTGTTGGATCAATATTTTGTATGGATTGGTTAAGGAAATGCATTCAAAATGCCCATTTTGCTAGCATTTTGTTCAAGGTTGTGTGATCCCTTTCAATTCCTTTCATTCTATAAGGTATTGTAATCATAATAGAAATTTATGGATCAAAATTTGATGTATTGAAGTTTAGATAATTTAGTTTTCTTAGAAGTTGAAGCTTTCTTGAAGAGTTTCATAGTTTCATTTGACTAGTTCTAAGTTTTTGATGGAAATGGAGATCATCTCATGTATGTAACCATTTATTCCTATGGAATGATCATCCTTAAAAATTTTAAATATTATATCTAAAGACTAATGTGTAGATTGGGACAAAATACTAATAGGTGATCACCAAAAGTGCTTGGGAAAAGAATGGTTTTCATGGTTACGGAGTAGCAGCTAAAGATCTAGCCATTAGAGGGATATATTTTATGACTAGAATAACTTTTATATGTCCAAAGGATGGTTCAAAAACTCAAAAAAGATTAAGATTGTGTTTGGAGAGGTGACATTGAAGAAGCCCTATGTTAGGCAAGGTTTGGAGGGTGATTTAGGGATTTTGGGTCTAGAGATGCAATGTGCTTAAATTGAGGCTATATTTCCTTGATTGGGATCAGATTAGAATATTGTAAAAAATATCATGGTTTGGGGATAGGTATTGTGAGTACTTCCTTTGTAAAAGTGGGTGCATTTGGGCTTAAAATAGGGCCTATAGTGTAACAGCAAGGACTTTGTCAAAAAAAAAACATACCTATTTTTTTTATATGTCATAATAAAGAAAAATAGGTATCTAAATATGAAATTTCTTTCTATGATGTTTTGGAAAAGTTTGGAGAAAACGGAGGTGGAACAACATTAAAGGGATAATTGTGAATAACTAGTCTTAGTAGGTCAAATTTTAGGTTTGGGCAAAAAATCAAAATTTGGGGTTTTGTAACCTTTTAGATCACTTCACATTGAATAAATAATAACCTTTGAAAGCACTAGTTGGGTATGGGATCATCCATTAGTTAGAGCCTTGATGATGAGCCTTAGAGTCTACTTGGGTCCTTAGGAAAGTGCCATGTGTTTGTGAGAGCCTTGATGTTGTGCCAATGATAAAATTCTAAATTGAATAGTGATATGCTTTATTGTTAATCAGTATCATATCAAATTTTCTTTGAGTAGTTATGAATGCATCCTTGAGTAACTTTATCCTAGACCAAAGCACTAGCTGATTTGGTAGTTAAATGCAATTAACTTCAATCTATACTTGATCTTTGATTGCATCCATAGATGGGATTACCCAAATTTTATTGATTTTAAAATCATTTGAATTCACCTTGAAATATTGTACTAGGTAAGTGGAGTAAATAACAAGATTACATCTAGTACAATCCAAGTGTATTCACTCCTTGCATCCTTGTGTAGAAGTACTAGTTCTAATTGGCAAGTTCAAGTTTCATTTTGTAAGTTGGAAGTTAAAGTATATTTCTAGTGCACATTGTGAAGCCATATTAATCAAAGTTAATTAAAAATATACCAATAAATCTTACCTTTTTCCTTTTGAATGTTCTTGATATGTCCCATTAATCATAGAAGGTGGTCTCAATTTAATCTAATAGTAACTACAACAATTACCATAATACCAATAAAGAGAACCATAGTAGAATTAAAGAAAACATATCTGGTATTTCTCAATGTCATAATTTTCATATACAAAGGATTTAATCTCAATGTCAAATTCCAAAGTTGATCTCTGCAAGAGGAACTGTGTAGATTTGATGCATTCAAGAAGAGAATACTTACACAAAATGAAGTTGAATCATGCCAGACAAGTTAAGTATTGGTCCTTCTAGTTTGTTATTTGATATTTTCTTGACAATGACACATTCAAAATGTACTTAGGAGAAAATACCTAGAACAAATGAAATTGATCAATTAATGAAGGTATGTTAGTTTGAGCTTCACTTGGTTTTTAGAATACTTTAGTATTCTCTACTTAACAAGGCCAACCATGTGAAGGTGGAAGCTCATTTGGCCTCACTCCTCTCCCCCTGGCATCGCTCTAAGTTCCCCATTAACATCTAATTATGTACTTCATTCATTCATCCATCCATTTATGAACTATAACATTCAAATAATGCAATCACATAACATTCATTAATATGACATAAAATTCATTAATGCACAAGAGTAATCAATAATTCATTAAAACAACGTTCTTTCATTATCCAACAAATTTTATCAAACAAGGTTTATCAAAGAGCATTTTTAAAAAATCATTTCTTTCTTTTTTGTTTTTCTTAGATTTCTTAAGGAAAAGGCTTATAGGAACATTAATATCTTCCTCATTCTCCCCCTCTTGTGGTTGTGATGTCAAATTATGATGCTTCCTCCTGGTTTAAGGAGCACAAAGTTGTTGCACTAAAGGGGGGTCTACTACAATAAAAAGTAAATGGGTTAAATTCACATACTTTTTATTTTACTATTACAAGAATCTCATTAACCAATAGAACATAACATGCCTTTTTCTTTACTTGACATTGCCACATCATGTAGAATAATATTTTGATTGGCCTATTAATCTTAGATTGGTTTTGACATATGGGTGACAACATACTTAAGTCATTTACTTAGTTCATGCCAAGCATAAGTTTCTAGATAGTATATGCTAAGCAAGAGATATAGAGTAAGTGCAAAGAAACTTGTAAGTGTCAAGTCACTCAAGTGGAAAGAATATAGTAAGTGCTAAGTCATTTAGATGCCAAGTGATCAATGGATGGTGAATCATTCAAATGCCAAGTTACATTATTGAAGTTTTAGTTGATGCCAAGCATTAGGGACTTCAAGTGTTTAGTAATACAATTTTGACATAGTTGTTTATAATGGCACAAACTACTATGCAAACCATTTTGGAGTTGACTTGAGGATTGTTTTGAGATCCTAGATGATAAGAATGAATCTTTATTGACGATCACTATGCATAACATGCAACTAAACAAAAAAATGGAAGGATTAAGTGACATAATGGATGTATCACAATCGTTGATTCATATCTAACCATAAGTCACCTAGGTCTTCTTAAGGAGGACAAACCCTACACTTTTTATGAATTAAGAAGGAGAAAAGAGAGAAGTTCACATGTGAAAATAGAGCATTCATGGTGACTAATGTATTGTGAATTGAGATACATTATAGAATTAGTTAGAGGATGTTGGAAGCATGAATGCTGATGATATTCCTATGGTGGAGTATTGTAGACATATTACTATGATGATATGTTACATTCATGACTGAGTTTATCATTGATGTCAACATAGTAGTCTTCTGTGGTATTTAATAGAAGAATAATGGAAATATCAAGTTGGTACGGATGACTAGTTGAGTATTCTCACTATCCGAGGTTATGAGAGATACTTCTAAGTATCTAGTATATGTAGTTAATGTCAGACAAAGAAATAATAATTCTACAAAAAGTTATGTAAGTTTTTATGATATCTATTCTAAGATAGAGTTACAGAGGCATGTTTTGGTAAACTTGTTATATCTCTTAGTAGAGTTTTTATTTTGAGAATCGAGGTTAAGGATATGAAGAAGACATGTTGGTGATGATGTGGTTAAGTTCACTCATCATAATATTACATGTATGGAAAGATATTCAAGTTGCAAGGTGGAGGATTAATGTTATCGCTAAGTGTAATGTGTTCTTAATGTGGTCCTATAATGATTAATTGAGAAGGTCTAACAGTTGACTCAATGAATTTTTTTATGGACTTGGTATAAAGGAAGGACATTTTCCTTTATCATAGTAGTGTGAAATATGACATGTAATTATGACATAAAGAAGTGATTGTAAGCAATAGAGAGAGCGGAATGCGAAGTTGAGTAGAGTAGAGTAGAGTGGAAGTGAAGGAAACTTCATTGCTGAGGTTCTATTGTGTGATCCAAGGTTTGATATTTGGATCTGAGTTTCATGACCAGGTCTACAAGGTCTAATAGTGATTTGTTTGATTGATAGGACAATGAAAGAAGAACATAATAGTAAATTGCATGTTTGAGCAATGAACTCTTCTTGTAATTGAAATTACATGTTTGGGCAATGGGCTCTTCTTGCATACATTGTACTACAACACCTAACAAGGTTTGAATCTCCTAATAGAGATTCAAAGTCTCCTAACAAGGACTCATATGTACTAAATTTTGTAATAGACTCCTAACAAGGCCTATCCTCTAACAAGGAATATTTATATTAGTACATCATCTTGTGGGAATCATTCCCACTGGAGTTTTCCCTTTGATCAAGGGTTTCCCTAATTAACATATCTAGTGTAATTATCTATGTGCATCTTATTATGGTTGCTGTTTACTTTGGTTGAATGGTTAAGTTTTTTTAAAGAAGATAAATGTTTTAATTGTTGAATAATTGATTCACCCCCCCCCCCCCCCCCCCCCCCCAGTTATCTTGGTGGACTATTGGTTCTAATAGAGGAGAATAGAGGAAAGGAATAAGAGGACTGAAGAGATACATCTAATCAAAATGATCAAGGATACATGCAAAGAGGTGATCTGTTATCTCGTAGTACAATGCTAATTGTAGGATCATCGCTGATACATTCTAGTAGGTGAATCAATTAAATCTCTTAACAGACTAGTCTTAACAAGCTATTGTAAATCCTTTAATAGGGTTCTTACTTCATTGTAAGTTAAAGTCCTTTAACTAGGCACACTTCTAACAGGGTGTTGAAATCATTTAATAGGGTAAGGTTTAACAATCTTGTAAACCTTTAACAAGGAAGACCTTACCTTCATTTGATACACTTTATTACTACAATAGTGGAGATTTGTGGGTGTCATCCCCACCCCAATTTTACCTTCTCATTGGAGGGTTTCTGGGTAACCAAATATCTTATGTCATACATGTGTTGAATTTTTATTTACTTTCAATTTATGGATGTATATGCTTTATTTGGTATTTCAGTTTACATGCATAGATTATGAGATGGATGTGTGGTGAATGATTTGAAGGTTGAAGTTTTAAGTGCTGATTCACACCCCTCCCTCCTATAGTTTGCTTTTCCCATTGTATTTCCAAGAATTGGTATCAGAGCCTTGTTCTCTAGAAAGTAAAGCTTTGTCACTTTGAGGAAGATCTTGGAGATGGAAGTATATAAGTTGGGAAAGACTATTGAGAACCAAAAGATTGAAATATAGCTTTCCCTACATTAGTTGAATGAAGGAAGAGATAATCTAAAGCATTCACTCAAGAGAAGGAAAGATATAGCCATTAAGGAAAATGAAACACCATACCAAGAGATTGACACTACTAGACTATTTACTAAAGGAAACACAAGTGACTTTGATGCAGCGGTTGTAGATCTAATGGAAAAGAATGGAGTCCTAACTAAAAAGGTCAAAAATTTCAAGATAGAACAAGAACTCGAATCGGTATTACTATGTGAGGTGACCAAGTAGAAAAATAAAGCTGAGGAAGGAAAAGTCATGATTGAAGATGATAAATGAATATTGACCAACATACTGGAAGAGAAGACATCAGAAGTACAAAGGATCACTAGCATGTAATTGGAAACATTGAATCAAATGATGATTTCCAATCATAAATTAAATGAAAAATATATTGAGATCACAACAATGAAGTTACAAAATGAACAACTTAGAAATGATCTAAAAAGAGAAAAAGAGTTTGTTGAAATCTACAATAGACCTAGTGAAGCTATCAAGTATTTTGATCAACTGATGAGATCTCCTAGATCCAACAGTGATACTACTAGATTGGGTTACACTAGTACTAAAGAAGGAGAATCATCCAAGAGTGGTGAACAAAGGAATATCAATGGTAAGAAATCCAAACCTACATTTCATAATTGTGGAAAATTGGGTTATATTGCTAATGTTTTTGGGAGCAAGATTGCAAATCATAATCCTAAGTAGAAGTTCATGGGTCACTACCACAAATGCAACAAACAAGGATATCAAGCATGTGAATGCAGAACCAATACCTTGAGAAAAAAATATTTGAAGGATATTTTTATAACTGTTAGAAGTATGGACATAGAGCATATGAATGCATATCCAAGCCCAAATGGTCATCAAACAAGAAAACAAAGGTAAAGAACAATGTCAACTCTTATAATTGTGATTATAATACTAGGTATAGTTGCCACTATTGTCAGGATTATGGACATGTTCCTGAGAACTCCAAAATAACACATTTCACAAGTGACTACAAAAGATGGTTGAGTCAAACTACATGTTTTAGTTGCTTAAAGATTGGACACATATGCATGAATTTTCCAACAAGGTCAAGAGCACCAAGCAGTGAGTTCTACAAATGCAAAGGAAAGGCGGATGTTGAGAATGCTAGAGATGAGATGAACAAGACATGGAAGAGAAAGGAAGATTACAACACATCAAGTTTAGATGGGATCACTTCACTCAATGGGTCAAGTGATGACACCACCTCCAATTAAGAAATTGATAGGTATGTGTGGGACTAATATTTAAAAGATATACTATGCATTAGTTCCAAGGGTTTAGTTCTAAAAAGGTTATATTTTCTTGAAGAAAGATGCAAAATGTTGTTTAGAATCTAAAAGTAATCTTTAAGTTTTGTCAGTTTTCATGTTACTACCAAGCATGAAAAGTTTTGCTTAAGCTACCAAGTGAAATCTAGCTAATGTTGAGCTATCGTAAGTGATAGTGTTGAGAAAGCTTTTAGTGGTTACCAAGCGTAAAGAAAGCTACATGGAAGTTGAGTGAGTTGAAATTTCTATTCAAGTCAAGCTTACAACTATGTAAGCACTGAGCATTAATTGCAAAGTTTTAAGGTCTATATGACCAATTTTGACTCATTTGACATCATTCAAATTTGGAGAGAGCATGAAGAGCTAAAGATGAATTGAAGAGATCATTTGAAGCATTTTTAGAGAAAATTAAACCACCATTTGACACCATTCATCAAATTTGTGAATGTATTTATCATGTGTTGAGCTACACTATTTGAATTTGTACAAACCATAGGTATTAAATATGACATCTAGCTCTTTTGATACTAAGTTCAAAGAAGGAAATGATGTTTTAAATGTTTAATTAATTAGCAATGAGATTAGACAACTTAATGTCAAGGCAATTTTTGACATTTCTTATAAATAAGACCCATATGGTGCATTACCCATGATACCACCACAAGTCTTAATGATTCAAGATGTGAGATGTTGTTACACATGCAAGGTGGGTATCATAGGTGACATGGAAATCAAAGACCTATATGGAAAATTGTGTGAAATGAAATACTGAAGGAGGAATACAATATTGTATAAATAAAAGGGTTAACTCATGCCCTATATTTCCCCAACATTTTTAAGACAAAGTGGAAAAAGATTTCTTTGAGTAGAATTCATGACAATTTTGTATGGTTAGAAGATGGATCTATCAAGATTACTAAGAAGTTTGTGCAAAGGGTAACAGTGTATCCAACCCTAGATAGACCCAAAACCATGAGGAGTGATGCAAAAGAGGTTATTGAGAAAAAAATACAGGGGCAGTGTGGAACAAGAGAAGAATGACAATTGATACCATCACATATCCACCAATTGCATTTGTAGTAAGGATTATTTCACACAAATTCTTTCAATCAAGTAGGTTAAACAATGTACCTTGTATTGTTGTTGATGTAGGCTACAAGATAGTGAAGAAGGATCATTCTTATGACCTTGCCAAGCTATAGTTGCAACAATTATTAGAAAACTTGGGAGCCATAAGGAAAACCAAGAGTGCACAATGAAAGTTTGGATTAATATTTGTATGTATATTTTTCTATGTCTAGAGAACATTTCCTTCATTTGGTAAATTTGCATGGAAGACAAATAGATCTATTGTAGTACAAATAAGTGAATTTATTGAAAAAATGGGAAAGAATTTTGAGTCTATTATGACTAGTTACTTTGAAGAATTTAGGAATTCAATGAAGAAAAGACATAGGATTCCAATGTCACTAGTTGAGAAATATTTTAATGATGTTTTCTTTCTAGTTGATACTGATTTCACATATGTATAGGCTACAGTTCCAAGGGTAAGATGGTTAAGACCTCTAGGATATGAGATTAATGTGGATGAGGCATCTGCAACAATTACAACTTGTCTTGTAGAAGAAGTAGATAATAAGGCTACTACATTTGGTAATTATGATTTTTCAAAATAAAAGATAACTATGGACTTGAAGACAACATCAGTAATAAGAAAGAAGAACAAAATTGTTAAGAATCTTAAAGAAAAATTTGGTGAAGGAGCAAAGGAAGATGAAGAAGAGGAAGATAATGAAGATGATGAAGAAGAAGATGTCCTTGCTCAAACACCATTGGCCCTAATCCAAAGTCAAGGAGAAGATCAAGGTGAAGAGGAAGCAAAGCTTGAAGAAGGTATCAAGGGAGAAGAAGCTAGTAAAGCATCTATAGCCAGAGAGAAGAAGAGGAAAGCTAAAGCTCCAACAGTCAACAAACCAAAGACGGTTTTAAAACCTAAGCTTACAGTACTAGCTACCAAAACTAGGACAAGAGCTTGATAGAGGTACGGCTCTGATATCACTGAAGAAGGGCCACACCACCCTTACCAAATCACAACCAAGAATGCAAAAAGATATCTCAAGATCCAATCCAAACCCAAGCTAGCCTAGATCCACACTCTGGTAGAAACCTCTAAGATCTCAACTTTTTCTTGCAAGCCACCAAGCAACCTCCTTGTTTCTAAACTAAAATCACTAGCTCTTCTCCAACCTTATCCAAGATCCAAGTGTAAACTGCCTCACATTCGGCGCTCTGTCTACACACTCACAAGTCCATCACAATCCTGCTGTAAACTGCCTCACATTCGGCACTCTGTCCACAGACTCATGAAAACTCACTCTTCACTTCCTCCTTCTCTTTCACACCTTGAAGCCTTCCAAGCTTTCCAAGCTTCCACTTCTCAAGCTTCCACTTCACAAGCTTCTCTTTAAGCTTCTCCTTCTCGAGCTTCTCCTTCTCAAGCTTCTCCTTGAGCTTCTACTCCTTGAAAACAAGAACCTCATGCAAATTACCTCATAGTTGGTGATTTGTCTACATAATCAAGAACTTCTTCACAAACTTCACCCAACTCAAGGTCTTGGTGCAAACTGCCTAACGTTCGACGATCTTTTCGCATGCTCAGGAACTCCTGCACTGATACCACCAATGACGAGCCACACCACCTGTACCAAATCACAACCAAAAATGCAACAAGATGGAGACCAAGAGAAATAAAAAAAAATGCCCCATAAGAAATTTTATTATACTTGAAAATCCTTACAACACACACAAGATGATATGATAGATATGACTTCTTCAAAAAGAAGTTTACAAATTCTTCAACATAAGAGAAATCCCAAATAAGAGTCTTCACACCAAGAGCTTCACCAAAAATTTCTACTTGAAGAGATAAACCTTTAGAGCTTTCACACCTTGAAGTCTTCATGCCTTCTAGCTTCTACTTCTCGAGCTTCAGACTCAGGAAAACTCACTCTTCACTTCCTCCTTCTCTTTCACACCTTGAAGCCTTCCAAGCTTTCCAAGCTTCCACTTCTCAAGCTTCTCCTTGAGCTTCTACTCCTCGAGCTTTATTAGAAATGCTCATATGCCTTGCTTAAATAGGCACTTATCACCCAATGCATGACTTATCCACAACCTTCTAGAATTCCACCTACACAATATCCACAACCTTCTACAACTTCCATAATCTTCTACAACATCCACAACTTTCTACAATATTCATAACTTTCTAGAATTCTACCCACACGCCTCGATAAATGGAATGACAACCATTTATTTTTTATTTTTTCTATTATGCCACCTATGCACCTCGAAAATAGAAATCCTCTTTTTCTTTCTTTTCTCCTTTTTCCCCTTTTTTATTTTTTTATTATTTCTCCTCTAATTTTCGTCACTTTCTCTCTCCACAATTTTTTTTTTTTTTTTTCATTTTTTTTCCCCAATAATTTTTCCATGCAAGATGCTCCTGCATCAGAGCTACTACTAAGAAATCTCAAGAAGTGGCAAATCAAAAAGAAAGGAGGGCTAGGAAAGCTATACAAGATGATGACTTTGAGAAGAGACAAAGGAGAAAGGACATTGTTCCAACTGAATTAGATGAGGAGAGGACATAATCTAATGATAATAGCCAATTCAAAGTGGTAGGTCATAGTCCTTCTTCTAATTTGGATAATCTACGTGAAAATATAAAGAATAATGTAGATTTGAGTGGATTTTCACATATTGAATTTGATAAGCTTGGAAAACTAGAAATGGATAAGGTAGAAGAGTCAGTATATGCCATGATGGAAATATTTAGATGACTCCATTTGAGGTTGCCAACTCTCTACCAAAGAACTTATCTAGTAGATTTGAACAAAGATGGAAATATAGTCTCACAATAGAGATAAATACAAGAGAAACTACACTTGCAAGAGTGATGCTAGATTTAGATAAATTTGAGATGATAAAGGCCATTAAGAAGTACATAGGAAGTTTTTCTCCAAAGTACCAAGGATTCAATATTTTGTAGAATAAAATTGACAATGTTTTTTAGTAGAGTATCAAAATATGGAAGGTAATTAATGGGCTGACAATACCCAAGGTAATTGAGTAGACACCTATTGAGGTAGGTGATGAAAAAGGTGAAAAAGAAGTAACTAAGGTTACTAAAGTTGATACTAGGAAAGATGCACATGTGGAAGGCACTAAGAAAAATGCAAATACACATGCAAAATATGAAGATGAGCGACAAATAGAACAAATTATTCTAGATATAAAAATGTCGAGAGTTAGTCCACAACATGTGACAAAAGTAGGTACTGAAATTATAAAGATCAAGGATGTTCCTAACAATGTGACTCAGAACATTATTCCCCTAACATAGGAGGACATGAAGAAGATATTTCTAGTCACCACCACCAAGGCACAACTATGTAGTCATCCAATATTGGTGAGTGTAGATGAACTTAAGAAGGTAGAGAAGACATGTGTAGAGGTGGAAGCACAAGACATATCAAAAGCCCCTCAATTTACTATGATACAACCTACATTACCCATTGTAGTGTATCAAAGAAGAGAGATATCCATGAAAAACATCAAAAAATTGATGCACACTATGTCAGTACTAGAAGTTTCCATAGAAGCATATGTTAGAACACAAGTTCAAATAGGTTAGTTAGATACCCTTGTACTACAACACAAGTTCAAGGTGCAATTGAATTTAAAAGGCAAGATGAGGAGAGGATTGAAGATTTAGACTTGACTATAAAGCCTTAGGAGGAATGAGAAATACAAAAATTGGTTACTTTTCCAACAATTGCTACTCCTCCAAGTCAAGCACTTCATAGGCTGAGTGTAGAAGCTACACCACTATAGTCATCAAGGCCTAGTCCTAGTACATCCAAGGTAGATGAGGTTACATCATTTGGTGATGTCAACTTGGATGAAGGGATTTTTTTACCAAAGTTTGACCTTGCAAAAATCACTATTGAACAAATGAGATACTAAAGGATGCACTTGCAAGGTAAAAGCATAAAGAACTACTTAGAAGAGAGCATAGATAGAAACACGCATTGCAAGACATCAAGGATATATTTTTTGATGCATTCAACCTACCAACACCTGAAGAAGACAAGCCTATCATGGAGCAGTTGGTAAAAAATATAGAACAAATCAATGATGTAGACCTTGATTCCAATGTAAAATTACTTGAATGGTCATAAAGAAATTTTTAAGGAAAGTCAATGAAAAGTTCTCAAGTGCAATTGCACTTAGTCACGTTGAGTTAGCAACCAAGATTGAAATTCTAAAGAAAGTCTTAGAGAATATTTTCTCACTTTACACCAAGTCGTGTGATGCAACTCTTCCCACACAAGAAATGCAGTGCCATATTGCAAATCTAGAGGGAGATATGAAGCTAACATCTCTACCAAATTCTCTAGCTCATAGTCAGAAGCAGTTTAGGAATTTGATGAATTCTCAAGGTCAGTTGGTAGCTCTACATGCTCAAGATGCAAGTATTTGAGCTACATTGATCAGCATCTAATCCATGCTGACTCCTCACATGTAAATACTTTGCAAGGAGCTAGCCTTTGTAGAGAAATTAATATAGAAAGATCCCCATATTTCTACACTTGAAGGATTAGTTCATTTTTCTGCCAAGTTAGCCATCCAAATCAAATCATCGGAGGTATCTTGTGATAATTGGAATGTAGCTCTGAAGTTAATACTTGAGATCCATAAATCTTTCTTGGATAAACACACTATACTTGTCTAACCCTTTGACATAAGTGTCAAAAAGGGGGAGAAATAAGTAAGGGGGGCACTAAGTTTAGACAGTGACAGTGACTCCAAGGAAAGAATAGATACAACTTTGGGGGAGACCAACCAAAGGGGGAGTGAAAGACATTAAAAAAGTACAACATGGTTTAGCATATGCATATTTACTTAGCAAGATTATTGGTTAAAAATCATAACAACATAATCAAATCAGAGGGAGTTATAAGATTTTGAGGTATAACTATTAAGTCAAATTTTTGCAAAATTTTGAAAATTTGAAACTTTTTTACATATGTCGAATAGAGATAGTGAGTATCTGAGTTATGCTTGAAAGGATAATATCATTCATGCATGACCAAGTATTTTTGACACTCATGTTAAAGGGGGAGATTGTTAATCTCAAATTGGTTTTGACATATGAGTGACAATATACTTAAGTCATTTACTTAGTTCATGTTGAATAAGTAATACATGTCAAGCATAAGTTTCTAGATAGTAAATGCCAAATGAGAGATATATAGTAAGTGCCAAGAAACTAGTAAGTTTTAAGTCACTAAAGTGTCAAGTACATAGTAAGTGTTAAGCCATTCAGATGCTGAGTAATCAATGGATACCAAATAATTTAGAGGTTGAGTTACAAGATTGAAGTTGCAGTTGATGCCAAGCATCGGGGACTTCAAGTGCCGAGCAATATAGTTTTGACACAGTTGTTTGTAATGGCACAAACTACTATGTAAACCATTTTGGAGCTGACTTAAGGATTTTTTTGAGATCATAGATGATAAGAATGAATATTTATTAAGGATCCCTATACATAACTATTGACAAAAAAGCTTGCACCCTTGCCTAAGGGAATGCATCTCAAGAAGGCTTGTGTAACATGGAAACAACCTCCAAGTGTGGGAGATGCACTGTAAGGTCAAATCTCTGGAGAAATTCAGCTTCCTTACTATTGGGGTGCACCTAAAATACTTCTTGTGAGGAAAAGGGAGAAGGAAAATATAATTTAAAATTGTAGAAAGGGAAAGGGGGGTGATGCACCAAGATAGAATGGTGGTTATGAATTTTTCCATGTATGCACAACACATCAATGAAAAGTCCAGAATACACTAGTCTTTATTCTATTCTATCTCCAAGAATCCACATGCAAGTTTGGAACTAGTTGAAGTGATGGAAGGAAAAACATCTTCACTTATACAAAAACCATCAATAGTTTGGACACAACACACAAACCTTTAAAACTAGAAAGAAACAACCACCAAAAGGCAAGATTAATGCACATTTGCTAAATTGCAAGAAGAGGTAAGGAAGAAAAACTATTTCATTAATGGAAGGTAAGGAATTACATAGCATAATGCTACTGCAAAAAATGTAGACAGAGCAAAACTTGAAAAAAATATTTACAACTTGCCTTTATAGATCAGGCATAACTCTAATTTGACTATGAAGTTTGAACCTCAACAAATGGAGTTAAGTTGTAGAGAAGCCATAAATGAATATCAGAGTAAAATCTAATCTTGAAATAAAATCTATTATAGAAGTGATAGGAAGGGCAAAACAAATGCACGCAGCCGTAAGAAATGAAATCCCATGAGATTTGATCATTGCAATCATTAACTAATTATGGGAATGCATTAACACCATGGAACAAGGCCCAAAGAATGTCATTCAAAATTAAAGATCAATCCTAGTGAAATGCCATGGGTGCAAAAAATCCATCTGCACTACTATCAAAGAAAATGTGGGATGTGATAACATGCACTTTAACTTGCCATAAAAATACAGAGTTCACCCACATGGAATAAATTTGAATTGCCTAGAAAATGTATGAACCATCGATGTAGATCTTCATTTGATTATGGATGGCTTAGATGTTGCAAAAATATCTCCAACCGATGTATAACACACAACCATAGATCAAGATCTTTACCTAACCACATAGATAGTTAGGATGCACTTATAAAATATCCAAGATTCACTACATGGCATGAAACTATTGGTTGGAAAATTTATTGAATGTTTGGTTGAAGAGGTAGCAATGATTTTGTGATTCCAGAAAGAGAAAAAAGGTCACTCCACAAAATTTTGAAAATGATTCACATAGAATGTTAACCCAATGCAAAAATGGGTGTTAACCCGCAATTCAGCACATGAAGGAAAATGAGCCAACTCGGCAAGTGGTCACTATGTCACATGAAAAAACTACCTACAAATATGCATAGCAACATAGCAACAATGGTTAATATGCAATGTTAACCCTAATAGAAATGCACGTTAACTCATGACTCGGCACATAAAGGAAGTGGACTAGCTCGACATATGAAGAAACAATGTCAATGCAAGATGTTAACTCACAACTCAGCACATGAAGGAAATGAACTAGCTTGGTATATGAAAAACCTAAGTTAACATAAGATGTTAACTCGACTGAGAAGCATGTTAACCCACATCAAAAGAATGTAGCCCATTGAAGATCTCTCAGATTGATTATCAATGATGGGCTGAATGGGGGCCAAAATGGCCAACATTCTTGGTGACTTCGAGGGGATGCTTGCCTACTAAGTATAGACCAATGGCATTAAGAAATCCATTGGGCATAGAGTCACTAGCAAGAAATGTCATGTTATCCCACCTGCAACTAGCAAAAAACAAAAACCTCCACAGAGCTTTAGAAAGTTCATGACAACTCTGGAAAAGGGAGCAAATGTTCTTGTGCACTTCTTGGAAAATAGGAAAGAACTAAAAACAAAAATTACTCTACTATGTACAAGTATTCACAATGCAAAATTCAAAAAAGGCATTGACTGGCTTGTTGAAATAGTTGCCCTTCCTCACAAGCTAATTTTTCCTTCCATGCATGAGGGTAGTTGAAAAGACTAGCAAGCATGAAAAACATATTGTTACATGGAATACCTTTCTCCCAATGCTGAAAACCATGAACCTCTCTAGCACTGGGGCATTACCTTGTGGAGAAAAATATGCTTGCTCTTCCTTGTAGAATTCTTCCTCATACTCTAAAGTAGGCATGACCTGGGGAAACTTGCTAATTTTTTGTAGAGCTAATTTCTTATGGGGCATCTTCTTGATGGCTTCAGATCTAAGCAATCAGCCTTGACCTCACTGTTGTGCTCTACAACAATTGTATCCTCTTGGCTAGTAGGGGTTGGCTCTAATGGTATGGCTGGCAGTATGTGTGTTTCCTCATGTTGTGGCTGCAACATATATTCCTCCTCAAGCCCATCTAAATCCTTACAAGCAAGGGGTTGCACCTCCTATACTTGTATAGGCTCTTGTAATGTGGGAGGGAGGGATGGTTGTATTTCTTCTACCTTTGATGTAGCACTCATCATGCTCATCAATCTCTCCTATAGCTCCTTCTCACACTATTTTTTGTGTGCAGCCAACTCCCTTTCAAGAATTGCTTCATGCTCTTATTGTTGGGCCTGTAGCCTCTTTTCAACTTTTGCCTCAAGCCTCCATGAAAGCTCTACCTCAAATTTCCTTTGTTTTTCTTGTAGTTTCTCTAATAAGGTATCTCCCTCTGGAGTGTGTGGTGGTTCATGAGTAGCAACTGATACCTCTTGAACTTGGGGTAGTAAAGGAAAGACTTCCACTTTCATATCATGGGAGACCTCCTACTATAACATATAGTCTAGCTTTTCTTCTTTTTTCAGCAGGCCCTCAGGTCCCATCCTAGGCTCACGAGCCAAATTTTGTTCCTCAAGAATAGGAACAACCTAATTGTTCTCTTCTTCCTCAATGGAGGAGGGAAGCTCTTCAAATAAGAGGATTGGATCCTCTTCCTTCTTCTCAATAGCAAGCTCTTTTTCCTCCTCAATAGGCTATAACTCCTCCCTTTGTATCTTTGTGGGCTTTGTTTCACTCTCCCAAAACTCCATGTTTGGGCCATCAGGAGTCCATACCACTAGTCCACCCTTAAAGAGTGAAATGGTCATAGGTCTAGGAGGCTCATGACCCAACCATTTTTCTCACACAGGGAGTGGAGAAGCTATAGAAATAGGCTCTTGTAATATAGGGGGCTTCTTGAAGCTTGAAATGACATATTTTGGAGAAGAGATTGCCTCTACTTCTTTGGTCTAAAAATGAGCTAACTGGAGCCTCATTTCCTCCTCTCTTGTTGTAGCAACTTGCCTTGCAAGATTCTTCTCAAAATGTATTTGTCTCTCCCTCTCTTCTTCTTTCCACTACATTCTAAGGGGAACATGATGAGCCAACTCAAAAATATCATAAACCTCAGACACCATGCTGCAAACATGAGGGTCATTTTCCCATGTCTCCCTATTATTCTGCAAATCTCCATTCCAAATAGTCATAATGAGTTTAATATGAGAAAAATCCCCATAATCTGTATCTAGGTATGGATTTTCAACATGACCAAAAATCTTCCAAGTTCAGCAAACTTGAAACCCAAGCTACCTAAGCAATCATAGAGTAATCTTGCCTTTCATATGTTATCACTATGGGGTTCCAAGGGAGACTGGGTAGGTTGAAATAAGGAGTGAGAGGAATGAGGAATAGCCTCTCCATGATATGGGGGGAAGTGTGAAGGATCTCTATGAAAATAATCCATGATAAAGCATTCAATTAACTAATCTCATAGAAAAATCTTGAAAACATAAAAGATCAGAGGTGATCTTTACACATACTAGCACTTGGTCTAAGTGAAACAAAAAAATGCATAGAATCACCATGGTGTTGAATGAATGCCTCCAAAGGCTGATGATATTGAGAATAACAACCAAACTCTCAATGGATAGAGATTGCAACTAGCTAACTAGTGGACTTATGAAGTTGGATCTATGTCCCACTAGGTTTGCCAAAAATTATTGACACAAAATCTTGTACCCTTGCTTGAGGGAATGCATCTTAGGTAGCCTTGTGTAACATGGAAATGACCTCCAAGTGTGGGATTTTTGCTTTCAGGTTGAATCTTCAGAGAAGGCTGACTTCCTTACTATAAGGGTGCACCTAAACAACTTCTTGAGAGGAAAAGGGAGAAGGAAAACATAAATTAAAATTGTAGAAAGGGAAAGGGGGGTGATGCACTGAGATAGAATGGTGGTTACAAATCTATCCATGTATGCACAACACATCAATGAAAAGTCTAGAATACACTAGTCTTGACTCTATTCTATCTCCAAGAATCCACATGCAGGTTTGGAACTAGTTGAAGCACTGGAAGGAAAAACATCTTCACTCATACAACAACCATCAAAAATTTGGACACAACATACAAACCTTGAAAAATAGAAAGAAACACCCACCAAAAGGCAAGATATATGCATGTTTGATAAATGGAAAGAAGAGGTAAGGAAGGAAAACTATTTCATTAATGGAAGGCAAGGAAATACATAGCATAATGTTGTTGCAAAAAATGCAAAAAGAGAAAAACCTAGAAAAAATATTTACAACTTGCCTTTATAGATTAGGCATAACTCAAATTTGACTATGAATTTTGAACCCCACTAGATGGAGTTAAGTTGCAAAGAATCCATAAATGAATATTAGAGTAAAATCTGATCTTGAAATATAATTTGCTATAGAAGTGACAAGAAGGGAAAAACAAATGCACCCAACCATAAGAAATCAAATCCCATGAGATTTGATCATTAAAATCATTAACAAGGTATGAGAATGCATTAACACCATGGAAAAAGGCCCAAAGAATGTCATTCAACATTAAAGATCAATTCTGGTGACATGCCATGGCTGCAAAAAATCCATCCACACCATTGTCAAAGAAAATGTGGGATGAGATAACATGCGCATTAACTTGCCGCAAAAATATAGAGTTGACCCGCATGGAATAAATTTGAACTATCCAAAAAAAGTATGAACCATAGATGTAGATCTCCATTTGATTATGGATGATTTAGATGCTACAAAAATATCTCCAACCGATGAATAAAACACAACCATAGATCAAGATCTTTATCTAACCACATAGACGACTGGGATGTGCTTATAAAATATCCAAAGATTCACTACGTGGCATGAAACTATTGGTTGATACATTTCTTTAATGCTTAGTTGAAGAGGAAGTAGTGATTTCACAATTTTGGAAAGAGCAAAAAGGTCACTACTCGAAGTGGCAAAAATGGTTCATGTAGAATGTTAACCCAATGCAAAAACATGTGTTAACCTAAAACTTGGAACATGAAGGAAAATTAGCCAACTCAGAAAGTGGTTGCTATATCACATGAAAAAACTACCGTACAACTTTGCATAGTGACATAGAAACAATGGTTAATGTGCAATGTTAACCCTGACAGAAATGCATGTTAACCCATGACTCAACACATGAAGGAATTGGACTAGCTCAACATATGAAGAAACCATGTTAATGTGAGATGTTAGCCCACAACTTGGCACATGAAGGAAATGAACTAGCTTGGCATATGAAGAACCCAAGTTAACACAAGATGTTAATCCAACTGAGAAGCATGGTAACCCACATCAAAAGAATTCAACCCATTGAAGATCTCTTAGATCTATTATCAATGATGGGCTGAATGGGGGCCAAAATGGCCAACAATAACATGCAACCAATCAGAAAAAGGGAAGGATTAAGTGGCATAATGGATGAATCACAATCATTGATTCATACCTAACCCTAAGTCACCTAGGTCTTCTTAAGGAGGACGGACCCTAAATTTTTTATGAATTAAGAAGGAGAAAAGAGAGAAGTTTGCATGCACAAATAGAGCATTCATGGTGACTAAGATATTGTGAATTGAGATATGTTGTAGAATTAGTTAGAGGAGAACAAAGGAAAGGAATTAGAGGACATAAGAGATACATCTAATCAGAAGGATCAAGGATATATGCAAAGAGGTGATCTATTATCTAGCAACAGAGTGCTAACCATAGGATCATTGCTGATACATTCTAGTAGGTGAATTAGTTAAATCTCTTAATAGAGTAGTTTTAACAAGCTATTGTAAATCCTTTAACAAGGTGCTTACTTCATTGTAAGTTAAAGTTCTTTTACTACGATCACTTCTAAAAGGGTGTTGAAATCTTTTAATAGGGTAAGATCTAACAATCTTGTAAGCCTTTAACAAGGTAGACCTTTTGCAGGGTAGATCATGTTTCATGAGAAAAAATTGTAACCTTCATTGGATACACTTTATTATTGCAGTAGTGGAGATTTATGGGTTTCATCCCCACCCGAGTTTTACCTTCTCATTAGAGGGTTTTTGGGTAATAAAATATCTTGTGTTATACATGTGTTGAATGTTTATTTACTTTCGAGTTATGGATGTATATGCTTAATTTGGTATTTTAGTTTACATGCATAGATTGTGAGATGGATGTGTGGTGAATGATTCTAAGGTTGAAGTTTTAAGTGCTAATTCACCACCACCCCCCCTACAAAGTTTACTTTTCCCATTGTATTTCCAACATAGTCACCACCTCAACATGCTAAACACTATGAATATGTTCCACTCATTTGCCATGATGTTCAACACAACCTATAATATTTAGAAAAGGTTTACACCAATTGCAATTGAAGATGTTAAATTCTATTAATAATTACATAATTTAATTCCAATAGAAAATTAATACCCCCACCATTATGATTCACATCATGTCCTTCATCACGTGCAGGTTCTATGATAGGATGTGAAGGTTGCAGTGAAATGTCATGCACATTGTTATCATTTTTTGATATATAAAACATGAATAGTCAATCTATCTTTGAAATTAACACCAAACATGAAATTTCTCAACTATTTAATTTGATTTACTTTTCATTTGACCAATTTACATCTGTTTGATTTGGTGCACTAGATTCTTTGGTATTCGTGGGATAGGTTTACAACCACAACTTTATAGCCTCACTTCAACGAAATTTTTTTGTCTTCATCCATGGGCTCTACATTGAATTTTGTGGCCTAAATTTTTAGCTTATTATCATCAGTTTTGCATGTATGATTTGATTAAACAAAATTGTTTACAATATTAAATTAAAAAATGATATGAAATTCTATTGTTGCTCTTACAAGTTGAGAGTGAAATTTCATATAGCCACTAGAGTCAAGTTAATGTTGACCAACCTTTTTTACTCTTGCTTTTGTAGCTTTTTGTTTCCTAAAGTCTATGAAAAGTTTGAAACATTTTATATTATATATATACGACAATCACTAATTAGTGCATGATTACATTCTACTTAATACTATCATTACATACCTTCTTTTTCCATCTTTTGGTTGAATTCCCTTACCCTTTAGCCCTTTCTCTTTTGCATCTTCCATTATTTCATTTCATTCCATAAGTAGAATCATAGGAGGATACTCGTACTTTGGGTTTACCTTTAGAGCCCTTCTATATTGATCCCTCATTGTCTTTATATGTTTGGATGTTTTTTTAAGAATTAGGGCATTATCAAAAATGTTATTTCCAAAGAGGTCCTCTAAATATTTAATGAGCTTATTTTTTAATTCATGACCCTATTCATTCCATCTATTTTGGAAAAACAAAATTGTTAGATAATAAAAGATAACTGAAACTACATAACTTTGATATAGTACAATAAATTGAAGGAAAGAACAATATTTAACCAATGATATGAAGCTATGTACTTTTTATGTATGACGGGCCCAAATAGATTTAGTACCATTTCAAAAAGGGACTCATAAAAAATATTGTTTCCTACAAAAGCATCATGGGATTATTAGTCCAAAATGAGTTATGTAAAAGTATACTACAATTACGCTATAAATAATAACAATTTTAAAGCACTTGGAAGCTTGGTTACTTTTAAGGAAATTGTATTTTTCTTGTTCAACAACAATGACCCTCCCCCCACCCCCCAACAAACCATTACTAGTAACATGAGCTAATCTAGGAAATGGTAGTAAACTATCAGTAGCACTGATCTCTTTTCTTGTATCACCTATAGGTGTATCTATTAGTGCAAAAAATAGGTCCATGAGTATGAAATGAACCCAAGAAAAATAAATAATGCATGATTATCACATAACAAAATATATCAAAACAAGGTTTTACTAGCTGTAGTTGGTGCAGATGAAGATGTTTGCAAGATCCTTGTTGTTGAAAATGCAGTTGGTGATATCAGAGTGGTGATTGAAGGAGGCATCCATACTTCATCATGATCTGAAGAATACATTGTTAGAAAATAAATCAGCGATGGATATAGATCAAATGTGGTACTAGAAGCATCCCAAACATAAGTTGAGTCAATAATGCATGCAAAGGTTTAATGAATTCTTAAAAGGTTTAAGGATTATTTACATAAAGGTTGTGTGCTACAACCCTCACCATGGTGTCTAGAATTCAGAGGTGTCAAAAAATCATATAAGAAGAACACATACATATTTTAGATCATGATCCATAAGATAGTATAAAATATAAACATTTATTGAACTTTTGTTATTTCTTAAGATAAATTACTACTTACCTTCATACAATTGACTTTATGTATTAGTTCATCTTGGAGTTCCTCTGTCTCCTTAGTTTTGTTTTGTTCTAGGACAAGGGTAAAAATTTCTTTACTATATTTATTTATCATCTTCCTAGCAATGAAGATGGGGCCAGTGCTACATGTGATGTCATCTAAAAATGTCGCCTCAATTTCAGATTAGATTTGATCTACTGTCATTTTAGCTTTTCCTTATCAATAAGTATAAAGTTGTGACATCAATATCAGTAAAATTATATCAAAATAACTTCAAATCCATAAATAAAATAACATAATAATATAACATTTTGTTTCTGTATAATTTTTACAATTGCACTAATTAAGGTTTACCTTTACCGAAGAAGGGGTGGGAGAAACATCCCTGCTTGTGCCTTGTGGTGGATCAATGTCACCCTATGAAAAAGATTGGTAATTATTAGTAATCAACAAAAAAATGAAAGTAATAGACTTAGCAAAAAAAATTATTAATAAACTAGTATATTGTATATTGGAGTCATTAATTGGAGGCAATTGGTCTAAATTTTATACTTACTAGTCCCATGATATTGAATTTTTTTGTATCTACATGATTCAAATTGTAACCTATCAAAATATCTTCCCTTGCACTTATTGATTTTATTGTATTGACAAAAATATGATTTTCTTCACATGCATCGAATATATAATTGCGTTGCTTATTAATTGACACAAGTTGAGAACTATTTATAAAACTTACAATATTCCCTATTTCTTTTGGCATTCCATCAACGCACATAGCGAGACTTTTAGTTTGATCATTTTCTTTGCATTGTATATAATTTGTTAACAATGCATACCTATGCATACTTTTTTATATTGCACAATCTACATCCAATTATTGTAACAGTAACAAGGTCCTACATACACCATCAATTGAGCAACTTTATTATAACTAACCTTTATATCATCCATGGAAAATAACCCCAAACCATGGAATGAAGATGGAGCTATGTGATATATCCTTTCATTAACAAAACAATAAGTGTTAACTAGAGGTAGTTCCTTGGGTACCCATTCTTTCTGAAGATGTGTGTACCTAAAGAGAACCTTCATGTCACCTTCAATCTCATTATCATAAGAACATGACACCCCCCCACCCTCAGCAAGGAAAAATTGAATTCATTTATTGAATTTTCTTCTAATCTTTTTACCTCTAGCTGATCTCCCTATTTTAGACCTACTAGATGTCTCACTTTTGTCTTTTATTCTCATATTTTCCTCAATCAAGGAAGATAGATGAGACAAATACCTATTTAGTGGTATCTATAATCCATCAAATTAGAGACATAGTAGAATCTCTATATTTTTCTACATGAGGGTAACATTGATGAAGATGGTAAAGAGAAGGCATCCAAATAATAAATTTGATGTCTGACTAAGGTTGATGTGGATGATAAAGAGAATACACGCAAATAATAAATTGTATCTATAGGGTCTATTGACTTATACCTATCAATCCATGTCACTGTACATGATCTTAGTCAAAGGTGTTCAATTTCCTACATATGTAAATCATTTATCTTAAGTTAGCCAAAAATTACATGAGATGTATGCATAAAATTATATAGAAGATAAAAATTACATAATGTATTCATCGAAATCATTTTATATTTTTTAATTCCTTACCTCTACTTTATGTGTGGTAGCTATACAAAATCATTGTATATACTCCATGACATTATATTTCAACACATAATAAATTAATTATAAAAACATACAAGTCAAACAATATTCTATGAATAAATCAATACCCCATACCTGACATTGATCATACCTTGACATATGTTTCATTAATCATCCTCTTCATGCATGTCATCATCGTGACTATCATCATCATCCTTATCACCATCATGGTACTTGTCACCTTGATCATCATCATCATCATGACCAACACTATCACCATTTTAATTTCCATCACCATCATCTTTGTCATAGTTATCATCACCATCTTCATCACCACCATCATCATCATCATCATCATCATCATCATCATCAACAACAACATACTCGTCAACATTGCTATAATCATGTTAGAAACAATAGTCCACCAAGATAACTATGGGGGGGGGGGGGGGGGTGTGAATGAATTATCTAAAAATTAAAACATTTATCTTCTTTAAAAAAACTTAACCATTCAACCAAAGTAAACAACAAACCATACAGAGATGCAGATAGACAATTACACTAGATAAGTTAACTAGGAAAACCATTAATCAGAGGGAAAACCTTGGTGGGAATGATGCCAACAAGATGATGTACTAATATAAATATTCCTTGTTAGGGGATGGACTCTATTAGGAGTCTATTACAACATGTAGTACATATGAGTCCTTGTTAGGAGAATTTGAATCCCTATTAGGAGATTACAAATCTGTTAGGAGTTGTGGTACAATGTATGCAAGAAGAGCCCACTACCCAAACATGCAATTTCAAATACAAGAAGAGCTCACTACTCAAAGATGAAATTTAATATTAATGTCTTATTTCCTTTATTATTTCAAATAAACCAATAATTTTTAGTACTTTTAGACCAGGTCATGAACCTTAGATCCAAATATCAAACCTCAGATCACTCAACAAAACCTTGGCAATGAAGTTTCCTTCACTTCTGCTTTGCTATGCTCAACTTCACATTCTGCTATCTTTGTTACTTATAATTACTTCTTCATGTCATATTCAACTCTCCATGATAAAGGAAAATGTCCTTCCTTTATATTGAGTCCATAAAAAAATTCCTCGAGTCAACTATTAGACCTTCTCAATTAATCATTATAGGACCACATTAAGAACACACTACACTTAGCAATAACATTAATCTTCCACCTTGCAACTTGAATATCTTTTCATACACATAATATTATGACAAGAAAATTTAGCCATGTCATCACCAACATGTCTTATTCACATCCTCAACCTCAATTCTCATAATAACAACTCTCTAAGAAATATAACAAGTTTACTAGAACATGCCTCTGTAAACTCTATCTCACAACATACATCACCAAAACTTAGATAACTTATTCCATATTTATCATTTCTTATTTTGACATTAACTACATATGTCAAATACTTAGATCATCTCCCAGAACCTCAAATAGTTAGAATACTCAACTAGCCATCCATACCAACTTGATCTTTCTGTTGTTCTTTTGTCAGATACCATAGAAAACTGCTATATTGACATCAATGAAAAACTTAGTCATGAATGTAACATGTCATCATATATCTACAATACTCCCCCATAGGAATATCATTAACATTCATGCTTCTCTTGGTGGAAGGGGGTCTTGGATGACCACTATACATTCTAGAAGGTCCCTTCTATGGGGAATGGTGACTCTCCACAAGATACTTTAGTGGTGGATTCTTCTACTATCTCTGATAGACTATCTTCTCCTAGAATCTTGATGAAGGATCCTCCTATGGCTCCTTTTGTGGTGGCAGCTAGTTGATCACTAGATTCTACTATCCTAGTTTTTGGTGTGGATTCTGCTACTATCTTTGTTAGTCCATCCCCTCCTTTGGCTCCTTCTATGGTGGCAACTAGTTCGTCTCTGGATTTTTCTGTCCTAGTTACTGGTATGGACTCTACTGCTATCTCTATTTGTCTATCCACTCCTGGCATCTTGATGGTGGATTCACCATTGGCTCCTTCTATGGTGGTAGTTTGTCTATCTCTGGATTCTACTGTCCCATTTTCTAGTGTTTCCAAGGTAGTTCCTCCTGTGGTTCCTTTTTTGGGTGTTGTTGTTCTATCTCAAGCTTCTGCTATCACTTCCTCTTCTACGAACTTTTCCATAGCTTTGGGGGTTTTTAATGAACTGCTATGACGGTGCTAATTTTTAATGGCATAAGGCTATTGATTTGGTGGAGGATGGATGGACTACAGTAAAAAAAAAAATGGTCAAGCAATCCAATCCCTCTTTTGATATGGCATTATGGTCTAAAAAGAAGGGTTCAAAAGGAAAAGTTTGATGTGGCTATCCCTTTTTAGCTCTCCTAGCTTTTGGCTTGTTGGTCTCTGTAGTGTCCCCTGGGTTCTTTTGACCTATAGTTCTTTGTAGTGTGTCTCACCATGGGGTTTTAGGAGCCCAATTAAAACCTATTTTTGTGGCTATAGTGTTCTATTTTATAAGTATTGCCACCTTGGTCACCTTTTTTTTGGTGACATGTTTCATCTTCAGTTGTTGTTTTGTATAGGGTTTTAGGCACCCTTTAAAACTTGTTTGGGGTTTTAGGTGCCTATTCAAAACTTGTTTGTGTGGCTGATGAGTACTGTGTTATCTATGATGCCACCTTGGTCACTGTGTCTTGTTGGGTGACTTGTTTCACCTTTGGACTATAGTTTTGTTTGGTTTGGGCTTCTTTGACAATTTCTTGATTTGTAAAGGGTTTCAGACTCCCTTCAAAACCTATTTTTCTTATCAAAAACAATCTCTCAACAATATCCCCCTTTGGCATTGATGGTGACATAGATGAAAAACATCTAGCTCCAAGAATACCAACAAAAGATTGTTAATCTTTCTATTCAAATCCTCTTCATCAATCATTCTCCCCCAATGATATACCTTAATGTACTTTCTATTAAACTATCATTCCATGCTATACTTTTCTTCTCCCAATGATGATCTTTCTCATGATCTTCTCTCATGATGTTTTTTCTCATGATGTTTTTCATGCTGAAATTCTCCCCCATTGACTTGAATATCAAAGGTTTCAGCAACCATCAAATTTAGCAACAAGTAATTCTTACTAGCTTAAGTGTCGAAAGACTCTATTCAAAAAAACATCCAACAAGAGTCCTAGATGACTTTTTCCATCACAACTACTCCCCCATACAGAAAAAATCAGCATTCAATCCAGACAATAGTGGTACTCTATTACACTATACTGATGCACTCTTGTATCATCTACTCTGATGTAGGAAGGGGCATAACCCCTAGCATTCCTTGCAAATACTCAAAAGACTCTTTGGTAAGAGGCTTAGTGAATATATCTACAATATTCTCTTTAGTACTCACACACTCCAATCTAATTTCCTTTTTTACAATTTTTTCTCTCAACATTTGATACTTAATTGAAATGTGCTTGGTCTTTGAATGCAACACTAGATTCTTAGACACATTTACCGTGCTTGCATTGTCATAATGTATGACAATGAGTTCACTAATTTCTATCCTTATTTCCTTCATCATCTGCTTCATCAAAACAACTTGATTACAATTGTTTGCTACTACAACATATTCTACTTCCATTGTACCTCATGACATACAATCCTACTTCTTTCTTAGCCAAGAAACAAATCTTCCTCCAATAAAGAAGGCTCCACTACTGGTGCTCTTTTTGTCATCCATACCGCCTACCCAATCAACATTAGTATAAGCACTTAGAGTAAAATCATTAGATTTTTCATACCATAATATGAACTTAGATATTCCTTTCAAACATCTAAATATCCTTTTGACTACTGCATAATGTGCTTCTCTAGGATCAGCTTGGAATCTTACAACAATTCTAACTACATTTTCTATATCTAGCCCTGTGTGAATCAAATATTGCAATCCTCCAATCATAGATCTATATTTTTTCTACTCAATAGTAGTTGTTTTATCTTTTTTAGATAACTTGTGTCTAGTTACTATAGGTGTTCCAATGGGTTTGCATGTTTCCAAACCAAACCTTTTTAGTAAATCCTTCAAGTACATAGTCTAAGAAATAAAGATTCCTTCTTTATTCTGTACAATCTATAATCCTAAAAAATATTTCATTTCTCCTATCATACTCATCTCAAATTCTTTCTTCATCTCTTTAGAAAATTTGTCACTTTCATCATCATTTCCTCCAAATAAATATATCATCAACAAATATTACCAAAATCATCAAACCATCATCAATTTCTTTCCAATACAAATTATTGTCTACTATATCTTTGCTATATCCAAGCTTTATCAAATGCTTGTCCAATCTTGCATACCAGCTTTTGGGTGCTTGCTTCAAGCCATACAATGCTTTTTTTAGTTTGCATACTATGTCCTTGTCATCTGTCAAAGGACATCCTTCAGGCTACTCCATGTACACTTCCTCTTTAAGTTCTCCATTAAAAAATGTTTACTTGACATCCATTTGATACACTTTGAATTTCTTTTGTGCTACATAGGCTAAGAATAATCTTACTACTTCTATTTTAGCCACTAAAGCATAAGTCTCATCATAATCTATTCCTTCTTGCTATGAGTAACCTTTACATACCAATCTTTCTTTTTTCTTTACAAATTCACCTTGTTCATTCATCTTGTTTCTAAATACCCATTTAGTTCTTATAATATTCTTGTGTACTAGTCTGGAGACCAATTCCCATGTCTCATTCTTTACTATCTAATCCAATTCCTCTTTCATAGCTTGTTTCCAATCATCATCTTTACATGCTCCATATGCATTCTTAGGTTCAACTTGAGATATCAAACATAGTTCTTTATTGACTCTGCTTCTAATGATCTATTTGGATGGGTGATTCTTTATCATATTATTTCTTGAAGTAGGAGTTGCTATCTCAACTCTTGGCTCTACTAAAGCTTCTAAGCCTTGTTCCTACCCCGACTCTCCTTCCTTCTATAAATCATTATTAGTCTCAAGAAATATTTCATCATTCCTTGGTTTAGTAACAACATCATCATCTAAATTGTAATCAAGTATTCTTTCTTGTATCCTAAATTTCTCATCAATTCACACATTTGCACTTTCCATAATAGTCTTAGTTCTTAGATTATAACATCAACAAGACTTACTTTTCAATGAATAACCAAGAAACATACCTTCATAACTTCTAGCATAAAACTTACCAATATCATCATCTCTTTTGATATAACACTTACTACCAATTTTTTTGAAATACTTAACCATAGGTGACTGATCAAACCATAATTCATAAGGGGTCTTGTTTATGTCTTTTCTGACTTGTACTATGTTCAAAGTGCAGACTGTTGTATTCACAACTTCTCTCCAAAACATCTTGGGTACATAATTTTCTACTAACATAGCTCTTGATGCTTCTGTAATTGACCTATTCCTTCTCTTTGCAATGCCATTTTGTTTAGGGGTTCTCAGAGCTAATAACTATATTTTGATTCTATTTTCTTCACAAAATATGTTAAACTCATTTGAAGTAAATTCTCCTACTCTATCTGATATTAAACATTTAATATTCATACCAAATTCATCCTCAATTCTATTCTTGAACATCCTAAACTTATCAAATGCCCTAGATTTCTCTTTAAGAAATGCGACCCACATCATTCTAGAAAAGTCATCAACTAGAATCATAAAATACCTTTCACCATAGAATCCTTTAGTCTTCGTAGGATGGCTAAGATCTGTGTGTACAATCTCCAACTTTTCTATAGTATTAAACTTCTTGTAGGGAAAAGAAGTTCTATTATTCTTTTCCAACATACATTCCTTGCAAATTGTGTTAGTAGGATTTATAATCTTTGGCAAATCTCTAACTACAAACATACTACTTGTCTTCACAATACTATCAAAGTTTATATGATTCAACCTTTGCAACTATCATCTACCTTTGCAACCAAAATGTCATTTAGTAGAATTCAACTAAAATACATTACATCTAGATCTGGTTGCTATTCCAATTACCTTTCCATCTTTGTCTTTGATCATGCATGTCTTCTCTGTGAACTGCAACTAATAACCTTTGTCCACTAGTTGTCCAACACTCAAAAGATTGTTCATCCTGACTTTTGAAGTTAGAAAACTTGTTCATATAACCATTCATATGATGTGAACAACCACTATTAATTATCCAATTAGATTTCTTCTCAACCTATGACACCAATGCTACTCTTTCTGGACTTTCTTCTTTAATTGCCACAAATCCTATTTCATCACCACTAGCACTCACTACTTGTTCATCAGAATCATTTTCTTCATTTGCATATAAGCACTCTTTGTATTTTCTAGGTTTGTAATTTCCTTTATACTTTTTCTCTCTTTTAGGACACTTAGATGCATAATGACCATATCCATCACAAGTCCAATATTTAAAGATTTTCTTACCTCCTTTTTCTCTTATTACCAAAATGGCTACTCCTTCTTCAATATTTCTATCATCCTTGGATCTGATCCTACTAGAAAAATCTTCTCTAGCACTTGTGCTCCTTGATAAACTAGGTCAAATATTCAAGGCACTAAAAGTTGTCTCTATTCTAGTAAATTCTCTGGATGATCTAAGTTCATTCCAAACTACTTCAAGAAATCTTTGGTACAAGATATCAACAACTATATCATTTGAACTATTGGCTTAAATGGTGGTGTTAAGCTCTTCAATATCTTCCATATAACTCATCATCTTCTTTGGTTCCTCCTTGAGATCTAATACCTACAATAATTTTTGATATTCTACCTACAAATGTTCTTACAGATTCATCTTCCATCATTTTAGCATCTTGAAATGCACAAATCCAACTTTGTAGCCTCAATTTCTTAGAATGTTCATCACTTTCAAAACTATTTTCCAAAGCTTTCCAAATCAAATGAGAAGTAGCAAGTGATTTTACCTTATTGTATTCAATTCTAGGAAGTGTGGTAAAAAATGCTTCTCTAGCTCTCATGTTGCACACAAAAAATCTCTTTCTCCCTCAGTACAAGTTTCCAAATCCTTTTCAACAATGATCATATTCACTAATTTTTTCAAGATCCAATATCCTAGACCCATACACAACAAATGTGTCTACATATTTTCCTTCCAGCTATCATAATTTATTCCACCGAACTTTAGACTATCTTTCTTGAACATCCTCACCATGGATCTCCCAAAGTTGTTAAACTTTATCTCCAAAGACCTAATGCTTTGATACCAATTGTTAGAAATAATAGTCCACCAAGATAACTGAGGGCGGGGGGGGGGGGGGGGGGGGTGGTGAATTAGTTATCTGATAATTAAAATATTTATCTTCTTTAAAAAAAATAACCATTCAACCAAAGTAAACAACAACCATAATAAGATGCACATAGACAATTACACCAAATATGTTAAATAAGGAAACCCTTGATAAGAGGGAAAACCCTAGTGGGAATGATTCCCATAGGATGATGTACTAATATAAATATTCCTTGTTAGAGGATGGACCCTATTAGGAGTCTATTACAACATTTAGTACATATGAGTCCCTATTATGAGACTTTGAATTCCTATTAGTTGTTGTGGTACAATGTATGCAAGAAGAGCCCATGGTACAAACATGCAATTTCAACTACAAGAAGAGCTCCTTGCTCAAAAATCTAATTTACTACTATGTTCTTCTTTCTTTTGTTCTATCAAATAAACCAATCACTATCAAACCTTGTAGACTAGGTCATGAACCTTAGATCTAAATATCAAACCTCAGATCACTCAACAAAACCTCAGCAATGAAGTTTCCTTCACTTCTTCTCTGCTCTTCTCAACTTCACATTTCACTCTCTCTACTAGTTATAATTACTTCTTTATTTCATATTCAACTCTCCATGATAAAGGAAAATGTCCTTCCTTTATACCAATTCCATAAAACAATTCTTTGAGTTGACTGTTAGACCTTCTCAATTAATCATTACAAGACCACATTAAGAATACACTACACTTAGCAATAACATTAATCTTCCACCTTGCAACTTGAATATCTTTTGATACACATAATATTATGATGAGTGAACTTAGCCATGTCATTGCTAGCATATCTTCTTTACATCCTCAACCTTGATTCTGAGAATAACAACTCTACTAAGAGATATAACAAGTTTACTAGAACATGCCACTGTAAACTCTATCTTATAATAGACATCACCAAAACTTACATAAATTCTTCCAGACTTATCATTTTTTCTTCCAATGTTAATTGCATATACCAGATACTTAGACATATCTCCCATAACCTTAGATAGTTAGAATACTCAACTAGCCATTCATACCAACTTGATCTTTCTATTGCTCTTCTATTAGATACCACAAAAGATTGTTGTGTTGACATCAATGACAAACTCAGTCATGAATGTAACATATCATCATATATCTACAATACTCCCCCATAGGAATATCATCAACATTCATGATTCCAAAACTCTCTCAACAAATCATCGTCATCATCTTCTTTTTCATCATTGTGTAATAGTCGTTCATGATCATCATTTACTTCATCTCCTAATTCTTTAGTATCTTCTTCTTCCATCACATTATACTTTATCAACCTTCCTCTTGGATCATATCTAACAAAAAATAAACAACTATGGAATTGCAAAGTAAAATACTTGCTCATATTGGGTTGGAAGAACATAAGGTTTATTTCCAACCAGGGCTCAAATGACCTTGTATTAATCATTGTAAATCCACTATCATGTTCAATAATAGTCCTATCAAGATGATTATGATTCAGCCATAGCTTGTACCATTTGAAAACAAATATAAATAATTTGAGTAAATCAAATTATCACTCAAGTGTGTCATCCAAAATGCTATAGTATCAAATTTTTAGACTATTGAGGATGTATGTCATTTCTAGATGAAATATTAGTGACCTCAAAGACTACACTTATCCCAAAATCATGAGTTTTCATCATGTCACCTAACTTTTTTATGCAAAATTTATAGCCATGGTAGTACATAGTTTTGTGGTATTTGATCTTTACTTAATAAAACATGTCAAGATTATTTGCATCAATCCATGAGTTGATATTAAACATATAGGTCATGATTAGTAAAATTATAAGTATCTTTCTACCTCTTAAACCATATTCTAGATAAAGTGTCATTGGCATAACATTGGGATCTCCATTACAATGAGATTCTTTAACCAATAATGCAACAACATCTCATATTAATGAACAACCATTTTCTTGAGATTATTAAATCCATACCATCATCCAATCAAGACCATTTGCACTATACAAATGTAGTGCATCCCACTCATGACCAATTGTAAAGAAAACAAATAGACCACTTAGAAACAAATTATATTGAAGATTTATAAGAATTAATAAACTAAAATAACACCTTATAATTACCTCTCAATTTCTTCAATCTATCTTTCCCCATCAAGTAATCCCCTTCGAATTTATGAATAGAGTTGGGATCCCAAATGTGATCTACATGGATATTTGTTGTAAACTTGAGAATATATTCGTTAATGTACACCATGGTCTGGTATAACATATATCCCTCCACCATAGAACCCTTAGGATGTTCTCTTTGTCGAATCAAGCCCTTCATAAATTTCAAGTGCCTCTCAGCCATTCACATTGACCTAGTTTGTATAGGTCTACATAATTCAATATTCACAACTTGATGTATGAGGTAGTGTTCTTGAGAATTGAAAAAAGTTTAAGGTAGATAATTTTGCATTTCACACATAAGATGGGGAATTTTTCTCTTCCAATATTTTGTATCTTTTTTATAAATTTCTTTAGATGATAACCACCTTAGGGTAAAAGCACAAACTTGTGTCACTCTTTTGTAAAGGAAAAGGCTAACAAAAGTATAATTGTTCACCTTCAATGACATAAAACTAGTATTATTATTTATAATTTGAAAATGAAGTAAACTAATAAAATGGGTAGAAATGGGTGAATTTTACGATTATAATTTTAAATAATTATTTAGAATAAGAATTGATATTTTTTCTAATTTTTATAGATAAAATTTTAGTTGTTGAAAAATGCTAAAAATTAGGAGTTTAGTTCCCACCACAAAACTATATGGAAATAAACTTATTTATATTTGAACTTTGACTATGCTATAGATAATATATATAGCTAGAACAATAAAAAATAAAAATTGACTTTAAACCTATCTTTTCTCTTTTATAATGATTCAAATTTCAACTCACCTCAAATTGATAGTTTTCATCTCCCACCACATTTTTCAAAAAAAATCTATTCTGACTAGAAGAAAAATTATAAATTCTAGAAGAGGACTCTCTCCTCTAGAATGTCATATCATTTAAATTTTTTTTTGATATGATTTAATATTTTTTTTTTCTCAAAATTGAAATCTTTTTGAGTGTTAAAATACATGTGTGTAGAATGTTTTAATTACAATTTACTATATCTAATTAAAATTCTATAAACTATTTATGATAATATACTTGACTTTGAGCTCTATAAAATGGTGGTTATATGTTACTAAAAAAATATCATAAAAAATAGTAAGAGTTATTGAAATATTAGTTTTCTAAAATAATTTTATTTCTTTGGTGATTGGATACAAAGTAGTATAAAACATGCATTTTATAGACATTTCCAATTGGAAAAGTATGAGACCATATATAACTTAGCTAGAATGAATTTATCTAGATCATACATTCGAAAAAAATTAATTTTTGGATAGAAATACTCAAATTCAATCATTCTAATAAGTTAGCCTGATAGGTTACACAACTTTGTACTTTTATCCCTAAAAGAGGTTCAACATGCCATAACATATAAATGAGATTTTAGAAAAAAAATACAATAAATTAAATAAAAATTAAAACAAGTCGTAGATATAATATTAGTATAACAAATCTAAGAAATAACATTTCTAACCTCATGCATTTTCCAAGATCATATATAACTTGTTTAGCATTGTTTTTAAGTTGGTGTGGGAGAGATAGAGGTAGGACATACTACAATAATTAAAAAATAATCTTTTCAATATATTATAAAATAATACAATAAAAAGTACATGTAATTTTACAAATATATTATAAATGGAGAACATGACATACCTTGGCGAAGGTATGCCAATCATGTGTTTTCAAACTTGGCCCAAAATCACCTTTCTTTGATATAAGATTGCTTATATTTGAAGAAAATCTTGTGGGAAATTTTGTTTTTTTTATGGCTTCTTTTAATGCATCACTTTCCTACTCTATTAATAACAAAGGAGGGGTACTCATATTTATGAAGTATCTATTGCTATTTGATTCAATGAAACCTTTTAGTGTATTATTGGATTCATGAATTGTCATTACAAATTTTGATAGTTTTTTCTTTGTCATGCCTTCCATCCAATATACATACAATCAAACAAATGCATGATTATGAGATCCTTGTAGTATGAAAACCTACTAATTAACTAGGATAATTTTTTATTCCTCTAGGAAGTTAGTCATTAATGCCTTGATGAACTTCATGAGCATCAATTGCTAGTGAGAGATTATTGAAAGCATGAATGTTGATGATATTCCTATGGGGGAGTATCATAGATATATTACTATGATGATATGTTACATTCATGACTGAAATTGTCATTGATGTCAACATAGCGGTCTTCTATGGTATCTAATAGAAGAACAATAGAAATATCAAGTTGGTACAAATGGCTAGTTGAGTATTCTCACTATCCAAGGTTATGAGAGATACATTTGAGTATTTGGTATATGTAGTTAACATCAAAATAAGAAATGATAAGTCTAGAAGAAGTTATGTAAGTTTTGGTGATGTCTTTTTTGAGATAGAGTTTACAAAGACATGTTATGATAAACTTGTTAAATCTCTTAGCAGCATTATTGTTTTGAGAATCGAGGTAGAGGATATGAAGAAGACATGTTGGTGATGACATGGCTAAGTTTTCTTGTCACAATATTATGTCTATGAAAAGTTATTCAAGTTGCAAGGTGGAAGATTAATTTTATCACTAAGTGTAATGTGTTCTTAATGTGGCCCTATAATGATTAATTGAGAAGGTCTTACAACTAACTCTGGGAATTTTTTTATGGAATTGATATAAAGGAGAATTTTTTTCCTTTATCATGAGGTATGGTATTGTATGGAATTGTAAGCACTAGAGAGAATGAAATGAAAAGTTGAGTAGAGAAAAAGGGAAGTGAAGGAAACTTCATTGCCAATGTTTTGCTAAGTGATCGAAGGTTTGATATTTGGATCTAAGGTTCATGACTTGGTCTACAAGGTCTGACAGTGATTGGTTTAGTTAATAGAATAATGGAAATAGAAAATTAATAGTGAATTACTTGTTTGGGCAGTGAGTAGTTATTGTAGTTGAAATTGCATGTTTGGGTAGTGGGCTCATCTTGCATACATTGTACTAGAACTCCTAATAGGTTTGGCACAACTCTTAATAGGGTTAAAATCTCTTAATAGGGATTCAAAGTCTCCTAATAGGGACTCATATGTACTAAATATTTTAATAGATTCCTAATAGGGTCCATCCTTTAACAAGGAATATTTATATTAGTACATCATCTTGTGGGCATCATTCCCACAGGGGTTTACCCTCTGATCAAGGGTTTTTGTAGTCAACATATCTAGTGTAATTTTCTATGTGCATCTTATTGTCATTGTCATTGTAGTTTACTTTGGTTGAATGGTTAAGTTTATTTAAAGAAGATAAATGTTTTAACTATTGGACAACTGATTCATCCCCCCCCCCCCCCCCCCCTAGTTATCTTGGTGGACTATTGTTTCTAATAATTAGTATCAGAGCATTAGGTCCTTGAAGATAAAGTTTAAAAACTTTGGGAGATCCATGGAAAGCATGTTTAGGAAGGATGGTTTGAAGTTTGATGGAACAAATTATGATAGCTAGAAATAAAAGATGGAGACACATCTGTTGTGTATGGGTCTAGGATATTAGATCTTGACAAAATCACTGAAGACAATCATTGTTGAAAAGGATTTGGAAACTTGTATCGAGGTAGAAAGAGATCCTTTTATGTGTGACATGAGAGTTAAAGAAGCATTATTGATTGCACTTCCTAAAATTGAATACAATAAGGTAAAATCACTTGCTATTTCTCATTTGATTTGGAAAGCTTTGGAAAATAATTTTGAAGGAGATGAACTTTGGTGTGATGGGTTGAGAAAAAATCTAATTAGATAATTGATAGTGGTTGTTTACATCATATGACTGGTGATATGAACAAGTTTGTTGACTTCAAAAGTTACGATGGAGGCATTATCAAAGTTGGAAGCAATGCAACATGCCAAGTTAAAGGTATTGAATCTATAACTCTTGATAGTAAATCTAGTACTAAGGATGCATATTTTGTTGATGGTTTGAAGCACAATCTTTGAATGTTGGACAACTAGTGGACAAAGGTTATCAATTGTAGTTCACAGAGAAGACATGCATGATGAGAGACAAAGATGGAAAGATAATTGGAATAGGAAATAGATCTAAAAGTAATTTATTTTAGTTGTATTTTAGTGAGTATAGATGAAGCATCTACAACCATCACTGCATTACTAGTAGAGGATATAGGAAATAATGCTACAACATTTGGTAATTATGAAGAAGCAAAGGAAAGGATAACTATCAACTTACAAACTTCTCCCATTGATAGGAAGAAAAAAAAATTGATGAAGAAACTAAAAGACAAATTTGGTGAAGCAAATGAGGAAGAAGGTCAATGATCTTTACAATTAACTCAAGAGTTAGGTGAAGACCATGATGCTAATGTGGAAGAAGCTGATGAAGAGGCTAAGAAAATAGGAAAGAAAAAATAAGGATAGAAGGAAATTAAGAAGCCCAAGAAGAACCCAAAGAAGAATGATCAGAAGCCTAGTGCACCTTTAACAAGGTTAAGCACTAGGGTAGCCACTGTACTAGAAAAAGAATCACAATCTAAAGGCAAGAGGAAGAGTGATATTGTAGAGCCAAGCTATCTTAAAAAGAAACCATTGTCACAAAAGTTTGCACCCTTGTCCAAAGTTTTTACCTAAGGACAACCTTGTGAAACATGGAAACAACCTCCAAGCTATGGGACTTGAACTATGAGGTTGAGTCTTTAGAGAAGGTTGGCTTCCTTTACTATCAGGGTGCACCTAACTACACTTGGAGAGGAAAAAGGAGAAGGAAGGCATGAAAGAAAATCTACCTACTCTAGCCTAAAGGGTGATGCACCAAAATAGAGTTTTTAAACCAATATCTACCCATACATGCACACTTGAACTATGATGACATCAAAGATATATAGAGCCAAACTTGTTTTAATCTAACCATCACATGAAGACCTTCAAAAAACCCAAATAATTGACACAAGAAAGAAGAGAATTTACTTTTATATCATTCATAGACCAAAAGGAGATATGGTCATGCAAGATTGTAGATATCCAAAATACACTAATGAAAGGCAAATAGGTCTTGCACAATACATCAATGGCTGAAGGAGATAAGGTAGAATTCCATATAGTTCAAAGGAAAAGGGGATTTACAGTAGCATGTCAGAGCAATGTGAGAGAAATAGAGAGGGTCTGACTTTAACAAAATTTTAAAAAATTGCCTTTATAACTCAAGCATAATTGAGATATTTTTTGTCCTAAACCAAACTCAACCACTACCACTTAAGATTATAGAGAAATAACATATAGATTTGGAGAAAATCTGATCTTGGCACAAATTTAGATGCAAGAAAATCCAATATTTCACGCAAAAAAGAGCCTCGAGAAGATAGAAATAGCACCAGTAATTCATTCTAACTAGGTAGATGGATAAAACCAGAGGTGGTGGAGTATTGTCCTTCATTTTTTGTAACCCTACATTCATTTGAGAGTGGTTGGAATCGACCATGAAGAATGGATTGTGCAAGAAACCATCACTCCCTTCAATTATGGCCTTACAAATCAGCCAGTTCAATAGGTTAATTGAGTCCTACAACCAAGATGAGCCACGTGGGAAAATAGTCTTTTATCTTTCTACCACCTCGCAAAGTCTCACATGTTTGACCATCTCATGTTTAACTAACTGCACCACCTCCTTAACTTAACCACCGATAGTTTATAATATTGTTAATTCTAATCATGATGTCAACTTAACTACATCTTCCTTACTAGGCCCATCAAGACATGTGGCAAGACCTCGCTATGTCCCTATGACTAAAGGTCAATCATTTTCCCATAGTGACATAGTCAGAGACATTGATCTTCTTCCATTTGACAGCCCCAAAGGTAGACCCAACCTGTCAATGAACCAACTAATAGAAACACAACCCTTTTCCAACCTATTTGTCACTGGCCCACCATACTATAGCCCATAAAAGGAAAGGACCCACCTACCACATGTCAACTCATTGCTTTGTCACTATAACTAAAGATTGAGCAAATCCCCAAAGTGACAAAATGACCACCCTTGATCTATTTGCATTGGACAACAAAACATAACTAACCCACATCCTTGCAAAGTCAGAAACTTCGCCAATGAAACACCATGATATTTCCACCATGTCCTAACATGTCTGCATTGTGATTCTGACTAGTCTCATTGTGTGGCTCACGAAGGGAAATAAGACCCACAATCCATGTGGCAAGTCATCTCTATTTTACATGAAATAACTACCTTGCAATTCTGCAAGGTGACAAAGTGACAACCATGGATGATCCTTGATCTGACAATGAGTAACTTGCATGATGAACTAGTGCATAAAATGAAAGGACCCACCTTGCATAATCATACCTTAACCAATGAGAAACCAATGAAATGCCAAAGTGTTCTAACAACTGCCCAACTATTCTAACAGGGAGGGGGGCCACCAAGATCAAAGTCAAACCATCGTTATGTCACATGAAGTAACTCCCTCACATCTCTGCATAGAGACATAATGATGATCGTCGATGATGGAAGATCTAATGATAGGTAAAGTTTCAAGCCCACAAAAATATAACTTAGGAGAAATAGGAAATCCAATAAGGTTTTATTTTCATTTATTTTCATATTTCCATTAGCATTAAAATATTTAAAAGTGGGAAGTGACCGTTGGGTGGGCTTAGACATTTAAATTATATTTTTTGGTAGGAGAAAAATATGGTTAATGTTTATGGGGACTTAGAGGAGATGCAAGCCTCCTATGCACAAGACTAGTGGCCTAAAGCATCCTTTAGGCTATAGAGTCATAAAAATGATATCTATGCATTATGAAACCCTAACTCTACCTCTATGACAAAAATACACAAAAAATCCTACCTCTGACTGCAAAACAAGAACTTTACAACTTCAGAAAACTTAAAAACTTTCTCTATCTCACATAGAGAAAACTTGTGCCCATGCACTTCTTGGAAATCAGGGGAAAAAAAAAAGGAAACTACTCTACTATGTACATGGTTTACATATATGAAAGTTTAAACAAACCCATTAGCTAGTTTGCTAAAGAAGCTTCCCTTCCTCACAAGTTGGTTTCTCTTTTCATGCATAAGGGTAGCTAAAAATGGTAATAAGAATAAAAAATACACTACTGCATGTAATACCTTCCTCTCAATGTTGAATACAATGAAGCTTTCCAGCACTGGGGCATTACCTTGTAGAGAAAAAAATTCTTGCTCCTCTTTGTGATCTTCATCCTCATGCTCAGGTGGAAGCATGACTTGGGGTAGCTTGCTGATTTATTGCAGAGCTAGATGCCTTATTGGGCATACTCTTGATAGTGTAGGGTAAAGGAATCATCTTTGACCACTTGATTGTGCTTTGCAATGGTAGTATCTTTCTGGTTTTGAAATGGCACCTCCTCTTCTTGTGAAGAAAGAATCTCCACATCTATCCCATGATGCTCATGAACCACCTCCTTGGGAGTTACTCTAGTATGGTGTGACTTATTTGTCGCTGCTATAGAACATACTCTTTATATACAAGAGAAGATGATTCTTGATATCTATGGAAGAGCAGATAGCATGAAACTCAACCAAAAGGTCATCCTCATCACCAATCTCCTCCATCATAGTTTTAATGACATGCATGGGTTGAGGGGAAACCTCATGTAGGTTAGCATGTTCCTCCTCCAAGACAAAGCTATCCTCGAGGCTCTCTTTTTTATCCACCATATCATTGGGGATAGTCTACTTTAGCAAATGATCTTCTTCCTTAACACACAACAAATCCTCATTTCTTGGTAAGGGCTCAAAATCCATGATTAGTTCCTCATGGGGAGGAACAATGTTTTCTTATATTTCTTCCTCAACAAAAGAGGGAAGCTCCTTAAATAAGAGGATTGTGTCATCTTCCTTCTTCTCAATAGCTACCTCCTTTGCCTCCTCAACAAGTTGCAACTCATCCCCTCATAGTTTTGGTTGCTTCATTTCATTCTCTCAAAAGTCCTTATTTGGGCCATTAGGGGTCCATACAACTAGTCCATCTTGAAATAGGGAAATAGTAATAGGTCTAGGAGGTTCATGATTAACCCAACTTTCTTTTATAGGGAGTGGAGGGGCTACAATAGAAGGCTCTTGTAATGGAGGGGGTTCTTGAATCTTGGAATGACATACTTTGGAAAAAGGGAGACATCTTCCTCCTTGGCTTGAAAATGAGCTGACTGGATCCTCATTTCCTCCTCTCTTGCTATAGCAACTTGCCTGCAAGATTCTCCTCAAAATGTCTCTATCTCTACCTCTCTTTTTGTTGTTTTTGGAGATAGGTCTGGTAGGCCATCTCTCCTTGTTGTATTTCTATTTCTTGTTGCCTTGTAATCTCATCAAGTTGCCTATCAAGGTTCAACATTTTCTCATAGCCTTCATCTACCTTTCTATCCCATACATCCATTTTCCTTTGGGATTCCAAAAACATATCTTTAAGTTCTTCAAATAAGGATGGTGGGACTAATGGAGTAGGTGCATGGGAAGGGTAATACTTTTGAGCAGAAAGGACTATAAATAGTTTGGGTTGAGATTGAAACTAGCAACATGAGGGCTAAGGAATAAAATTTTCATGATATGGGGGGAGTAGTAGTTTTTTCTATGAAATGGATCAATGACTAAAACTTCATAAAAAATTGCAAACCCATAGACAACCTGAAGATCAGAAAGATCAAGGATGATCTTTACATACCAACATTGTGTTTGTATGAAATTAGAAGATGTGTACTAGAGTTTCCATGGTGGCTGATTGAATGCCTCCAAAGGCTGATGACACTGAGAAAAAAACCTAATTTCTCAATGGATCAAGCTCATTTGACTAACTAGTGGACTTATGTAGCTGGAATTAATTAGTCCCACTAGGTGTGCCAAAACTTGTTAATACAAAAGTTTGCATCCTTGTCGAAAGTTTTTATCTAAGGACAACCTTGTGAAACATGGAAACAACCTCCAAGCTGTGGGACTTGAACTATTAGGTTGAGTCTCTAGAGAAGGCCAACTTCCTTTACTATTAGGGTGCACCTAACTACACTTGGAGAGGAAAAGGGAGAAGGAATACATGAAAGAAAATCTACCTACTCTAACCTAAGGGGTAATGCAAGAAAATAGAGTGTTCAAACCAATCTCCACCCATACATCCACACTTGAAATATGATGACATCAAAGATACATAGATCTAGACTTGTTTTAATCTAAAAATCACATATAGATCAGAAAACTCAAATAAATGACACAAGGAAGAAGAGAATTCACTTATATATCATTCATAGGCAAAAAGGAGATACAATCATGCAAGATTGCAGATATCCGCAATACACTAATGAGAGACAAATAGGTCTTGCATAATACATCAATGGCTGAAGGAGATAAGGTAGAATGACATATAACTCAAAGACAAAGGGGATTTATAGTAGCATGCCAGAGCAATGCCAGAGAAACAAAGAGGGTCCAACCTTAACAAAATTTACAAAACTTTCCTTTATAGCTCAAGCATAACTAAGATATTTTCTATCCTAAACCAAACTCAACCACTACCACTTAAGATTACAAAGAACAATCATAAAGATTTGGATAAAATTTGATTTTGGCATAGATTTAGATGCAAGAAATCTAATATTTCATGCAAAATAGAGCCCTAAGAAGAAATAAATGGTGCCATTAAGTCACTCTGACCAGGTAGATGGATAAAACCAAAGGTGATGTAATGTTGTCCTTTGTTGTTTCTAACCCTGCATTCATTTGAGAGCGGTTGGAATCGATCATGAAGATCAAATCATGCAAGAAACAATCTCTCCCTTCATTTTTGGCTTTACAAATCAGTGAGGTCAATAGGTCAACTGAGTTCTACAACTAAGATGAGCCACGTGGGCCAATAGTCTTTTATTTTTCTACCACCTCGCAAAGTCTCATGCATTTGATCATCTCATGTTTAACTAACCACACCACCTCCTTAAATTAACCTCTGATGATTTATAATATTGTCATTTCTAACTACGATATCAACTTGACTAGGTCTACCTTACTGCACCTACCAGGATATGTGGCAAGACTTCACTATGTCACTATGACTAAAGGTCGATCATTTTCCCATAGTGATATAGTGAGAGATGATGATCTTCTTCCATCCGATGGCCCTAAAGGTACACCCAACCTATCAGTACACCAACCAATAGAAACATGACCGTTTGCCAACCTATTTATCACTAGCCCACCATATTGCAGCCCACAAAAGGAAAGGATTGATCTACCACATGTCAACTCATAGCTTTGTCTCTATAAATAAAGATCGAGCAACTCCCCAAAGCAACAAAGTAACCATCCTTGATCTATTTGCATCAGATGACAAAACATAACTAGTCCACCTGCTTGCAGAGTTAGCATCTTGGCCAATGAAATGACATGATATTTTCACTATGTCTTGACATGTCAGTGTTGTGATTCTGACTAGTCTCCTTTTTTAGCTTACCAAGGGAAATGGGACCCACAATGCACGTGGCAAGTTATCACTATGTCACATGAAATAACTACCTTGCAAATCCACAAGGTGACAAAGCAACAACCATGGATGATCCTTGATCTGATGGCGAGGAAGCTACATAATGAACTAGTGCATAAAAGGAAAGAACCCACCTTGCACAATCATACCTTAACCAATGGGATACCAATGAAATGCAAAAGTATTCTGACAACTACCCAGTTGTTCTGACAAGGAGGGGGGCCGCCAAGATCAAAGTACAACCATCATTATGTCACTTGAAATAACTCCCTTGCATCTCTGCATAGTGACATAATGACAATCATCGATGATGGAAGATTTGATGATAGGTAATGTTGTGGGCCCATGGAAATGTAACTTAGGAAAAATAGGAAATACAATAAGGTTTTATTTTCATTTATTTTCATATTTCCATTGGCATTGAAATATTTAAAAGTGGGAAGTGACCATTGGGTGGGCTTGGATATTTAAATTCAATTTTTTAATGGGAGGCAAATATGGTTAAAAAAAACCAAGGAGTCAATACAAACCCCAAGATGAATTAGATGAGGAGAAAATACAATCAGATGACATGAGTCAATTCAAAGTGGTAAGTCACAATCCATCATCTGATATAGATAATTTTTGTGACAATGTAAAGAAAAATGTAAATTTGTTAGGATTTCAACATATTGATTTTGATAAGTTAGATAATGAAGATTTTTTTATTATTGAAGAGGCTATATATGATATGATGGCTACATTCAAGACTACTACATTAGAAATTTCCAATTCAATACCTAAAAGCTTATATGAGAGAGTAGAGCATAAATGGAAATTCAGGCTACTTTAGCACAAGTTATGCCTACTCTAGATAAGAAGATGATTGCAAAAGATGTATAAAAGTATTGTAAGAATTTTCCTTAGGGTATAATTTACCCAAGAACAAGGAACTCAAAACACAAGTACAAATTAGACTAGAGTATGATCAGAATAATTGTATAGTATTCAATTCTCTATACAAGTACACTAGGAGGGCCTCAATATAAAGGCCTCTGAGATGCATCTAGAATGCCTCGGAATTAGCATCATGATAAGTCCAACAACTAGGCACATGTCCACTAGATATGGGTTATCCTCCATTATGCATGAAAATAAGTGCGATGATGAGAGGATAAGCCTACAAAGGTGAAACACGTACATCAGTGTTGTAGATAGCATGTGCTAAATTAGGAGTGTGAAAAACTATGTTGTCTACATGACAACTCAGTGAATGATACAAACTCCTATGGTGTAGACACCATGTGCATAATTAGAGTTGCGTACTTCTGTGTTGTCTACATGAAAACTCTAGAAGATGTGCAAATTCCTAAGTGTCTGATAAAGAGAAAAAATAAAATAATGCACTAACCTAAGTAAACTTAAGTAAAGTTTAAATAGTAAATACCTATTTACACCAACACCCCTCCTTAAGTGCAACTTAGGGGAGTGCACTTAAGCTCACTAATGCATAATGGGTCCTAGCTACTAGGCCATGTTAGGTACCCATGTACACAAGTAATGCTAAAATGATGCAAGGCAATCTCTCATAAAGCAAAGAAAGAGGGAAAACCTCATGGGAAAAACCCTCCTCCAAAAAGAGAGATAAGTATAATAGAGAAAGAGAGAGAGAGAGAAGAAGACCTCATAAAAGGAAACAATCCCTCCCAAAAGAACAAGAAGAGAGAAGTCAAGCGACTCCCCTATCTGCAACATCCCAAACCCCCAAGAGATCCTGCAAATGAGTATACTTGACCTTGGTGAAGGGTTCGGTGAAAATATCAACAACCTACTCTACTATAGGACAGTACTAAAGTGCAATGATCTGCTCATGTATTAGCTCTCTAATATAGTGCATGTGAACCTTAATGTGCATCCATTGATGCTAAACTGGATGCTTAGAGATTTCAATGGCACTCTAGTTGTCACAATGAATAACTGTCGGCTTAGGTAGATCGAATCCAAACTCCTCCAAGATATGCTATAACCAAAGAGCCTCTGTAGCTGCATCAAAAGCCCATTGATACTCAGCCTCTATAGAAGAAAAAGCAACATTTTTCTACTTCTTACTTTCCAAAAAATAGGGCCAGAACCAAGGTGAAATATGTACCCTGAAGTAGACTTCTGCGAATCTAAGTCTCCTGCATAGTCTGAATCTATGTATCCAATCAACTAAAGCCATGTACCTATTGCATAATAAATCCCATGTGTATGTGTACCCTTGATATAGTGCAAAATTCATTTGGCAGCCTTCCAATGAAGCTCATGAGGTTCTTTCATAAAGTGTGAAACCATACCAACTACAAGGGTAATATTAGGGAGTGTGTGTGTCAAGTAGATAAGGCTCCCAACTAACTATTTGTATAATGTCACATCAACAAGTGGAGTGGTACACCGAGCCTCAAGCTTGACACCTAATAGGAATGGAGTAGGATCAGGTTTGCAGTCACTTATGTGAAACTGAGAAAGCAAGTCAAGAGCATACTTGGGCTGTGAAAGTGAAATCCCTGCTGAAGGCTATATGATCTCAATGCCAAGGAAATAGTGTAGCAAACCCAAGTCTGTCATGGAAAATATGTCCTGAAGAGAGGTCTTGACACTGGCTATGATGGATGCAGTGCTCCCTGTAATGATCAAGCCATCAACATAAAGCACTAAGATCAAGTGAGAGTCATCCTTCTGAAGAATGTAAACATTCGAATCAGAATGACATCTTGTGAAACCTGCTGAGAGGAGGAATGAATCCATTTTGCCATACCAAGCTCAAGGAGTCTACTTTAAACCATAAATAGACTTCTTTAATCTAAAAACCATAGTAGAATCCTATACAAACCCTTGTGGCTGCTCCAAATAAATTTCCTCATGAAGATCACCATTCAAAAATGCACTCTTAACATCCATCTGGTGTACAACCTATCCTTGTGTTGTAGTAATTGCTAGTGTTAGGCAAATGGAGTTCATTTTGGCAATTGGTACAAAAGTCTCTGTATAGTCAATACCTGGAACTTGCGAGAAACCTTTAGCAACTAGTCTAGCCTTATGTTTATCAACACTTCCATCCGCTGCAAATTTGGTTTGATAGATCCACTTGCATCGAACCACTTTTCTTCCCTTAGGAAGGGGAACTAAGTCCCATATGTTATTTTTTAATAATGAATTGTATTCTTCCTCCATTGCTATATCCCATTATAGAATCCCTGATGCTTCCTTAAAAGATTATGTATCTGAAACAATGGCTATATATGCATGTGGAAATGACTTGTGCTATGACCTTGTTCTCTGAGTATCTGAAGGATTTCCCACTAATGAACCTACTGAATCAAGGGTCTGCTGTGCCCAATGAGGTTTAGTGGAGGAAGATGAAGGAATATCCTCAGCTATTTTTTGACCCTATGAAGGTGGTGTCCTATGAGTCAAGGTTGGAGGAATTTCATCTTCCAAGTCACTTTCATCAATATGATCATTATCCACATAGGAGGAAAAGGAGGAGTTGAAGAAGCCAAACTTGAACATGTCTCTTCAAAATGAAAAATCCTCTCATAGAAGACTTTCTGAGTCTCTAGATCCATTAATTTATATGCCTTGAGATGATTAGGATATCCAAAAAATATGCATGGTTTGCTTTGTGGTTCTAATGCCTTACACTTTTGTGGAGGTATCCTTGCCCATGCTAGAGAACCAAAAACTTGAAAGTGCTTAACACTTGGTTTCCTGCCACACCATGCCTCAAAAGGTGTTGTTCCATCTAAGGCCTTATGCAGACTTCTATTTTGAAAGTAGTTGGCACAACACATGGCTTCAGCCCAAAACACTTGATCGAGAGACTTGTGTCGAAGCATGCAAGTAGTCATTTACTTAAGGGTTCTATTCTTTCTTTTAGCTACACCATTCTACTATGGCATCTATGCAATTGAATGTAGAATATCTATCCCCTTATGTGTGCAATAGTCTATAAGTCTAGAGTTGACATATTCTCTGCCATTGTCTATCCTTAGAATCTTGATGGCTTTCCTAGATTTCTTCTCAACTTGAGCTTTGAATGTGATAAAGTTGTCAAGGACTTCACTCTTATGTCCAAGGAAAAAGACCCAAGTGTACCTTGAAAAGTCATCAATAAATGTGAGAACATAGTGGGCCTTACCAAAAGAAGGTACTGGAAAAGGGCTAGCTACATAACTATGTACCAATTCTAGAATAGCAGTTTCCTTCCAAGACTTCCCCTTGTCATATTTCTCTTCGAGATATTTACCTGCTTCACAACTTGGACATAATCCTTCTGAAAACTTGACTTGAGGTAGACCAATGACCATTTCCTTGCTGCTTAATTGCTGAAGGTAGTGATAATTAAGGTGTCCAAATCTTTCATGCCATAGTTTACTTTGAGTGTTTGAATGAGTCAACAAGGCAAGAGACATGCACTTAGGCACAAAATGTGAGAAAGAATAAAGTCTAGTCTCATGGTTTGCCTTTCCAATTGCCACCATTGGATCATCTTTTAGATTTTTCACCACTACTATGTCATGCAGGAACTCTACTTTGTTGCCACATCCATAGTGAGTGATTTGATAGATGGAGAGAAGGTTGGTGCTAAGGTGAGGAACATGAAGTACATCTTTAAAGACGCCATTCTCTAACTCAACATTCCCTTTACCTTCTACTTCAATTTCAGTATCATTCCCCACATAGATGTAAGGTACATTTGAAGGATTTAAAGAGGAAAATTGTTCCCTTAAAGCACCCATATGATGAGTTGCTCTTGAATCTAGAACCCATTCCTCTGCATTATTAGTACTTGTAACTAAAGCTTGGCCCTTGCCCTTTGAAGTGGTTAAAGAACCCTTCTCTTTGTATGTATTATGAACATCAATTTTGTGTTTCCTCATAATGTTTACCAATTCATCAATCTGCTTATCTTTGCACTCATGTTCTTCATGTCCATTCTTCTTACAATAGGAACATGTTTTCTTCTCCTTCTTTTTGGAAATTTCCCCCTTTTGATTGTTCTTGGAAGAAGACTTTCCTTGTTGTAAAGAAGAATGTTGAGTGGAAGCAGATTGGTTGGAGGATGATTTTTGTTTTGAGGAGGATTGTGTTTCATCTTGTGGCTTAGCCTTCCATTGCTTCTGCTTCTTGTTTGAGTTTTTACCACTTGAATTACCTTCATTGACTACCAAGGCTTTGGTTTTGGAAGACTTGAGAATTCCCATACCCACTAGATTGTCATGTTCTAAGATCAACATTTCTGAAAATTTCTTGAATGAAGGCTTAACATAGGCACTACCCATTGTTAATTTGTGTGTATTAAAGCTAGAGAAAAAAGGAGCATATTCAGGTGGAAGATGAGCCATGATGTGTTTGATCATCTTTCCATTCTTGCTGGGTTCACCACAATCCTTCAGCTATGCCCTATAAATTTCTACTTGGGTAAGATAGTTTTTAATTGTGTCAAAATTTCTAGGATCCAACTTGAGAAGTTCATCCTCTATGGTGTAAGCCATCTCTTCATCTGCTATCTTGTACAAAGCTTCTAGTTTATCCCAAATGTCTATTGGATCTATAAGCTTCCTAATGTGAAATTTGATAGGATCAGAGATATTTTTCAACAAGGTTCCTAAGGCCATCTCTTGTTTAGATTCCCAGTCTTCTTTATGAGCTTCATCAGCATTAGCAGGAGGTTTCTTGGCTGCACCAGTGACATAACACCATAAACCTTTTTCTACCAATGGCTCTTTAATGTTTTCTTTCCAAGTAGAATAATTATTTGTAGTTAACTTTGAAAAAGAACCCATAATGTAAGAACACAAGATAAAGGAGATATAGTACATAGTACACACCCCTCCTTTTCACTCAATCAAAAAATCCCACCCCAAATAAATGATTTTGGCACTTTATATATAGTGCATTTACAATGGGCCACTTGCCAAAATGGACAAAGTGGACTTTTTGATTTTTCTGATTACAAACTCTATATAGAGTACAAATCTAGACTATTACAATGTAGCTCAAAATTACATCAATTGTGAAGCATTACAGTGCAAAACAAGACCTATCTCTGAAAATGATACTTTTGTCCAAATAAGACTACAATCTGACTGCAGATCTAAAAACTAGATTAAAAAATATACACTTTCAAAAAAAACAAAACTTAAAAAGGAGTCCATATGAGCTCATACAATGTGTTTGAAGTTGCAAAAAGTAGGATTAGAGAGGTACAATCACCAAAAAAATCTTATACGAACCAATCTAAGCACCAAAACCAGAAACTAGCTGCATCACTAAAAAATTTAAAAAATTTTACCCAAAATAAAAAACAATCACACCTGATTTGGAGTCCATATGACCAAGTTATGGATGTTTGAAGTTGGGCTACCAAATCAAAAATGTATCTGAAGAGGGGTTTGTAGAGGAAAACACTGTATTAAATTTGACATCCAAACGACTATCTCAACAGTTCAAAAATACCTTGGAATGATGGTCAAATGGCCGTCAATTTTAGGCTCATGGATAACTGATGTCAGCATCTACTCAAGCCTGAGATGATGTCAGCCAGTATGGATAGTGATGTGTCACTATACAGATTCTGTTACTCTGCAGTGACATGGCTGACAACTAGATGCTTACATCAGTGTGACATGGTTAAACAGTTCCACGTAGAGGTTGGCTAGTGATGCATGTCACTATCGAAGATGTCTGTGCATACGAGGAGCTTGCTATGTGGTGGCTTTTTTGGCTACCATGTGTGTGGGCATGATGAGAGAAGGGTACACTTGCTACTGAATGTACAGGCATATCCTATCTCAAGTGTCCGCATGGAAGATTTAAACCTCTACACCACTGAGATTCAGGGTACTGTGTTTGGAGTTTTGGGACGACAATTTTCAGGAGGGTAAGCAGAATTTGAAAACTGCTACAAACTTTTTTGCTTACTCCCACATGGACTACATCGAGGTTGGCTCACTTCTTTAAAAACAAAGCTCTATGGTGGTCAAATAAATGATGAGTGCAGGGTCTATGCCAGGTTGAAGTTGCTCGCCAGTTCTTAGATGCCGGTTACAGAATGTCGAAAAAAATTGTGCCACCGATAGAAAAATAATTGATGGGTTTTCCAAATAGAATATGTCACTCATTGTAATATATTTCATGCCAAACAAGCCTGTAAAAATGTAGAATATTCCCTACGAAATATTAAGCATACAGGTCTAGCCTATGCACTATAATAAATTTTTCTCTGTATGCCCGACTGGGTAGAGAATAAGTTCAAAAAAAATATTTTTGAAAAATACAGAGAAATAAATTGTAGAATTAATTGATCTAAAAAATAAATTAATCAGATCAAAATATGACCATACCAGATTTGCAAATCGGACCTTCAAGTTCTAGTTTGCAAAATTTTTTTTCCTCCCAATTGACTATGGCCTAAAATAGGCAAAGTTGTAGTCAATCTTCACCAAATCTTTGCTCTAGACACAATGGTGAGGTCCGCTTCAGCTCTAGATTCTCCCAATTGCAGCTAATGTTCTGGATCTGAATTGAGTCCCTTAGAGAGATGAAGCAACAAGGTCTCCAATGGCTATGTGATGAGTATCTCCCTAAGCTCTGATACCATGTAAGAATCTGCCTTAGGGCATAATTTACCCAAGACCAAGGAACTCAAAACACAAGCACAAATTAGACTAGATTATGATTAGAATAACTATATAGTATTCAATTATCTATACAACTACACTAGGAGTGCCTCAATATAAAGGCCTCTAAGATGCATTTAGAATGCCTCAGAATCAGCATCATGATAAGTCCAACAACTAGGCACATGTCCACCAGATATGGGTTATCCTCCATTATGCACGAAAGTAAGTGCGATGATGAGAGGATAAGCCTACAAAGGTGAAACATGCACATCAATGTTGTAGACAACATTTGCTAAATTAGGAGTGCAAAAAATTGTTTTGTCTACATGACAACTCAATGAATGATGCAAACTCCTATGGTGTAGACACCATGTGCATAATTAGAGTTGCATACTTCTATGTTGTCTACATGACAACTCTAGAAGATGCGCAAACTCCTAAGTGTCTCATAAAGAGAAATAATAAAACAATGCACTAACCTAAGTAAACTTAAGTAAAGTGTAAATATTAAATACCTATTTACACCAACAAGTATAAAGGGAGATTTTCTCAAAAATACAAGTCTTTTCACATTTTAAAGAATCAAGTTGAAGAGGTGGTAACCTAAAGCACATTACTTTGGAAATCAATCTATGGGTTAACCAAATAAATAGTGGAATATAAGGATGAAACAAGAAGGGAAGGAACATAAGAGGACACAAATAATAATATGGTAGACATTAGTCTTCCATAGGAAGAGAAAGAGACTCAACAAGACTCTGTAGCTATTGAAGAGATTCATGACAATACTACACAAAATGTTAATCCACTCACTGGTGATGACATAAAAAAATTGCAACAACAATCCACTGATGCACCTATTCCATGTGAAAATGCTATATTTTTAAGTGTTGATGAATCTCCTAAGGCTAAGATTTCATCCACTAAGAAACAAGAACAAGATACATCCACTCCCCTACCACATGTTGTAGAAGTCAAGGAGAAAGAATCATGTGAGCACTCAATATGTTAGGACAATATTTTGGAGAAGAAAGATGATCTTAATAAGAAACCATCTTCAATGCCTACACTTGCCATTGAGATGAAAGAAAAAGGGGGAGCTACACTAGACACATCACTTCCTACTCTACAAAGCTTAGGTATACCATAAGTAGTGGTAATTGATAGAGGGAAGTGCAAAAGATAAGGGTAAGGAAGATAGTCTTACACCCACCTCACCAAAATATATTTAAGATCATAAGGAGGATGAACAAGGAGAAGAGCATTAGATGACTACTAAGACTAAGGAGTAGGTGGTCATATAGACACTAGTTACCTTGCCAGTTACTACATCACCTCTCAGCAACTAGACTCTTCATAGATTGAGTACTCAAGAAAAACCTTTGCAAATATATCAATACCAAGTACCAACACACCAAAGAGTTATGATAGTACATCATTTGAGCATGTTAGTTTGGATGAAGTGATTATGTTTCCTGATCTGGTGGATATTTTTAGTAAAAATTGAAGTGTTTTATTTCTCTCCATAATTTACACCATCAGAAAGATCTCGATGTCCTAATTCCAATGCAACTTGAATGGACAAAAATAGAGTCCGGATGAAGAAGTTACGCTCAGTCAAAGTTCTGGTCAATACGTAGACCAGAGGGCTAGATAAGGGGAAAAATTGGACCATCTTGAAAGTGGTCAACAAAGGGTTTCAAATCAAAGATCCTGTCGAAAGCTTCCCAAGGGCATTGGTTTCATCGAAAACGGACTTCATATGTGAAAGTTATGGCAGTTTGAATTTTGGAGGTAAAAGTGTCATTTGAATCTTGATGACATCATCATGATGTCATGGGGCAGTTTAAAGACCAAAATTTAAAAATTAAAAAAGAAAAGCAATTTGAAAAGGCGATTTTAATGAGGTTTGAACCCGTGACCTTTGACTCCCAAAACCAAAGTGATGGCCATTGCACCACAACTAACTTTTGAAATATTTGTGCACAAAATTCTATTTAACTTTATTATCATTGCAACTCCACATAAAGGAGGCCGCAACGGGTTTGGAACCCCGGCCGACAGCCAACCAAAAATGGAGCTTGCCGTTCCGCTATTGTTGCGGCTAAAGGTGGAAATGCAAGATATGGTATTTCAAATTTATCCTCAAAACCACCCTCTTTACAATCTAGGTAATTTGTTATGGGTAGTTCCCATTTTTAAACCCCAATTTGTTATAGCCAAATCTTGTAAACAGCTAAGGGGGTATTTAAAAAAAAAAAATATATTAATGACCCTATATTTACATTAGTTTGTTTTAGCCTATTATAGGCTAATATTTTGTATAAAAAGAGGGTTTTGGGACCCTTTCAGAAAAAGAGAAAAAAGTTGGAGAATTATTGTAATTCTTGAAGGAGACTTATAGAGAATTTGGTCTTGCTGAAATTTTGAGAGAATAGAGGGGTGTTGTAAGGAGATTTTTGAGCCATTCTTGTACATCGGAGTTTTGTTGCTGCCGAAGTGCTCGAAGGAATGGACTTGGTGCATTTGTAATTGATTTTGGAAAATAAACGGATCGGTCTCACTCTATTGGAGTAGACTCGGAGACGTAGTCACATTTGTGGCAAACTCCGAAATCAAACTCTGTTTGCATCTTCTTATCTTCTTCTCTCTCAATTCTGTTTCTCACCTTAAGTTGATGCATAATTTCATTTATGTATAAATGTATTAAGACTTCCGCTAATTTGATTTTATTTAAGCATTCAATACTGCAAATAGTCTAGATCCGTCCATCAGATCAAATGGTATCAGAGCCTAGTTGACTATTATTGCAGTTTTTTTCTTGAATGCTAACAAGATCCAGGATTTAGAAGGGCGAAGGCAAGCTTGAAGAATTCAATCTTGAGATCGGGAAGCGAAGAACATTTCCAAAGATGTCTATTTCTGGAATGGAGGTTCCTGATGAGATCAGTGAGCAGGAATTTCGAAGAGCATTCCTTGAGATGAAGGCTAAGGTGGACATACTTTTTCAAGAAAGACAAGAGCGGAAAGAACGTGAAGACAAGAAAGGGAAACATCATGGCGATGGGGATAAGAAACTAGATCCACCCTCTTCTTCTTCTCCTCCCTCTTCTCCTTCTTCTCCATCTTCTCCTCATTCTACTTCTTCTAATCCTTTCAAGAGTGGGTATAAGCCTAAGATCAAACTGGATGTAAAATTTGACTTGCCTAAGTATTGTGATGAACTTAATGCTGAAAAATTGGATGATTGGATTCAACAAGTAGAAGTCTACTATTGAGTCCAGAACCTATTAGATGATGTTGATAGGATTCAATTAGCTACTCTTCGATTAGGAGGTACAACTTTAACTTGGTGGGGGAGTAAGACTAAGGCAAAAGTTTCACGGCATGGTAGAGTTAGTTTAACTTGGGCAGAGTTTGTTAATGTTCTTAAGAAGCAGTTTTATCCCCTAGGACATATACAACAGTTAATGATGGACTGGAAAATGTTTAGGCAAGGGAAAGGACAAACTGTACAAGAGTACACCCATGAATTTAGGAAAAGGGCTATTGCTTTGAATGTTCCTTTGTACACCCAGGATACTTTGTTGAAGTACATAGGAGGTCTACATTCCTACCTTAGATATTCTATTTTGGTATTAAACCCTTGTAATTTGGATGAAGTGTCATTTCAAGCTACGCACTTAGAGTCAAGGGGTAAAGGATCTTTTATTGATAAGTTTGATAATGATGTAAAGAAATCTTCTAAGAATGCTGAGACAGAGAAAGGAAAGAAGGCAGCTATAGCTAAGAAGGATGAGAAGCTTTCTTGCACTCATTGTGACAGGAAGGGTCATGATGAAGAGCATTATTGGTAGTTGCATCCCGAATTGAAGCTTAAGTGGGCTTAGAGACAGAATCAAAAATAGAAAGGTAAGGAGAAAGCCGTGAATGTTGTTATGGATCTTGGTTTAGATTCAGATGATGAGACTAAGATAACAGCCATGGGTTTGAAAGGTAAAGCTCCTATTTTTGGTGCTTCTGTTGCTAGTTGTGCTTCTACTTCTATAGTAAATGATTTCCCTGAAGATAAAAAAAGGAATGAGTTGTTTCATTTAAGGGTTGTTGCTAAGAACACTAAAATTGATGCACTCATAGATAGTGGTTCTCAAGTGAACTTGATTTCCGAAAGTGTTGTAAGGAACTTGGGATTGAAAACTACATTACATAAGAAACCTTATCCACTAGGCTAGATTTGTGAAAATGATAAGTTGCAAGTAACAAGACAATGCACCTTAAAGATTCACAATCACTAGTAAATTTGTGGATGAAGTACAATTTGATGTGGTTCCACTAGATATCTATGGGATAGTGCTTGGTAGCCCTTATCTTTATGACAGAAAAGCAATTTTCTACAGGGAAAAGAATCATTATCACTTGTTTAAAGATGGCATTCAGTATATTGTACATTCTCATAGGATTAAGACTGATCGTTCTTTTACAAACACAGGGCAGTTAAAGAGGGTAATTAATGCAAGTAAAGAGTTAACTCTTATGTCTGTCAATACAGGTGGTTCTACATTTGAACTTGGAGTAGCTAACCAGGGTCAGATGTTGCAGGATGCACCCGCAGTACAGCATGAGGGAATGATGATTGAAAGCATTGATGGTTCCTTGCATAAAAATGTTCCTGTTGTGAAGGATCAATATGTTGTTGACTTATTCTCTTTCATTTCTGCATTATTGATTAGCTTGATGTTAGTCAATGTTTGTTGGTTAGTGGCTACGACAATTGATGTAGATGCTTATGGAAGTGATAGAATAATGTTTATGATCAACAATGTTGTTGCAGTCTTCAGTGTGCTTGTGAGCCAGGTATTTAGATGTACAGATGATATAGGACAAGTGGGGAGGCCAAGTCCTCACTTTATGTTAGAGTAAATGTCACTTTTGGAGGTCCAAAAGATCTTCAGTGGGGAGGCTTGATCCAGTGGATATTTTTAGTAAAAATTGAAGTGTTTTATTTCTCTCCAGAATTTGCACCATCAAAAATATCTCGGTGTCCTAAATCCAATGCAACTTGAATGGACAAAAACAGAGTCCGGATGAAGAAGTTACGCTCAGTCAAAGTTTTGGTCAATATGTAGACTAGAGGGCTAGATAAGGGGCAAAATTGGACCATCTTGAAAGTGGTCAACAATGGGTTTCAAATCAAAGATCTTGTCGAAAGCTTCCTAACAGCGTTGGTTTCATCGAAAATGGACTTCATACGTGAAAGTTATGGCAGTTTGAATTTTTGAGGTAAAAGTGTCATTCGAATCTTGATGACATCATCATGACGTCATGGGGCAGTTTAAAGACCAAAATTTAAAAATTAAAAAAGAAAAGCATTTTGAAAAGGCAATTTTAATGAGGTTTGAACCCGTGACCTTTGACTCCCAAAACCAAGGTGATGGCCATTGCACCACAACTAACTTCTGAAATATTTGTGCACAAAATTCTATTTAACTTTATTATCATTGCAACTCCACATAAAGGAGGCCGCTGGCGGGTTTAGAACCCCGACCGGCAGCCAACCAAAAATGGAGCTTTCCATTCCGCTATTGTTGCGGCTAAAGGTGGAAACACAAGATATGGTATTTCAACTTTATCCTCAAAACCGCCCTCTTTACAATCCAGGTAATTTGTTATGGGTAGTTCCCATTTTTAAACCCCAATTTGTTATAGCCGAATCTTGTAAATGGCTAAGGGGGTATTTAAAAAAAATAAAAATATTAATGACCCTATATTTACATTAGTTTGTTTTAGCCTATTATAGGCTAATATTTTGTATAAAAAGAGGGTTTTGGGACCCTTTCAGAAAAAGAGAAAAAAGTTGGAGAATTATTGTAATTCTTGAAGGAGACTTATAGAGAATTTGGTCTTGCTAAAATTTTGAGAGAATAGAGGGGTGTTGCAAGGAGATTTTTGAGCCATTCTTGTACATCGAAGTTTTGTTGCTGCCGAAGTGCTCGAAGGAATGGACTTGGTGCATTTGTAATTGATTTTGGAAAATAAACGGATCGGTCTCACTCTATTGGAGCAGACCCGAAGACGTAGTCACATTTGTGGCGAACTCCAAAATCAAACTCTGTTTGCATCTTCTTATCTTCTTCTCTCTCAATTCTGTTTCTCACCTTAAGTTGATGCATAATTTCATTTATGTATAAATGTATTAAGACTTCCGCTAATTTGATTTTATTTAAGCATTCAATACTGCAAATAGTCTAGATCCGTCCATCAAATCATTTCCATAGTTCAATCCTGCAATGGTTGCACTTTAAGAGATGGAGGTTCTTCAAGAGGCTCTATAACATAAATCAAGGCAAGAAAATTTCAGAAGAGAGCATAATAAAAAAAGGGTTTTGCATGATATTAAATATATATTTTTAAATTCTTTGATATTTTAGATTCATTAACCAATAACCCTATCATTGAACAACTTGTACACATATTTGATAGTATAAAAGATGAGGACATAGAGACAAATGTAAAATTATTAGAATGGTCTAAAAATAGATTTTACACTAAGGTCATGGATAAAATCTCCAATGCCATAGAACTTAGACAAGTTGACTTGTCAACAAATATGGAGTGTGTGAAGAAAACTTTGGAAAATATATATTCTTTCTATACTAAACTATGTAATGCTGATTTCTTTAGTAAACAAACTCAACAAACTATTGATAGGTTGCAACGAGAACTAAAGCCTACTAGAAGTACATTGAAAACATCTCCTAGCACTAGCCACTTACATTTTCAGAGATTACTTCTTACACAGGGAAGACTTGCTGAATTGCAATCTAAGGATGCCAACATCATATAAGCTTTGATTAGTATTCAATCCATGTTGATGCCTCACATGGAATTTTTTCAATGAGAGCTCACATTTTTTGAATCATTTTTGAAGAAAGATTCCCATCTTTCAACTAAAGAAGGCCTAGTGGACATGGCAACTAACTTGGAGATTTAGATTCAATCTTTAGATGTAGTCATAGATAACTAGAATTCTACACTGGATATCATTATGCAAGTCCACAAACTATTTTTGGATAAATACACTTTAAGTGTACAACCCTTAGTGACATAAGTATCAAAATGGGGGATTTTGAAAATTTTGAGGATTTTGTGCCAAGGTAGACAATATGGGGAATATTTCTTTGAAGAAGAATGTTTTTTGATAATATCTACTCAAGGGAGTTACAGAACCAACATGCAAATTTTTGAAGTGTTTAAACAGGTGGAGTAATAAGGTAATGAGACAACATTTTTGCAAATTATGTAGATTTTTAAATTTTGTATAGAGACCAAGTAGCTATTATAGATTGTCTAAATTATGTATGCTACAAGATAATATATGCCATGTAAAAGTGTTTTTTCCACTCATGTCAAAGGGAGAGATTGTAGATCTCATTTCAGTTTTGACAAAGTTATTGACAAAACAATTAGTTATTATCTAGTAGAGTTAGTCGGTCATCATTAGAATCAAGATACTACTTAGGCAAAGTCAGCATAACAAGCCGAGTGAACATAGAAAGCTAAGTAAACAGAGAAAGTTGAGTGAATAAAGAAAGTTGAGAGAACATAGAAAGCTAAGTGAAAAAAGCAAGCCGAGTGAACAAAGCAAGTGGAGTGAATAGAGAATGTTGAGCATAAGCATTTTGACAATACATGAGGAGTGATATGACAAGATAGTAAGTTTTGAGTCATTCACATACTGAGTAAATAGTTTATGTTGAGTGATTCAGAGGCCAAGTGACATAGAGAGAACAGTTAAGGTCGAGCATCATAATTCTATTGATACCAAGAAACCAGTCATGGACATACAAATTTGTAATGACACAAAATCATATGTAAACCATTTTTGGCTGACATAATCTTGAATTTTTTATGTTTAGAGATAAGGACAAAGTCATATCACACATCCCAAGGTATCCTATGCAAACATCAAGAAAAAGGGAAGATTTAAGGGGTAATAATAATCAACCAAATTCATTGATTATTTCCTTTAAGATCATCTCCAAATGCCTATTTAAAGAGGAAAATCCTAAGGGGGAGTATAGATTAAGGAAGAGAGATGTAAAGAGGAGTGTCCTTTGTGAAGCAAAGTGAATGCTAAGAGGGTAGAAGGCATTCATAATGGAGAAGATGCTTAAGTGAAGGATTAGAGATGAAAAAATAGTTGATAAGAACAAAGTCATTTGAGAAGAGAAGTAGTGAAGGGTCAAAGAAGAGAAATTTGATCAAAAGGATCAAGATATAACCAATGAAGAGGAGATCTGACATCTAGTAGAAAGGTGATAACTGAAGGATCAAGTAATAAATAATTTTAATAGGTGATACATGATAAATCTCTTAACATAGTAGTCCTAATTTTAACTTTTGTAAATCTCCTAACATAGTGCTTACTTAGTTGTGATTTTAAATCCTTTCATCAAGGCAAGACCTAATAGTCTTGTAAGCCTTTAACAAGGTAGACCATTCACAATGTAGATCATAGTTTATGATTAAAAAAATTGTAGCCATAATTGGCCACACTTTATTGCTATAGTAGTGAAGATTTGTAAGTGTCATCCCCACCCTAGTTTTACCTTCACCTTGGAGGGTTTTTGGGTAACCAAAATATTTTGTGTTATGTGTTGATTTACATTATGCTATGGATGTGATGCATGGTTAGTTATTTTTGTTTATTTGTTAAGTTATGAGATGGATGAATGGTGAGATGTTTTTATGGAAAAACTTTTAATTATTGATTCACCCCCTACCCCTCCAGCCTCTCAGGAATTAATTTTCCTTTTATATTTCCAACATGGCCAAAGTTTTTCTATTTCCTTAAATGCAAAACCATCCATAGGCATTTGCATAATATCATCTTCACTTCTATTGTGTGTGTGGTAATCCATAAGTTATTCTAAGCTAGTGCACCTAAATAATCATTCAAGATGTGGAATAATGGGAATGTATTGAAGAACCTTGTGAGGTACCATTTTTGTTATTTGATATGACCAATATCTACTAATATCACAAATAGGGAATTCTATTGCAAATTCATGTTGTTTATGATATAGAATGTGATTAATGGGACACACATGTATTAATTGATACTTAATTCCAGTTTGATTCATAATAGTAGATATTTCTTAGAATGAACAAGGTAGAATGTTTAATGATGGTAACAAAAACTAATGTATCAACCTATTGTAACAACAAATATGATTTGTTAATAAAATGAATAATAATGGTATGCTATCATTGAAGATGACAAAAATGGAATACCTTAGCATACATGACATTGCTACATTAGATAAACCATCCATAACCTTCAAGTTCACCAACAACACTATAGCTTAGAGAAGAGTTATTTGGGAGCCTTGGTATAGGTGCTCATATTCCTTCTCAAGTATAGGTGTATTAAGACCATATTCATCATCATTGTCATATGAGTTCATACCATCATCATGATCATCTTGACCAATTGTGCCAATACTATCTTCTTCAATTATGTCCTATGGCACATTGTCAGCTATGCCAATACCATCATCTTCAATTGTGTTCTCTACCACATGATCATCTTATTCCATGGGATCATTATCCTTGGCTTCAATATTCACACCTCTATGTCCCTCTAGTTGGAAATCCACATTCACCAATTGATGAAAATCATGACCACAATCTAGAAATTGTCTTGTTATTTTATTTTGGGTTCATATTGCTAGGTGTGATATTTCTTGATAGGAAAAAAATTGGGCTATAAATATACAAAATCTAAACATACAAGCATTAGTATTATCTTCTATATAATCAAAAATATTAAAATATTACAAGATTATACAAGATTTACAATACATGCACAAATCATGCTCAGAAGATTAGGCCAACCAATTTGAATATTCCTTCCCAAATTGTCTCTCCTAATATATTTCTTCTACCATAATTTGGACTTAGTATTTTAATATGATTAAGGAAGTTTTTATTATATAATACCACACATGCGCACACACACAATCTCACACACACTTACGTGAGCATGCATGCGTGTGCACACACATACATGTTAGGATTAACCTCAAAAAAAATAATAGTTACATGCAAATATAACCAATATTAGAAAATAATAGATTGCACATAAAAGAACACAGGACACAAAAATTTAACATGGTTCACCCAAACCCTAGGCTACGTCCAACAAACAACAAGTCTAATATTATTATGCTCTAGTGATTACAACATGGTTACACTCTATAATCCCTTACAGTTCAATACCACCACAAGAAGTAATTTTTGCATCACACATTATGAAAATCCCTAACCCTAAGCCTTTTTATACAATCTTTTTGCCACATACAAAATTAGGGCTAGAATAATGTAAAAATAGTAGCCAAAATATTTTACAATAGAAGGTCATTTTTTTCTTTGGAGGCACTTCCCCCAAAAACCCTCGCAGGGCCTTGACCACACCTTGTACTGCGATAGGGAGCGCACTTGGGGCACTACCCCAAGCCTTGTAGGGCTGCTACCCCTTGACCCTGTCTTGGGGGTGCTACCCCCAAACCCCCATAGAAATAATCTAGAGGGAAACTACACTAAATAAACCTTTTAGACCAATTAGGATTCACATCACAACAAAACACACACATGCTCTTGTGATCATGCACACACACAGACATAAAGTAAAATCAGGTAAAAATTTATAGAACCAAATGTGATTTAACTTAGATTAAATTGTATATGAGTTGTTATTTTCTTCCTAATCAAGTTTTGAAACATATGATGAGCTGGACTGTGACACTTTTTGTGACCATGATTGTAAAACTTCTTATAGTTGAGGACTTGTTGAGCATTAAAATAGCCTTCAAAAGTTAAAGCATTATTGTCAAAATTTTCTATCTTGAAGACTTATTCTAATTAAATTTAAATTTAAATAATGATTTTCTATTTCTAAATAACATGCGTAAAGTTAGTTAAATTATTCTTGATCTAAGAGTTGTAGTGATGATATGATTCTCTCTGTTTCTTGAGTGCATGTTGTCTTTATTAGTAGTAATATTTTCCTAGATCTAGGGACTTTCCATGCATAGATGGTTGACTCTTTTAACCTTAAAATGTAATATGTTGTAATCTTTTTATGGATGTAACAAAGTTTATTTCCCTATTGGATAATCTAAAGTTATTATAGTTGTCTAAACATATTTGTATTGTGTTGATATAGATTAATGGATGATGGAAATAGTATCTATTAACTAGTTTATTTCCTTCTGTTAAATACAACTAGGACTATCTTAAGGGAGCTCACTTGAGCTATATCTCCATCACATTTCCTTTTATGCATTATAGTTTAGTGGTTGATATTTTAAGTGTGTCTTATTCTTTTTATAAAATATGTTGAAGATTGTTGTATAAGTTATAAGACTTGCTTTTTTGTTTCTTTTAGATCATATATAACTTGTTTAACACTATTGCCAAACTGGTGCGGGGGTGGGGGGATAAAGGTAGGACATACCACAATAATTAAAAAATGAACTTTTCAATATATTATAAAATAATATAATAGAAAGTACATGTACTTTTACAAAGATATTGTAAACAGAGAAGAGCATGACTTACCTTGACGAAGGTATGCCAATCATGTGTTTTCAACCCTGGCCTAAAATCACATTTCTTTGATATAGGAATGCTTATATTTGTATAAGTTATAAGATTCTATTCTTGTGACTTTAGATGGTATCAATGGACTAGCTTATATATATATATATATATATATATATATATTTGTGTTAAAATTTATTTACAATAGCATAGTGAAAGAGTTATTTTAGAATCGTGTTTTGTTTAAGTAGATTAGGTAGAGATATAGAAAATTAAAAATAGTTTCTTGTTGAATTCCTTTCAGTAGTTGGATTGAATTTTAAATATAATGGTGCATAGACTGTACCAACCCATCTCAAGAATATGAATCCAATTTAATAAAATATGAACCATTTCCAAGAAAGGTTACTCCAATGTAGTATTTACTTGGAGAATTTAAGCTTGTAGTCTATTTTATCAAGAATGGTTACTATAACTCTACAGTTTTTGTTTCATTGCCAAGGATGGTGTTGAATCATCATTTATTTTCATTATTTTTTCTTCTTTTAAGTATAGTTGTATTTCTTAGTAGAATAGATTTAGGAGAAATATTAGAATATGTTCTTGTGAAACTCCAATTGGAGTTAGATCTTTAGGAGATAAAGGAAATAATTGGGAAAAAAAATGCCACTATTCAAAAATAAGAAGAGTAGATGTTTAGGTTGATATGTTTTACTTGTTCCAATAAAATGTGATTACATTTTAGAGTAAACATTGGGTTCAATTGTTTGACTTCTATTCAAATAGTTCTCATTGTTTGGTTTGTAAAATTAGGTCTGACTTTTTTTAATTCTATTGACATGAATTATTTTCTCGTCTTTATTGAAGACAATTTTGGCATCGTATAGAGTTGCATTCAATCAAATTTCATGCTTTTTAAATGTATCTACATGTACATTACTTGTTTGGATTGAATTCATGTGAATTTGATGTGCTTCAATTGCATGGGAATGGATGCCATTTGTTTTTTGTTTCTTATTAAGTAAGATTACTGTATATTTTGGTTCCACTAGTTTTGGATTTTCGTCTCTAGATTAAGTTCTATATGCAACAAATTTATTTATCATATTATCACTTTCCAAAATTTGATTAGCATAATGATCCTATATTTAATTGGTTTCAAATCTCTACTATGAGTAACTAAGTAATTTTGTATTGATATGCATAGTGCCCTTAAATGCTATAATACTTGGCATAGGATATTTGGGTGCTATTGAAGATGGTGAATCCTCTTCTATTGATGCTAAGGAAAAGATGGAGCTTATCAAGTTGATGCTTGATTATGTTGAGACAATGACAAATGTACTTAATGATGTTGCAGATTTAGGTTTGTATGCTTCTTCAAGTTCAAAATCTCAACTTCATGATATATCATGTTGGAAATATTGATTCTATTTTCTAGAATTTCTAATATAAATTGAAATCATTGTAGTTGAAAAGACTAAGGCTTCCTTCCATTGTAGTTCACTAGTGTGTTTGGTGTAAGAAAAGACTAAGAAAATGGTCATGGAAACTTATCCATATGAATGAAAAAGAATGTTTTGCAAAAATGAGTAGTAAAATACCAAATCTAGCTATGAAAGAAAAAAATGCAAAGGTGATATATGTAGTGCATACCTATTTAGGGGAAAAACCAAAATGTCACCCAAAAATGTGTGAAAATGTCAATGTGGAAAAACCTCCAACAAATGATTCAAGGAAAATGTCAAGGTAAAAGTTAAATGTGCTTAATGGTCTCATGAAAATCAATGGTCTTGGTGCTCTGCTAGGGTTTATATGACTTCTATCTAAATCTTCACTAGTTTTCTGCATATCATACCACATTTACTATGGGACTTCTTTTTGTTTATAATGGCCCTAGCCTTCTCTGGCCCAACAGTTGATGTTGGTGCTAGAGCTACTGCTATTGGGGAGAATGGCTTTGTTGAACAAATGCTCACACAAGTTTGTACCCAAGGTGTTTCATGAGGTAATTCCTTTCCTACTATTGTTTTGAATGCCAAGGAATTTGATAGTGCATGCACCTAGCTAGAACATCAAACCTTGATTGTGTATTTTGTTGGATGCACTCCTTCTGAAAGCATATTATAGGAATGGGTTTCCAAGGTCTATAAACCTTAGGGTGTCTACCTTGAAGGGATTCAAAGCATTACCAAAGACTGTTTCCTTTTTGTTTTGGCACTCCTAACCAAGATGAGCATGTTTTTATTCATGGGCCTTGGAGTGTCAGGTCCTCTCTTCTCATTTTTTAGCATTGGTCACATGATTTTTCTATTTCTAATGACTGCAAGATTAAGGTTCCTATATGGGTCGAGTTCCCTGGGATTTTGTCCCATGCTGGTCTTTTTTGCAAGCCATTACACAAACTATCGACAAGGTTTTTACCTTGAGCTGGACAAGTTTGTCAATGCTAAGTCCCAACATAGGGTATCTATTGAGGTCAACCTCTCTAAGGACCTCAAAGAATTAGTGGAAATATAGATAGGTGGTATTATCTTCACTCAGAAGGTTATTTTCCTAAACCTCTTGAATACTTGCTATTGATGTCAGTCTACAAAACATAAGATTAAGGATTGCCCACTATTGGAACACAATCATCTACCAGTCTTGGAAGCCAAGATGACTTTGGCTGCTAAAAAAGATGAATCAACTACTATTGTGAAAAAGGGAAAGGGATCCACTATGGTTAAGGTAGGCTTTTGGGCCTCAATTAATGGTCAATCCAATTCAATCCTAGTGTTATCAGAGCCTTCTAACCCCTTGCTCTCATCACTACCTATTTCAAACCCTAGTATTCATGAGACAATAGACATTCACACCCTCAACCCTCACCTTTTATAGGTTTGAGTGTAGCAAGCAACATCAATTATTTCATCACAAACCCTCTATTGTTCTCATGATCTAGAAGGCCACAATGAGGTTCATAGTAATGGGGAGAAGATACAACAACTCATCGCTCTTGGAGACCCTTCATTTGATGGTCCCACATTTTTTCATAGAAACTTCTTCTCTCTTGGGGATGAGGAAGACATGCAAGCTAGGTTACCATGAATTTTCTCTCCTAGAATTTGTGGGGGCTAATAGACCTACCTAGAAAATATTTTTTTCATGATACCAAGCATCGACTTAGTCATATTGATGTTCTTTATCTTCAAGAAGTTAAAGTTTTTGGGTTTCTTCTCAACTCATCCTACCAAGTTATTTGGTTGGACAATGCCTTATTTGCTTCCCAACATGAGACTGGATGAGGTGGCATTGTTATTCTTCTCTCTTCTTGTTTACTTTCTTCTATTATTTCACATGGCTCTAACCCCATGCAAAAGATTGTTTGGATTTTGTTGTATTTTAAAAATGATTCTTTTGGTATTATTAAAATTTATGCCCCCAATGATGTTGTCAAACATTAACATTTATGGTGTTGGTTGGAAAACCACTTGCCACTTGCAACCTAAGTTTTTGGTGGGGATTTTAATATGGTTGAGCTAGCTACTAACAAGGAAGGGATTCTTCCTTTTCAATGGGTAGCTGGTGAGAGAGAGGCTTGGTTTTACATGTGGAATAAGCTGGGCCTTTTTGATCCCAATGCTAGCCACTACTAATCTAATTGGGTTCGGCATACTTGGTCTAGCTTTTGAGCTGGGTTAGACGGAGTATTAAAGAGACTTGACAAGGCTATACTTTCTTGGATTAGTCCCTTTTTTCCTTCTCACACAAGCATGCTTTACCTATCACCCTTCTACCATATGTGACTTTGTTAGATGATTACCCCATCCTCTTTTCTATAACCTAGCACATAGCTTAGCCTCATCCTTGCAAAACCCAATTTTATCTCAATACCTCCTTGTTCTCCCATCCATTAGCTATTTTCCACATTCTTTGAGTCTGGAATCTTGAGCCTTGACCCCACACCCAAGTTGGGTAGATTCAATGGTGGAATGATGCCATCCTATGTATTGTGAGATTTCTTCACATAAACTGTAGATATCTAGCCATATACCGTAGAAGATCTTATGAAGCCACTACTAAAGATCTCCATACAGCCTTGGAAGCTGTTCCCATGAATCCATTTGATATGGATCATTAGATGCAGCTTGCCAATATTCAACACCAAAAATAAGTTGCACACAACTATGCAGCTAGGGTACACAAGTAAATTTAGACCCAATTTTTTATGAGGATTTGTTACAATTTTGACTCCACTATGTCAAAAAAATGAAAAACACTATCATCGATCTTTTTTTGTCAATTTTATGCCACCCTAAACATTCATTGAAATTGTGACATTACTATGGTAGATTTATTAATGGAACTATTATCGGGATATCCTCCTCAACCCACAAGAATTATGTACTACACTTTCCACCTATGCAACTAGTGGTTTTCAAAATTGTGATGAATACTAGTCAACACACGCGTCACACATATAGCATCCCTATCAAAATGCTATGCATTTGTGCATCAAAATTGTGATGAATACTGGTTGAAACTCACGTCACAAGTATAACATCCTCACTAAAATGCTATGCTCCTTTGCATCAAAATTTTGATGTCCAATTCTATTTTTTAAAAATATATATATATATATATATATATATATATATTATTGATTAAAATATGTATAAATGATAGTGCAACAGGAGATTGTATTATCACCTCAAGAGTTACCCTTAATCTTGCTTATCAAAACCAAAATCCCTGAAAAGCCATCATGCATGGTTGAGTTGATAGGACATGACGTAATTAGTCTTCCATTGAGGTCACCTCTTACTACTAGATCATTTGGCCTTGGAACAAGAATTCTATGGGATGAATAGTTTCTTGTAGAATCTTTATTTGGCTCCACACTATACATGGTGTATTATATACTGTTGCTCACCTTTTGCAAAATTGGGATATGTATAAAACATTTCTACACTTTGTAATGATTTTTTTTTAAAGGAATGCACTTTAGATTATTCCAAATTAGATGATTCACATTACCTAAGCATTATGTCAACTAGGAAAAATTAAACATCACCATACAAAGACAAAGGAAAAGAACACATAGGTATGTGTCTCAACATGGATAAGGTTCATATCCTTTCCAAATGCAAAAGTAAATAATTATCCAAAAAATCACAACTTCCAATATTGAGTAGGGAAGCATCTTACTAAAAAGTAGCTTTTTATATTACCAATGTACCCTTAGGTTGCTAGAAGACTTGTACTAGTACTTTTTATAGGAAACTGGTACCAAGACCAAATCACCTATTTTTGAAAATAGGAGATAGGGATTCTTGGAGATGTCATTTTTTTCATACAATCTAATATTTATAGATAATATGATATATCACAATATTGAACTTTCAAAACAAGAACTATGGTAATGTTTAATAATGAACATTAACTTTAAATACACAAATGGAAAATATCATTGAGTCAAAGAGTCCATAGTTCACACTACATATTTGAATAGTTTGATAGAAAACTAACTTAAATAATTACTACAATTACTAGTAACTAGTTTAAACAAGTGATAATTTACCAATATTATTGAAAAATTAAGCATTTAAGGTGAAATGTCATTTATGAGAATCACCTAATTAAATGTTTAAAAATAAATAGATAATTCTGCAACATATGTTGATGTATTGTATTCATTGATGCCTAGAGCCAAGTATACTTGTCAGCATAAATGGTGAGAAAACAATAGATATGTGAATAAAAGTATAGAAACGTAGTTATTAACAAACAATTGCATAAAGTACTTGATCAAGGTTTATTGGCATTGTAGTTTTTGATAAAGGAGAGGTAAAATGATCTAGTTAAGAAACATGACTAAGCATTGCAACTTTCTTTACAAGGCTTGCCAGATAGCTATTTGTTAATCCAAAAAATCCTATGATGGCTCCCCTACATTAATCATATACAAAATTTAGCTAGTTCTATGAAGTTCTATGAAGTTCTATGTCAATATACACAATGATTAGAAAACAACAATACCTATCCTGTCATTTTTGGGTAATCCTACGTCACTTAGAGAGCCAATGGAAAATATGAGTGATAAAAACACAAGCAAAATCTCATTAATTACTTTGAGTTTTATTGTGATATACTATTTGGATCTATCAGCCTATGTTAATATATTGTTTGGATCTATTAGTGAGATAGGCTGATAGATCCAAACAATATATCACAATAATAAGATATGTACAGTAGGTAAAAAGGTTACCCATAGTGCTAGAAGCATCGCTGCCACCATAGAAGGTAGCATGAGTTGATTGCCAATCATTATTTTGTGCAAGAATAATTGGAGAGCCAGATAAACACATAATTGACAATACTGAAGCCACATATATGCTGAGTAGGAAGCCCATTTTGATGTCTAAGAAAAGAACATAACAAAGCAATAGGCTACATCACTGGAAACTAATTCACAAATAATACTTGAATGCAAAAAAAATTAGCAATCTTTATTTTAAACAACAAAACAAAAATATTTTTGAGAAAGAAAATTAATAGTAACACATTATTTTCAAATTTAAACAATAAGACAAAAGTATGTTTGAGAAAGAAAATTAACAGTACCACATTCTCCAAAATAGGAAATAATAAAATTGAACCTGACTTATAGCCCACACAAATGCGAATGTCTTACCTACTAGAAGAGCATTATTTGTACAATAAGGAAATTTAGCAAACTCAAATTGATGAACATCAAGATTTTCCCTTCTTAGCATTTGGATTAGCTAACTTTTTTTACAAAATAGAGATAGGTTATGTGTTTCGTAGTGAATAGGAAATGAAAAAGTTCATAAAAAAACAAGAGATATGCTTTGTTATAAAATCCTAGTTTTTTAAACCTATTTTCATAGTGGTTCTATCATTACTGACCTAGTGCAACTTTCATAACCAATATGAAAGGAACATTAGATATGAGAGCATGCCCATTTCTCTCATATTTTCCCTTCTTAGCATCTCCTTCTCTTAAGCAATCTATCCTCTTTTCCAAGAGGACAAATAAAAAAGGGAATCTTCCTTATTAGATATAAAGCTACAAGGATCCAAAATGCGCATTTGGCCATTTGTCCATATACAGATTCAATAAAGTAGAAATTCCCACTATGGCATGGTAATCAGAACTAGATAAAACCTAGTTAAATTCCTACTAGTGGCATGATAATTAGAACATCAAAGTAAAGCCTGGTTTAATGAATGTGTTAAATGATACTATACACACACAATAATGCATCATAAATGTATACTTTTAGGTTACATGATTGTAGTTTTCATAAGGATGTTAGTGGTGAAGCACATGACATGACAATGACCCTTTCAGAATCTTATTTATTCTATTCCACTATGTTGCAGTCACACTGAATACTTTACTCGAAAGTATTCAATGAAGTCCAAGATAAGCTTTATATAATAATACTTTTCTACAACATTGAGTAATGAATACTAACAAGGGCACAATCAAAATCTTATTGGATATAGTGGCTTCTAAGGTTTCCAACCATGGAAGATATAAATATGTGATACATATAAAGTCTTATATCAACTCTTCCACTACAAAAACCACAAAAGAGGACACTCCAATCCAAACTAAAGAGATGGAATCTTGGTGTCCATTATGATTTTCTTATGTGGTTGTTCATATTATTTGGATTGTATTACAAATAGGAAAATGTCTTGATTTAAGAATCATGTAATTTCATCAGTCTATTAGAACACCCATTCAATGGTGCATAATGTTTTTTTATCAATGTTTCAGATCATATTTTATGATTTATCAAATTGTTCTCATGAGTTCTTAGCTTAGATACATTGATTCTAGAATCTAGACTAGCATGGGTGATTGCAAGTTAATTTCTTAATGATATTACCCATATACTCTCTATCATGTATTTTTCTTGAGTGTTGCCATTCATGGATTTTTGTGTTGAACAATTCTATCAAGCAAGGTATTATATGAGTCTAGAGAAGGTTGATGAAAATTGGCCTTACTCCAGAGCTCATTGATGAACATCACCACCCATTTTACAAGGGAACACACTTCTCTAACTTCATTAATCTCATGAGAACCAACACATTCAAACCAAGAGCATTGTTGGACTCACTCAAGCTCTCTTGATTTGTGGCTTTGATCTTTGCAATGAATGAGAAGAAGTAGCTAATATTTAATATTTTGTGGAGGAATAAGCTATCCATATATATATATATATATATATATATATATAATCACAACTAGTTGGAAATTTTTGCTTCCAATAAGTATTCTACTTGTTCTAATTAATAAGACATGGCATTTTCTGATCTATTTTAGTTATTGGGAGATTCCATGGTATTTTGGGTGGGTTGTGAAAACCTACACATTTTTGGGCATTGTGATCTATTATAGTCAATTGGGTTCATTTATGTGAAATCTTCCTCCCTCTTTCCTGTGAAGTTTCAAGAGTTCCTTAAATCTATTATTGCATTTAATTAAACATTCATCCTTCTACTTCAAAATGGGTACTACTCTATTTTGGGGTTGAGAAAATTCTTTTCCCCTTTTCTTTTTTTCTATTACATACTTTGTAGTTAATATTACATATTTTATTTTCTAGGGGCTAAAGAGAATGATGATTTGAATTTATGTATTTCAACCTTTTCTCTATCATTTTTCCTAGTTCATAGCTTATGCTCTAGAGATCATTTGTATACTCATTATTGGCAATGAAGGCCTCTATTTCTTTTTGTCTTGGGACCTAATCACTTTTCTTTGCTTGGAGTGACTTTTTATTTTGAAGTTTTGAGCCACTTCTCAATGGAGTCATGTTCACACCAGTATCAAATATCATAGGTTTTCTAGTAATAAGAATCATCCAAGGATTAATTTTGTGAGACTCTTATTGATGGTTTTTTGACATAGATCTAAATTCATCACTATTATTGATATCATAGTTAGATGTGCTAGAGTTAAATACATTTCTTGGCACTTCTTTCTAACTTCTATTTTGTGAGTTACATCATATTAGAGTTGCTAGTCACCTTGAAGTTTTATCTAAGAAAACCCAAGTGATAAGAGAACGATGGTTTTTGATAGATTTGAAAGAACATGTATCATTTGAGTATCATTTGTTTGAAAAAAAATTTTGCTAATTACAAAAAAAATCCATGTTAAAAAATTGCAATGTAAACATAGAAGAGGTAACTTATTGTTTTGCGCTAATGAAACAATGGTGATTTGGATCTTTGTTTGAAACTTGAAATCAATATTTTGCCCAATCTTGGATGGAACTATCACTTAAATTCTTGTACCACTTCCTTAATGTGAAGCATATTAATCATAGTTATAAATTAGATAATTGAGAAAAATCTAAAGTTGAATACATATCTTTAATTTAATTAGGAATATAAAAAATTGAAGATTGAAGAGATGGCTTACCTAGACTGGTTAGTAGTGAAATAAGTGATTTTTCCGAATATTGGGGGCTCCTGCATAAAAATTGAAATGACACTTTCAAAACTTATCTCAAGAAAAATATCTTCATATCATCAAAAGGAACACTCTTTTATATCTGGATTTAAATATTTAAGCCGTAGGAGAATCAATAAGATGCAACATCTAGATATGTAACTAGTTCAAGCTAGATGTACAAGGCACTACCTCTATTAACCTACATGTTACAAGGATCTCATGTTTTAGGAATGTTGAGATATAGATATATAGAGAGAAAAAAAAAGCCATTATTATTTGTAATCTATAAATGTTACTTTTTGAGGGAAAGAATAAGGCCCTGCTACAGTGAGACTACAATAACAATCTACAAGAATGGATCAACAGAAAGCATTAAAATCATTGTTATTTGGAAAAATTACTTCAAAACATATGATTGTCATGCCAAGACTATCTTTAAGTAGGAATAATCATACTTTACTACCATAGATATAATAGAAGAGATTAAAACTATGCATAATAAATAGAATCGTACCTCATATTCTTCAAACTCATGGCATTCAATCATTAGAACACTATGTTTAGCACTTGGGGAAGGACATAGAAAGTCTTGAGATATCCCAAACTAGACACCAACCATATTCCAAACAATGTTGTGACTAGCTATTCTTTTTGCTAGAGTAACTATCACCTAGCCCATTTTGGACAAGTAAGCCATTTCTCATGTGTTATAGATTTTGGTGCTAGATATTTTCCATGGATAGTCGGCCTTAGAGATTTGATTTTGATTTAATTTAGTTTGAGCTTCACTTGGTTTTGAGAATAGTTTAATGTTCTCTACTTAACAAGGCCAACCACGTGAAGGTGGAAGCTCATTTTCAACGCCCCCCACCCCCCCCCCCCCCCCCAACCCAAACATCACTCTCAATTCCCCATTAACATCTAATAACATTCATTCATTCAACCATTTTTGAAATATAACATTCATTAACACACAACATTCATGAATAATTCATTAACATCATTTCCTTTTGAGCTTCTTAATGTTATTTTTAAAAAAGAATATTGTAAGAATAATATCAATGTTCTTGTCATTCCCCTCCTCTATTGATTCTATTCCCAACACATGTCTCCTCCTCATCTGTTCAGGAATAGGTGGCCACTGCACCAAAGGGGAGTCTGCTGCAAAAACAACTACATCATGAGTTAAATTCAAACCATTTATATTAGTGAATTGCATGTATTTACTTAAATAAAAGAACTATAAATCAAAAAAATTATTTAAATGAACAAAACATAGATTTTCTTTACCTGAATGTGCCACATGATTTACATGGTGATCAATCTGAACATCCTTCGACACTCATTCAACATGACATTCTATATCCTCCAAAATATACAAACAAAAGGATACACCAAGTTCAATTTAAGATGTTAAATTGTATTAATAATTAAATAATTATTTTTAAATAGAAAATGAACACCTCTATCAACACTATGATGCACATTAGGGACTTCATCATGTGGTGTAGGATTTGTGTTACAATTAGGAGGTTGCATTGTAATGTCATACACACATTATTATCAAATATATTGTTGCTCAAGTATTCACTTTCTAATACATTTTTTTTCTTTTTTTTGCATATTTACCTATTCACATGATGCAGGGAGCTCTTGGATTAGACTAGTGGAAGCTTGGCATAGGTGTTCAACCATGGCTTGACAGCCTTCCTTGAAGGCAATTTTTTAGTGTTTTGTCACGACCTCTAAATTAAATGTAGAACCTTGCATTTTTTGATTAAACAAAATTATTTCCATTTTATAAATTATTTTTTTCAGGAATTTATTTACTCCTACTTACAATGCATACTTTAATTTTCAAATATCCACTAGAGCCAAGTTTGTGCTACCCAATCTTTTGTAGGCTAGCCTTTGTTGTCTTTGATGTATCCTGCAACCTATGAAAAGTTTGAAATATGTTAGATGATATAGATATAAAGATGACTAATCAGTGCATTATTGCATTGTACTAGTAGTTAATACTATTGCATACCTTCTTCTCTCATTTGTAGGTGTAACTCCTCTTTTAACATCTATTTTTTCCTTTGCATCCAAAATGAAGTAATTCCAATCCCTCACTGTAATAAAGGGAGGATGCTTGTACTTTGGATTTTAGACAAGACTCCTTCTATAGGAGTCCCTCACAGTGTTCATATGTTTTGTAGCTTTTTCCAAAATTTTCTTCTCCTCAAAAATATTACCAAACTTGTTCTCTATGTCTTTAATGAGCCGATCTATTATTTTTTTTCTTGCAAGTTCTACTGTTTAAGAAAAAAAAACAAAATTGTTAGATAGAAAAATTAGCTAAAGTTGTGTACCTTGAATATACTAAAAGAAAATTTGTGTACCTTATATGTATGGTGGGCCCAAATATATTCAGTGCATGATCATAAAGTGTCTCATAAAATGAATCATTTCCTGCAAAAAATTTCATGGGATTGTCAATCCAAAACTTGTTATGAATAGGTAAACTCATATTACAATAAAAACAATTAAAAATTAAAAGTTCTTGGAAGCTTAGGACATTTCAAAGGCATCAATTCATTGTCGTCAATCAGTAATGACATTTGTGTAACTCCCTTGCTAGAAACACAGGTAGATCCAAGAAATGATGGTGAATTATCATCAATACATGTACTATGATGTGTATCTAGCATTGTAGACATCGACAATATATTTGCTACTAGATGCACCCATTATTAAAGTAAGAATTATCAAATCATAATTAGCACAAAACCAAATATAGCAAAACAAGGATTTACTACACATAGATCGTGAAGGTGTTGATGTTTGCATGCCCCTTGTTGGCAACATATTAGTCGGCAATCTCTGATGGACCTCTGTTGACCTCTTAGGAGTCTCTTGCACTTGATGACCAAGTGAACAATACATTGTTAGCAAAGACATTTTGATATAATAAAAGTAAGAGTTAACTTAAGAAGTTTTTGAATATTCGATCAAAGAAAAAAATTCTTGTAACTTGTCAACTTAAGTATTATTTTACCTAAGGTAGTCGAAGTTCTGCTAGTACTGGCCTCACCACAATGTCTTGGACCAAGCACTTGAGTTTGCAAAAAGTCCTGTAACAAGAACACATACATGTTTTAGTTCACAACATAAAATTAACCTTTATTGAACTTTTGTTATAATTAAAGATTTATTACTACTTACTTCAAAATGATGTTCTATGGCCATCAATTCCTATTGCCTCTTCAACACCTTCTCCATTGGATTCAGATCTTCAAAAATGCTCATAACTTCTAAATTAAGTTTTCTTCAATTTTCTCCTCATCATATATATTAAATTAGGCACCTCTATGATATTGTCATTAGAAAGGGTAGGTGCCTCTGTTGTTGCAAGTGCTTTTCCCCTATCTTGAACATCAAATTGTGATAGAAATATTAGTAAAACTTTAATAAAAACTCTAAAACCCTAAATAAAATAAGATAATAATATAACATTTTTCAACTATCTAATTTGTACAATTTCAATAAGGTTTACTATCACTGAGGAATGGGTTGGAGTTGGAGCATCCTCATGGCCTCTATCCTGTGGGGGATCTATATTGTCCTATGAGAAATATTAAATATAAAAATGTTAGTGATCATACAAAATGCTCATTATTTATAAATTGATATTTTAAAGTTTTTTTTCATCATGTATGTTAAATTAGGGACATCTGCGATATCATCATTAGAAGGAGTAGTAGCTACCTCTATTGTTGTAGGTGCTCTTCCCTGATCCTGAACATCAAATTGTGATAGAAATATTAGTAAAAATTTCATAAAAAATTCAAAACCCTAAATAAAATAACATAATAATCAAGGTTGCATGGGTACTCGCATAGACACCCTTGGTACTCGTACCCATGTACCTAAGTATCAAGTACACATATCCTAAGTACTAGGTACTTAGTGGAGAGCATCATAGCTAAGGACGTTGATTAATATTTTTTATTATTTTTTCAATTTTTTGTTTGTGTATCAGCTTTTTTTTTATCAAGCTTAATTCAATACCTAATCAGTTTGAAACTTTGATACAATATTAATTAACAATAAACTTTATCACTATTCAAGTCAAAACTTTATCATTTGCAATATCACACTGTCATATGATTTATAATCTTCTTGTTCATGTTTAAAGTATGCCTTTTGTGTTATGCATCTAAATAGTTATCATATATTATTATTACAAACGTACAATAATCTGAAACTGAAAACAATACATTACATTAGCAAACTTTATCGCTCTTCTTGTTTAAAAAAAACTTTTCATGACTTATAAATTCAGATTTTCTATGAATATAAAAGTATAATTAAAAGTAAAGTCTGATAACAAAATACCCCTATTCCCTATTATGTAAAATGGCCATACCAACATTGGTATTGGTAACCTAAGTACCCAAAGTACCCCCATCCTCATGCAACCTTGATAATAATATAACATTCTTCAACTATCTAATTAGTACAATTTCAATAAGGTTTACCGTGGCTGAAGAATAGGTGGGAGGAGCATCCTCATGGCCTCTGTCCCATGTTTGATCCATATCATCCTGTGACAAAGATTAAATATAAAAACTTCAGCTAATTGATCTTAGCAAACAAAACTTATTAATAAAATAGTATATAGTACTTATCACCCTCATGATAGCAACTTTTTTTGTATCTATGTGATTTAAATGGTAATCTATTAGCATTTTTCTTATTGGTTGAGGAAGGTTGCATACTATTTATAAAACTCACAATATTACCTATTTCTTTTGGTCTCCCATCAATGTACATAGAAAATCTTTTACTTTGATCATTTTCTTTCCATTGTATATAATTTTCTGATAGTGCATACCTACACTTACTTTTTTTATATTGAACAATCTGCATTAAATCATTGTAATTGTAACAAGGAATGACATATTTCATTAATTCAACAACTTTGTTGTAACATACCTTTATCCCATCCATGGAAAATAGGCCCAAACCATGTAATGAGGATGGAGCTATGCGATATATCCTCTCATTAAAACAAAAATTAGTGTTAATTGGAGGTAGCTCATTAGGTACCCATTCTTTCTCAATATGTGTATACTGAAAGGGCACCTTGATGTCACCTTTTCTCTCATCATCATAAGAACATGACCCAACTTTAGCAAGGAAAAATTGCATGCATTTATTGAATTTTTTTTCTAATCTTTTGACCTCTAGTTGATCTCCCCATTTTATTCATAGTAGATATAGAACTTTCATCTACCATTCCCTTATTTTCCTCATTTGATGTAGATAGATCTAACAAGTACCTATTTGGTGGTCCCTAAAATCCATCAAATGAGATATTGTCACATCCTTGCTTCAACTACTAGAGAATTTTGATAATAATTAAATAATATACATATAATAATCAAGTTGTGACTGATGCATACGATTCTTCTTTGTCTATACATAAGAGATATAAAATTTACTACGTTGAAAGTGATTATATAATTACATGTCTTTATAGTTCTTCTTTTTCTATTTAAAAAAGAAGAATATAAGAAAATTATGTCTGTTTACTGACTTATACCTGTTGATCCATGTCACCGTGCACAATCCTTGGCAAAGGGGTTAAATTTCCTACATATGTTAATCATTTATCTTAAGTTAGCTACAAATAACTTAGAAGACAACATGAACATTTCACTCAATTTATTTTAGGACACCTGCATGTGAAATGATCAGAGCTGAATAGGAGTCATGTATATCTTAAAAAAATTGGACATGTTGTACTTAATGTTTATATCAGCACATATAGTTTTGAAAGAAAAAATTGGTGCATGTTGTACTTAACAATCAAAGCTTTTTGGGAGTCATGTATATATTAAAAAATTTGGATATATTGTACTTAATGTTTATATCTACACATATGGTTTGGAATATTTTTTGGTGTATGTTGTACTTAATGATCAAAGCTTAGTAGGAGTCATTAATCACATACCTTGTACATTTCAATCATGTCATTGATCATCTTCTTCATCTATCTCATCATCATCTCCATCATCATCATCATCATCATCATCATCATCATCATCATCATCAACACTATTATCATCGTCATCATCACAATCATCATTGTAATCATCAACAACATCATCATCATCATCACCATCATCATCATCACCATAATCATCATCATCATCATCATCATCATCATCACCAACATTGTCATCATCATCACCATCATCTTGTTATTCATTATCTTCTTCTTCTTCTTCTTCATCTTCAACATATTCTTCTTCCATAACATTATACTTTATTAACCTTCCTCTTGGTTCATGTCTAACAACAAATGACCAAGCATGTTTATGTGGAACCTCTGAGTAAAACACTTGCTCACATTGGCTTGGAAGAACATAGGGCTCATATCCAACTTTCTCAAACAACCTTGTATTAATCATTGTAAATCCATTATCATGTTGAATAACAATTCTATTTGGATCATTTTGATTCAGTTGTAACCTATACCATTTGATGATGAATATAACTACTTTGAAGGAGTTAAATTTGCACTCAATTATATCATCCAAGATGCCATAATATCAATTTTGAGATTGTTGAGGATGTATGTCATTTCTAGATGATATATTAGTGACCTCAAAAATAGCAGTTATCCCAGAATCACAAGTTTTCTTAGTGTCAACCATCTTTTTATGCAAAATTTTTGGCCATGATAGTACATAGCTCTGTGGTGTTTGACCTACAATTTTTAAAGTGTGTGACAATTATTTTCATCATGAGTTGATATGAAACATATGAGTGATGATCATTAATAAATTTGTACGCACATGTCGACCTCTTAGACCCTTTACTAGATCAACTACCATCGGTGTAACATTGGAATCTCCATTATAATGAGCTTCTATAACTAATGAAGCAACACCTTCCCATGTTAATGAGCAACCATTTTATTGACATCATTCAATCCATACCGTCATCCAATCAAAGATTGTTCACTATATACATATGTATTGCATCCCACTCTCAACTAGCTATATTAAAAAAATACACCAATTATAAATAACTTATATTGAAGATTTATAAGAATTAATTAACTACAATAACATATTATATTTACCTTTTACTTTCCTTAATCTACCTTTCCCCATCAAGTACTCCCCTTTGAATTTGTTAATGGAGTTTAGATCCCAAATACGATCTACATGGATCTTTGCTGCAAACTTAGGAAGATATTCACTAATGTACACCATGGTTTGGTATACCATATATCCCTCCACCATATAACCCTTAGGACGTGCTCTCTATCGAACCAAGCCTTTCAAAAATTTCAAGTGCCTCTCACCCATCCACATTGACCTAGTTAGTGCAAGTCCACACAATTCAATCTCCTCAACTTGATGTATGAGGTAGTGTTCTTGTGTATTGAAAAAAGTTGGAGGTAGAAACTTTTGCATTTCACACATAAGATGAGAAATTTTTCTCTTCCAATATTTTATATCTTCTTTATTAATTTATTTTGATGACAACCACCTCATGTATTTTCCAAGATCATATATAACCTGTTTGACACTATTCTCAAAGTGGTGTGGGAGAGATAGAGGTAGAACATATTGAAATATTTGTAAAATGAGATTATCAATATTTTATAAAAGAATGCAATGAAAACTATGTGCAGTATAGAAATATATAGTGAATACAAAATAACATGAATTACTTTAATAAATGTATGCCAATCGTGTGTTTTTATCCCTAACCCAAATTCACTTTTCTTTGATATGAGATCATTTATGTTCAAAAAAAATCTTGTGGGAAATCATATTTTTTTATTGACTTCTTTTATAACATTACTCTGCTACTCCAACAATAACCAACTAAGGGCACTTGTATCAATCTAGTCTCAATTTTTATTTGATCAAATGAAATTTTTCATTACATGGTTGGATTCTTCAATGTCAGTACAAATTATGACAATTTTTTCTTTGTCCCACCTTCTATCCAAGATTTTGCATTATGTCTCTGTTACATTCTTTCCAATATGTATAGGATCAAAAAAATGCACAACTGGGAGTTGCTCATAGTATGGTAACCTACTAAATTGTGTAGGATAACTTTTTACTCCTTTTTGGAGTTGGTCATTAATGCCTTGATGACCTTTAGGAGCATTAATTACATCATCAGTAAACAAAATCAAAATATGAATTTCAAACAAAAAACCATTAGGTGGAATGACATTACCTTTGCAATTTATTTTATTGTATTATTGATGCAAGGAGAGACGAGAATAACTAGGGCCAAAGGCACACCCAACTATCTAGACCACCTTGCCAGAGTTACACAATGGAGAACACAACACAACCCCAAGGAGAGAGAGAACATAAATCTTATTGATTCTTCAAATATTCAACATACATGCCTAGCTGTAAGGCCTTTTGGGTTATGGCCAATTACAAACATTCAAAATCAAAACTCACAATCTAACTTCAAGTTTTCATTTATGAGCACATATCCCACTTCTCTTCCAATCCTCTAAGTTCTTCCTAAAACTCATTCTTAGACTTCCTTAAATACATGTGCAACCACCGGTCAGCCTATCACAAGATTCAATCCTACATTAAATGCATGTGCAATCACAAGTTGGTTCACATCAGATATAACTACCTATACTAAAATTAAATTCAAGAAAAATCAACCCAAATGGGAACTAGACACAGAGAACTCAACAAAGAAAGACTTCACAAAATACTAGCACTCAGCATTTGAAAAAACACTTGGCAACCACACGAGCTCAAAATCCAAAGGAATCACTTGACATTAACTATGAACTTTGCATCCTCTAATGCTTGAAAACCACTAAAGAACTTGGTAACCAAAAGATCACTCAGCAACCAAAGAAATCACTCGATAGAAACTACAAGCTCAACATCCAAAAGGATTACTTGGTAACCAAAGAAATGACTCAGCATCCACTGAATGCTCAACAAACACTAAGAACTTGGCAACAACTGTCAAAATTAATAAAAGTGCAGGATTGTAGGGAAACTTAGGATGCTCTAGCATCAATTCCAACTTCCATAGCTGAGGTGTCATTCTCCATGGCTTTGATGTAGTCTCTTCTTTCCCATTGAAAAGATGTTTTTTCGTAATTTGGTACTTATGATTTCTATGGAGAAAGTGTCTATTCTCATCGAACACTTGCTTTCCTAAACTTTTTGAATGATGAGATTTCATCTTTGGACCACAAATTAGACATGCAAATTTTCTCTTTGTTTGAAGACCTACAAGATCATGTATAATTGGATTAAATATGTTAAATTTGTGTTAGCACTATAACGTACCAAAAAAAAAGTGTTAAGAATAGAACATACCACAAAAATGTATTAGCCCAGGGGCATCATGTATTGTTCATACAAGCATTGCATGGAATTGAAATCATCTTTGTCCTATTGGTCTAGAGATGTCATACTTAGTGATCACATTCCATAACACCACCAACTCATTGACAAGGGGCTCAATATATAAATTGATATCTTTAACTTGGTACTTACCTAGTTGAATGAAAAAACACATTACATAATTATTATGACCATTTTGAAGGATTATTTATAATAAATTAATTTAGATGACTATTAAATGAAAAAATACCTAGGATAATCAGTGCCAACATTATGTGCTCCCTCTTTATGGTCATCCAAGGAGGAATGTTATTGTTGATAACAAAAATAGGGCACACTGAGTAAGTAGATCTCATCTCTCCAAATGGATTGACATCGTCTGCTGCCAATGAAAGCTTGAGATTACAAGGTTCTTCCTTAAAGTGTGGCCATTTTCCCTCTATTTCCTTAAATTTTGAACCATCTGCAGGCATTCGTATAATGTCATCTCAACTTCTATTGTATGCATGGTAATCCATAAAATGTGCCAAGCTATTGCACCTAAATAATTGTTGCAAATGTGGAATAATGAAAATAACTCAAAGAACCTTGCGAGGCACCTTTTTTGCTCTTCGATCTAATTGATATCTACTAATATGAAAAATAGAGCATTGTTTTGCAAATTCATGTTGTTTATAATATATAATATGATCATTTAGACATGCATGTATTATTTGATACTCCATTCCAATATCTTTCATAATGATAGTTAATTCTTGGTACGAGTGAGGTAGAATGTTTGATGGTGGTAACAAACACTCACCTATCAACCTATGACAAAAAATATAATTTGTTAATATAAATAATATTAATTGCTACAAAATTCACCCAATGGTAATTGTAAGGGAATTACGACTAAAAAAATGAAAAAAAATGACATATCTTAACATACGTGTCATTGCTATGTTGGATAAACTATTCATAACCTTCAAGTTCACCAACAACAATACAGTAGCAAGAAGAGCTATTTGGGAGCCTTCTTATAAGGGCTCCTGTGCCTTCTCAAGTATAGGTACATCAAGATCTACATTAATATCATCATCATCATCATCATCATCATCTTGATCATCATAATCTTCTTCATCATTGTGATCTTCTTCAATTGGATCATTATATTCTACTTCTATATTCACACCTCCATGTTCCCTCATTTCAAAATCCACATTTTCTAAATTGTCATGGTCCATAACATGAAACCCAAGGTGGTTGGCCTATATCAAAATGATGACCTTATATTAACCATGACCATGATGTTGTCATCAAATCATGTCTTATGTATTTTATAAATTATTAAAACACATACCAATGGATGAAATTCATTTCCCCCTTCAACGTGACCATGTTGCCTACAATGTCCTCGACTGTTTTGATTAGATATATTCGAGTCTTTAAGCCCTTACAAATTTTGCAAGGACAATAACATTTTCCATCACCTTTTGCTTTTAAGTTAGACCACAATGTAGCAATTGTTTCCCTATTTTGTTGTGCATTGATATTGTTAGACATGGTCTTTCTTGAATGGAATGACTCATTGGTGGAAGAAGGATGATTTGTTTGCAACTTGTAGATTCTATATCAAGTGTATTAAAAGAAAATCCAACATTAATAATCAAGATGCCTTTTGGTAGGGTGATAGTTGGATTGAAAATAATATGTAAATCTATTAATATTTAACAATAATTACTATTAATTAATAATTAATATTTAACAATAATTATTAACAACCAAAAAATCATCTATGAAACGATCCCCTTTGTGTGCTTCCTTTGCTTGAAGGCTTGTCATAAGGCCCACTAGTGCCCCAATGAGGCAAAGAAGAAGATCATGAAACCAGTCATCCCTAATCTTATCATGAAGCTTGCTACATGCCCTTCTGGTAAGGGAAAGATGAAGCTGCTCTGGAGGCGCAAACTTTCTGTGGCACAGGGGAAAAAGGCTGTTAGCCTAAAAGAAACATCAACGAAGGACACTATTCAGAAGGATCCCCCCAAGGAGAATGCTAGTTCCCCCCCCCCTTGAACAGGGCCTTGACTTGGAAAAGACAATCTCAGACCTGTTGGAGGACCCAAAGGTGTAGGTAAGCTCCCTCTCCTTAGCCATGGGTCCTATTGTGGAGCAGAATCTCCCTCTAGAAACTATAGTGCAATATTCTCCCGCAGTGGAGGAAATCCCTCTTTTGGGAGCTACAACGTTGAATCGCCTGGAATGGGAATCCCCAGCTCAGGAAAAGGGTAGCCAAGCTAAGTGTCTTCCCCTTGAGGACACTCTGGCTTCTCCGGGGATCATCATAGGCAAGGGGAGAGATTCTTCTGCCCCTATAGGAATTGAGGCCAAGCTTCATCTCCTCATTAAGAATACTGATCCAACACAGCTCGCCCTATGGGAAGATAGGTTAGATAATAGTGCGACGGATAGCCTTGATGATTGGTGCATGGTCAAGAAGAAAAAGAAGAACCAGAAGAAAACTTTCCCCCCCCCATCTCCTACTTCAACCAGAAGTAGGGTTAAAGTTGATATTGGGTCACCCCCCAAGGGAGTAGGAAGAAAGAACTTAAATCAGATTTTGCAAGAAGAAACAAGAAGGAACCTAGCAGATGGAAGCCAAAGGTCCATCAAGGATTTCTAAAGAAGTAAGAAATGAAAGTTATCTCATGGAACATAAGGGGCCTTAATGGGGCTCACAAATAGGAACTCATTAGAAATATGATTAGAGACCAAAGACCTGACTTTCTGATGTTACAGGAAACTAAGATGAAAAGGGACTTGGTAAGAAGGATATCTTTCAGTAAAAATTTTTGTTGTGAAGCTTCTGATTCAGATGGAGCTTCAAGTGGTGTCCTAACCTTGTATAACACTAGAGCTTTCAAGTTAACTACTCTTTACAGCTCTACTAATGCTCTTCTTTGTGAGGTTTTTCACATCCAAAGCAATGAATCTTGGCTAATCCTTAACCTGTACGCCCCCAGTACCAAGAAAGAAAGGAACTGCTTCTAGACCAAGCTCCTTGGCATCTTATCTAATTATAACTTGAATAAAGGGATTATAATGGGGGACTTCAAATCGCCTCTATCTGATGTAGAAAAAAGGGGGGGTCATGCCCCGGATTAGGATAGTAAATGCCACCTTGCTTCGTTCATTTAGAATCTTGCCTTCTTGGATTTGGACCTTCAAGGTGGCAGCTTCACTTGGTCTAACAGAACAATTGGGGGTGATAGTATTCAAGTTCATCTTTATAGAGCCCTCATCTCCCTCGAATGGCTCCTCTCCCACTCCTGTAGATTATCCCTCCTCCCCAAGGTGGGCTCTGATCATTCCTCAATTTCTCTTTCTACCTCCCCCCTTTCTAGCAACAAGGCCTTCCCTTTTTGCTTTGAGAAAATGTGGCTCTCACACCTTGCGCTGGAAGGTAATATTTCCCATTGGTGGAGCATTGAGGTTGAAGGCACTGCAATGTATAGAGTTGCCCAAAAGCTAAAAAATGTGAAAAGAAACATCAAATCATGGAATAGAATTGAATTTGGCCACATCTTCCAGGAGAAAGATGAGATATCTAATCAGCTCTCTTCTATTCAAGATGAAATCCAGCATTCAAGATACAATGCTCATAATAGCCAGCAAGAAAAGGCCATCCTTTCGGATCTGCACAACATCATATCTAAGTAAAAACTTTTCTGGAAACAGAGATCAAGAGTTAGTTGGTTGAAGGAAAGAGACTGCAACACCAGATTTTTTCACCTGACCACCCTTAAGCACCAGACTAATAATAGAATAACCAACATTGTTAAGGGCCTGGTTCAGGTAACAAAAGAGGATGAAATTGAGAAGGAAGCTGTCAGCTACTTTTCATCTCTCCTCTCAGTTGATCCTTCCCTCTTTGGGTTTGAACAAGAGGAAATCCTGGTGACCATTCCCCCCATTCTTCAAGTTCACCACAATTCCATGCTGAAGGCAATCCCCTCCTTGGAGGAAATCCATCAGGCCCTCTTCTCTCTCCTGGGGGATAAAGCTCCTGGCCCGGATGGTTTCCCAACTTTCTTCTTTTAGATCTTTTGGAATGTAGTGAAAAAGGATGTGGTTAAAGCGGTTTAGGAGTTCTTTGGAGCCAGGAATTTGCTTAAAGAACTTAATGCTACCTTTCTAGTCCTCATCCCTAAAATCCCAGGTGTTGATTCTCTGGATAAATTCAAGCCCATTAGCCTCTGCAATTCCTTCTATAAGATCATTGCCAAGGTTCTCACTTCCAGGCTCCTCAGAGTTCTCCCTCTGATTATCTCTCCTCAGGAAACTAACTTTGTCCTAGGTAGGCAGATCCTTGATTCAATTGTTTTGGTTCATGAGGTTATCCACTCTCTTGAGGTAGGAAAAAAGGAAGGCTTCCTTATTAAGTTGGACCTGTCAAAAGCTTATGACAGGGTTGATTGGAAGTTCCTCTTTGCTATTCTTCATGCCTTTGGCCTTGATGATCAAGTTTGCAAGCTCATCTCCCAGCTTGTGTCTTCACCCTCTTTGTCGGTTCTGGTCAACGGCCACCCCTCTCCTTTCTTCTCCCCCTCTAGGGGTCTAAGGCAAGGAGACCCCATCTCTTTGGTCCTGTTTGTTATCATGGTGAAATGCCTTGGCAAACTCATCCAGAAGAAGATCAGGGACATGTGTTTAGTGGGTTTCAGGCCTTCTTCGGGTCCATCCACTTTCACTCATCAGCAATTTGTGGATGACACAATTTTGGGGGGTGAAGCTTTAGTTCGAGAGGCTAGGACCTTCAAAAGCATTCTTAATTCCTACACTAGGGGTACTAGACAAGCTTTTAACTTAGACAAGAGCTCTATCTTCTTCCTCAACACTCCTCTAGAGAGGCAGAGGAAAATTGCTCGAATTCTGGGTTGTGGCATTGGGTCTCTACCGATGACTTATTTTGGGCTTCCTCTAGGCTCCAAACCCCTAGACTCCTTTTGGACAAGCATTATCGACAAATTCATCAAGAAACTTGCTGGTTGGAAAGTGGCCACCCTTAGTCAGGTAGGTAAATGCACCCTGGTTAACTCGATTCTCTAGAACCTCCCCACCTATGCCCTTAGTCTCATTGGGATTCCAGTTAAGTTTGTGGACAGAATGGAGAGGATTCAGAGGGACTTTCTCTAGACTGGAACTGATGACCACAAGAGATACCACCCGGTAGCTTGGGACTAGGTTTGCTTGCCCAAAAGCGAGGGAGGTCTTGGAATCAAGAAAATTTCTCACCTCAATCAATCCCTCTTAGCTAAACTCCCTTGGCACATCTTCCAAGGTATAGGGTTTTTGAGGGACATCTTGGCTAAGAAGTACCTGGGAGGCCTGTGTCTCTCCTCCATTTTCAAGGGGACCGAGATGTCATTGGGTTCTAACATTTGGAATGGTATCTTGAAGGCCCTTCCCCTTGCTAAATCCAGGGCCAAATGGAAAGCTGGAATGGGAGACAAAATCCTTTTTTAGCAGGATAGCTGGATTTTTCAAGAACCTCTCAATAACCATCCTTCATTCGGCAGGTGGGTGATTAGGCAATAGGCAGATATGGTATGTTGGTTAGGAACTACAGAAATGGGAATGAATGGCACAATCTGGCAGAGCTTTCACAGGATCTCGAGCCTTTGATGGCCTCTTTGTACGCTATCAACATCAACTAGATAGGCGATGCCTTAGTCTGGGGAGACTCTTCTGGAGGCCATTATACTGTAGCCTCAAGCTATCTTTCCCTTATGGGCACAGGGGAGAAACCTATTTGGGCCAAGGCTAGGACCCCTGGATTAACGCCCAAAATCAACATTTTCTTTTGGCTCCTCTTGCAAGACAAAATCCTTACCCTAGATAATTTAGCCAAGAGAGGCCAAATTATTCCTAGTAGATGCTACCTCTATAAGCATGACCTGGAAATGGTTAATCACATTTTCATTCACTGCCCCTTTTCCTCTAGAGTGCAGAGTCTTCTGACTTCCAATATGAACTTCTACTGGTGCCCGCCAGCCAGTATCCAGGATTTCTTCATTCAGTGGAGTAGCAACCACAAAGGCCTGGAATCCCAAATTTTGAGTTCCTAGATTATCCCACACTTTTGCTGGGGAATTAGGAAGGAGCACAACAACAGGATATTCAGAGATAGAGAAGCTCCTGAGGGTATTATAGTAGAGAAAATTGATGGCCTCATGAAAGAGAACTATTCCAAAACTAGAGATGGAAACATAAAGGACGGAGGGAAAATTAAGACCAAGAAAGAAGATAGGATCAAAAGAAGATAGCAGGCTACTTGGTCCTTCCCCCCTGAAAACTGGCATAAAGCCAATTTCGATGGAGTGGCTAAGGGGAACCCTGGTCCTGCCGGATGCAGTGGAATCATAAGAAACATCTTGGGAGGGGGCATTTCTGCTATCTCCTCCCCTATTGGTCACCAAACCAACCATTTGGCTGAAGCCAATGCGGCCAGACTCATTGTTAAGCTGGCCCTGGACTTAGGGATTGAACAAATGTGGCTTGAAGGAGACTCCCTAAATATAATAAATTGTATTTTACGAGTAACCAAACTATCTTGGACCATTGAAAGCATAATTGAGGACCTAAAAATGGACTTGAGAAAATTTAAAAATTACCACGTCAGCCATGTCTACCGTGAAGCTAACATGGTTGCTAATTGGTTTGCAAACGTAGCGGTCACATTCAATTCGGTGATGACATGGGGAAATAATAATCAATTTCCGACAGCGGCTATGGAGCTCATCCGAAAGGAGAAAATTCAAGGTACCAACTCAAAATCTTTTTATGATGATGAGACATGCTAAATCATGTTTTAAAAAGGGAATCATTTGGAGTTATGCAGAACCCCCACCATTTCATAATAATGTGTACGGATTACACGAGCAGAAGAAAGCCAGAGTTAAACCCAATAACACGCGCAGTAAAGCTCTTGTCCTTAACAATTTTTTCATCTTTGAGCTCTGCAATTCTGTTAAGGGTTTAGGGTTAGAGAGGCATAATATCGCAATGGTGGGAGAAAGGATTAGAAGAGAGCCATGGGGAGAAATGAAGAGCTGCAAAGAAAAAGGGAAGGTTTGGAAAAAACTCCAGAAGGGCAGCATAATCAGCTTCATGGAGAGGCTCCATGGTTTTGACGCGAGGGTTACTAAGATTATGGTTGAAACCTGACACAATGGAAAGGTCAAAATTGATGGTGTCTCCCACCAAATCACAGAGGGTCTCATTGCAAAGGTGACTGGATTCTCCCAGGAAGGCATGAGCTTCTTCAGGGATAAGAAGATGTCCGCCAATGCTGTCAACACTTTCATCAAGAACGACAAGGAGAAAAGCAAACTGGTAAAGATTGACACCTACTATGACATTGAGTCCATCAAGAAGTTCTGGGGGCTTTTTCTGAGGATCATCATAGAGTATGTCATTTTGTAGCCCAGGATTGATAGAGTCAAGACCCATCATTTTGTTTTGCTTAATCATTTTAGACATAAAGTGAAAATTTCCTTTCCTTTCTATATTTATACTTCTATGACTAAGAATATAAAGAGTTACAAGAAATGTCCTGTCAAGAACCCTTCCCTTCACGATGGTCTTCTGCTCCTCATTTTTGACTTTTTGAAAACCTAGACAAGAGTCAAGTCCATTGGGGTTTCGGGTGGCTCCTCGAAGGACACTGCCAGCTCAGACTCAGGGGAAGTGCACGTTGTGAAATCTGTCAAGTCTGAAACCCCAAAAGCCAAACCCTCTCCCCACTTCCCTAGTAGGAAGAGCCCCAGGTGCCCTCCCCCTAACCCCCCTTCCCCTCATCCTAAGGAGTCTAGTGATGAGTTGGATACGGAGTCGAAGGAGGCAGATTTGGTGGCAGAGAAGGAAAGTGAGTTGGAAGACGACAAGGAGAAAGATAATGACAAGAAGGAGGAGACCCCCTTGGTAACCCAAGATAACCCCAAGAAAAGGAAATTGGACCAGACCCCAACCCATGATCATCTTAGTGACTATGCTAATTTTCCCCCCAGCCCTACTATGCCCACCTCCCCCCTAGAGGTCCCCATTTCGCCCCTAGAAGAGATGATAGAAATCATGGTTGAAAAGGGAGGGGAGGCCATCAGGAAAAATAAGAGAAGAGCCTGGAGAAATTTCAATATGGATAGTGTCAGTATGGGCATTGTTAAGAACCTGCTAAAATCCAGGTGTTGGGGGATTTCGACAGTAGCACCCACTATGACGAGCTCCTTGACCCGACTCTTCTGGTTCTCTCTGACAATGTTTGTGAAACAGGTTTCAACTTTCTCAACAATGCAAAGAACAGCCTAATCGACAATTTTTACTCCATTAAGTGGCTTTTTTAGGAAATTGAGACTCTAAAGGACAGGTCCAACCAAACCAACAACAGGGGGGATGTCAAGGATCATGAGGCTAGAGGTAGCAAAGACCAGGTGGGCAGCCAGGAAAAAGATAGAAGCCAGGACCCCAAAGACAATCAGGAGGGCAGAATCACCCGACTCGAGTAGAAGGTCCAAAGGATAGATTCCATCCACCAAGTTGTGACTAAACAGGTTATGGATACCCTCCATACCTTGAATGAAAACATTGTTAATCTGGGGGGACTATCTAACCAATTTCGATCTTGTGGGGAATGTGGAGCAGAGTACAGACCACGAAACCAGCCGAGAAGATCCTCAGAAAGAGACTAGAATCCAAGAAAGTTAGGGGGACTAGATGCATTTCCTCCCCACGATCTAGGAGGAAGAGGCCAACCAAAAGGAAAGTGACGCTGTAGAAACCCTGCAGGCAATAGAAAAGAAGGGACACTAGTATGCCCACCAGGCTCTATTCCTGGCCTTTGTTTCTCAGGCTTCGAGCCTTTTTGTTTCTGGCCTTTTGAGGCAGCTCTTTTTTCTGTCTTTTTTTCTTTAAGTTGTTTTATGCTGTAAAAATTTGGGTTTCAGGATCCCTATAAAACCTGTTTTCCTAATCAAAAACAATAATTAATATTCACATTATAACCTAATCATATATTATCTAACCTTGTATTATTTCTCCTCAATTATTTTACAAGACCAGTCAAGAATATTGTTACATCACCAGTAATAATATAATCATTGATTATGGCAAGTACCGATATCAATCAACAATACATGAAACAAATAGATCTATAATGAGAATAGGGAGAATACTAATAAATAGCAATATCAATGATAAAAATCAATGTGTCCACCAAAAAATACTCCAATGTATAGGCATCTCAATTCAAATAAAAATCATCTCTAGGAAAACAAGTGGAAGACTATATGAAGGCTGCTAAAAGAGCAGGACACGCACACATCTATAAAGCAAGAAGATTGGTTATTAGTATATAAATTAATTAGAGGCACCCATGGCATATTGCATTGAGCATGACATTCATAAACACCTCTATCAGATATTAAGGTGATAAGTGTGTATACTGTCACTACTGGTATTTCCATGCATCAACATGATCAGGCCTCACTTCTAATTCATGTACTGGATTATACATTGTTGCTGTGTTGTTATACTAGCCAACATTATGGGGCTTACATTATCAATTGTCCTTAATGACTCATAATGTTTGGGTAATCATCCATGATTTATTCATAATAATCATGAAGGACAAATAAATTGGTTATGAAAGGTGATGACTTTCCACCATGTCTCTTCATATCCCAAAGCACATATACATACAATTTGATTGACTCTCCAAAGGTAGATAAGAAGAATTGATTTTATAAATTATATATTCCCTTTTTGGAATCTCTCAACTATAGAGAATTGAAAGTTGTAATAGCAATTGCTGGTGCAAGCAATACAATTGTATATCGGAGACAACATCCATTGAAGAGCATATAGCATCAAATACACATCAAAGACAATTTGTATAATAGAGACAATTGCATATATAAAACATCATAATATCAAAAATGGCATATCCTTGCCTCAGATCATTGTTATCCTATAACTTCCAGCATACATCGAAAGTAACAATTATCATTTGGAAGTACAATTTTAGAGCGTTTATACAATGTAGTAGTCATCATACATGGCTATCATAGTATGTGACAAGATTTCTATAGTGTAGAATAAATATCATTAATATGTTCATTGAATAATCTAGGTCAAAATGTAATCCAATGCTCTCATTAATAATACATGTGGAATATGAAATTGAATTCATCACCGGCTAGTGTAATTTTGATGTGGCGTTAGCCCACTCTTTAATTGCATGCATACATACATACATGTATGTATGTATGTATGTATGTATGTATGTATGTATGTATGTATACAACACACAACTTCAAACTGGTATATTCTAAAGTGCCACATATCAATTTTAGTGATCTCATAAATAGACATAAAGGTTAATCAAAGAGGTAGTTAAGTTATAATAACCTCTATATTATACATTGAGCTCAAAGGATATTAATACACTTTACAAGGCCCCTTTTATATTTCCTCAATATATCAAATTCTTATATAATAAAATTGGAAATCATAATTTGATAAATTACAATAGACATAATCAAACATATGCTAGCACCATATCAAAAGGTCAAAGAACATACAAATAGGCAAAATAAAGCATATTTATTATGTTAAGGATATTAAGAATCTTCAAGAAGCATTCTCCACATTCATTATCGTAACAATGGAAGCATGAGAGTCTATATATGCAGAATATTGAATAGGGGAACATTGTCACTTAGCCAAAATGGAGAAATTGAGAAATGATTGGAGTTCCCTAAATTTCTTCTTAACAAAAAAAAAATAATTTAAAAATCCTTAAAATTCATATAGAACATTTGGAAGTATGGTGTTTGAGTTTGGATATTGACATATTTTATGAGCATGGCAGGTGGCCATCAAGCTTGTAGTTTATTTTCCCTATTGCTTATAGTTAAATTAAATTGGACTAAGAAGAATTTTGGATCTGCCTTAATTTTAAAGTATTGATTTGTTAGTTCATAGCACAAATTGAGAAGCTACACTTGTGCTTGTCAATTAATTTGCCTAGTTATTATCAACATTTGAGGGTTGTCTCCCTGATTGAGATGTTCTAGGAAAGGGGAGCTTGAGTTATATAATATGCTGGGAAGAGAAGGCATTCACTTGAAATCTAAAAGAAAAAAATATTTTTTTCATGGGCTGAACATTATCCCTCTCTACATAAAGATCAAGCTTTTTGAAAAGGGACACCCTTCAGAGTAGATCACCTTTTAGATTAACATATGGAATAACAATTGTCTTCATTCTTGATAGTAAAAATGTTTAATAAGTTGTAATAGTTTAATGAATCTCAATTTTTGTAATGACCCCTTTTATAAATCTTTGACCCAAAGTTCAAATTCCGTATAAGTTAGGAAGTCATTTAGATTAAACTTGCCTTGGATCCTTAATTATTCAACATTTGAAGAGTTGAGTATTATCAATTTATTATTTTAATCTATTTAGTAAGTTTCATTCTATAATACCAAGCAATCTTCTCTCTCCGGGTTATGACTATCTGGAGATGGTAGATTGATGATGCAAAGGGCGCGTGAAACAAGCTACAAGCAGCTCCCTAGAGGATACCGTCAGGTGCTCAAATTTACTCCCCCTTTCCCTCCACCCACACCCTATCTGAAGATGTCATAGCTCAGATGAGAGCAAAGCTTCCTGGGCTATAGTTAAAAATACATTTTTTATGGTAATTCGTAAGGTTGCTGTTTAAGTATAATGTAACAATCTCTTTATTATCATGAGTATTTACACTTTATCACTATTTGATTATATATATAAAGATTTTACTCATGCGATTCCATATTATTAATATATATCTAAATATCTATAATAATATCTATATTTTGATATGTATATATAATATTTCTTACTATATAATTTTGAACATATATCACCAAATATATATCTGGCATTTCTCCCTCTCATTTGATTTACAAACATATATTTTAGAGGTTGCGATCTCTTATTTATAATATTATAAATCTTCTCTAGATGATGATATTTATCTAATCTTTTAGATATCATTATACTATACATCTTACATACATATATATCATCATTATTAAGATATCTATTATTTTCATATATAACCTTTCCTTGATTACTGAACACATTATAACTATATTGCTATGGTTAAATAATGTGTGAGGAAACATTAGAAACATACCTTCGTTCATAATACCATACTTGATTATGCAAGCTATTCGAATTGTTATTAAATCATTCATCTTGAATATCAAACAATAAACCATACCTTATGTAAAATCTTCGATGCATGGGTCTTTCGTTCACAATGTTAGGTCAATCAAGTCAGCATACCTTTCTTGGTGATAGTATTGGAATTCTCACTTGTTTGGCTAACATGGCATATTTATCCACCATGGCTCCTTTTAGTTAAGCTTAATATAACGCATATGATACCAATCTACGTAATTTACTCTGTATTAATGATAATGGACTGATTATAGATGATCAGTTCCGCGGCATGGTAGTTTAATTATCCTTTAGTACATCAATTGGCAGTGGTGACAGGTGCCGAGCAAGTGATTTGTATGCGGCTTACAATATTTTTATCTCCTCTTTATTATGTCTTCTATTTACCTTGTGCCGTATTCACATGTCCTCCTTGACTTATCAATATACTATATCTCGGGTATTTCTTGATAATTATAAATGTTCTCAATGCTGATGAAAATTTCAAATTTTTCTTATCAGAGTAACTGTGCCTAATGAGATCAATAACTGTATCGCTAACTATATGAAGAATTAGCAGCTCAATACAAGTATGATCGCCTTTTCTGAGTTATCGTCTTATAATCATGCAAGAAATTGGGTTTGATAACGTAAGAGGAAATATAACCTATAGCTTTTCCAGAATGATCACCCTCTAACCATGCAATCTTTTGATGTCGTCTCTAATTAGTTATTGATGCATCGTGCGTTCTTGGCTTTGCAACAGGTTGATAGACACCACCTTCACATGACTTCTCTTAAGACTCTTAGAGCATTCCGATATGCCATAAAATAGATACCAACCTTTCTATATATCCTTTGGACAAGTTAATGACTCTCCCTTAATACGTGGTGAGGAGGCATGATGGGAAACGTTGTATCTCAAAAGGTCATGACTCTTACAAACAAACTGATTCAGTAGTGTACCAAATCGTACCTCTTCCTTGTAGCTAATAACATTAGTTAATTAACCAACTTCACATCAGATTAGTTCCTTACTAAGGTGGTGATAATGTATGATTTGTTTTATACCTTTAATCAGTCTCAATCTCTCTCTCTGGACAACAATTACTCATTTCATAGCTAGCGATACCCGTATTATCTTTCTTTTAACACTGCAATTGCAATCTCAGATTGTAAAAGAAGTAAGGATGCCACCAAGATAAAGAGAATATTCTCTCTAAATGTCTGATAACATAGCAAAGGTCTATATAAACCTGATGACCGGTAATAACTTTGGTCTATGAAAGTAAGGGATATGAAGATAAGCTTTAGTTATATACAAAACTTAAAAATTAAAATAGATTATTATACATTGAATATACATATATATATTGAAGATTATTATTTGGATTTTGCTAACATTATTATTAATATTGATAATTAGCAATCATTACTATTATATATAACAATTAATCATGAGAACGTATATATATATTCATTATAAAATAATAGTCAAATTGAATATATTTATTTACATAATTAAGGCTCATGATAGTCCGCCTTTCTTGAATTTGCTTGTCCTCAAGCAATAATCACGTTTTATATTTATTTCACCCTTATAACCTAGATGTAAGTTAATCCTAATTCGATTTATAGTTTAGTATTACCTTACCATAGTCAGGTAGATGCTTTACAATATAAATGATATGAATTATATGTATATATTATACTAATATTATTACAATTATAATAATGATAGTCTTTTGTAGAAAATATTTCCTTAATTAAATTATTTATTATCAAATTCTAGGATGGGAACATCACAGACCTACCCTTCAAATACAAAATTATTGCTCTTGATAGATTGAGAGATACTCATGGAGTAAATTGTTTAGAGACATAACAATTATGAACTGAATGCATTAATAAGGTACACACACTCTTTACGAAGCCATGTTGCAACACCTTATACATGAATCAAACATGTAACTATGAAGTATTCACCCAAATACATATAAGCATGACTCATATACACCAATACACATAGAGAATAAAATATCTACACTAATATATATAATGCCAAAAGCATATGAATACATAGGGCATAAATCATATGCATGATTGTACATAAGATAGGAAGCGTAAATCATACATATAGTTTGTATTCATAAAGCATAAGTCTACTAAAGTCAAATAGTTTACATGCAAAACATGAATTCACTTATCATGTAAATATTCTTTAGTACTTAGAATAGGAATTTATTCAAACTAAGAGGCTGCATATCATGAAATTGTCATGAATTTATAGAATTCAATAAGCATACACATAAATGCTCACAATACACACTTATTTATTCAATTAAGCCGTGAAGCATATATGTAGCACATACAATGAAGCACATGAATTCACTTAAATCATGAAGTACATTGGTGAAACATAAAAAAGTGAATACATGGTAAACACATAAAGTATGAAGTAGTATACTCAAATACACACCAACATATAATGCATGGAATAGTGTTCATATACATTTGGACATATAAAGCATAAGTACATGTTATGCATGTAAGACATGAAGCAAGAATTATGAGTACATGTAAGACATGGCTAATGAAAATGAATGCACCTAGCACAATCATAACATAATGTACAAGGCATACTTATGAATTCATTTAAATCATGAGGAATACATTTAGCATATACCATGCACATGAATTCACTTAAGTCAAGGAGCATATATGTGAATAAAGCATGCACATTAGTTCATTTAAGTCATTGAGTATTTATGAAGATACATCTAGAACATAAAGAAATAAAGCATATAAATGAGCTTTAGGAAGTGTTCAAAGAGGCATGTACGTAAAGTGTGAAGGATACATTCAAGGCATGAAGCATACACATAAGCATGAAGTGGACACATAAAAGAGTATATATTAAACTCGAAATAAACACATGTAGTCATAGGACCTATACATTCACACACACAACACATAAAGCACATCAAGCCTAAAGTATACTTAAAACATAGAGAACATTCATGAAGCCATATAAATGCACACAAGAAAATACATATATGTAAGACACTCACAACATGAGGTATCACACCGAATTACATACCAAGCATAAAGACATGAAGTAGTGCATAAGTACACATAAACACATCATAGATAGTGATATAAACACATATAAATTTTTAAGACATGAAGAAATACATAAGTATATTTCAAACACATGGGGAAATGAAACAATACACAAGACATATATGAGGAATGTGCTCATGAGTTATTCCTACATGAAGTTGCAACCACAATGTATACATATGAACATATGATGACATGATGAATGTAGGTGATTGTATAAAGACATGAGGTAGACATATTAAACACGAAGCATACACGCTGATGCATGAAGACACAAAATATACACATTGAAAACATGAAGCATACACGCTGATGCATGAAGACACAAAGTATACACATTGAAAACATGAAGCATGCACGCTGATGCATGAAGACACAAAGTATACACATTAAAAACATGAAGCATACACGCTGATGCATGAAGACACAAAGTATACGCATTGAAGACACAATGTAGACACATCATACATAAGCTTGATTAGATGCTAGATTTTATAATGTGCAATAACTTTACTTCTTCATATAGGGCACATGAATCTTTCTCTCTCCCCATTACGATCATCGTGAGACAGTAGATTGACGGTGCAGAGGGCGCATGGAACAAGCTCCAAGCAGTTCCCTGGAGGATATCCATCAAGTGCCCAAATTTACTCCGCCTCTCCCTCCACCAACTCCCTATCTTAAGATAGCATAATGTGGACGAGAAATAGACCCCTATGTACTATAATTGGAATATGTTCTTAATGTCATCCAGATTTCTTAGGAATTACATAGATATATTATATATATATATATATACATATATATATATATATATATTATAATTGGATATATATCTAAATTTCATATTTATAGATTCACATCTATATATATTAAGAATTATTTATATCTTTCACCAAACTTCTCTACCGACATGCCTTAGAAAAAATAATTGAGTTAGTTTGATCTATACTAAATGTATATAATCTCGTGATATTTCTAAGTTTTCTAGTAATTTATGGCAATATTTCCTCTTTTTTATTATACATTTGCAAAATTTCCACAAGATGGTAGGAACTAGGCTCTGCTAGGATTTGGTTTGTCTGTTCCATAATATTCATTAGATAATTGGTCACTCCATCTTTCTCATTTTTTCATTTACTATTTTTACAGGATGGCAGGATCATGCTCTGATACTACTTGTAATGACCCCTTTTATAGATCTTTGACCCGAAGTTCAAATTTCGTATAAGTTAGGAAGTAATTTAGATTAAACTTGCCTTCGATCCTTAATTATTCAACATTTGAAGAGTTGAGTATTATCAATTTATTATTTTAATCTATTTAGTAAGTTTCATTCTATAGTACCAAGCAATCTTCTCTCTCTGGCTTATGACTATCTGGAGATGGTAGATTGACGATGCAAAGGGCGCGTGAAACAAGCTACAAGCGGCTCCTTGGAGGATACTGTTAGGTGCTCGAATTTACTCCACCTTTCCCTCCACCCACTCCCTATCTGAAGATGTCATAGCTCAGATGAGAGAAAAGCTTCCTGGGCTATAGTTAAAAATACACTTTTAATGGTAATTCGTAAGGTTGCTATTTAAGTATAATGTAACAATCTCTTTATTATCATGAGTATTTACACTTTATCACTAATTGATTATATATATAAAGATTTTACTCATGCGATTCCATATTATTAATATATATCTAAATATCTATAATAATATCTATATTTTGATATGTATATATATAATATTTCTTACTATATAATTCTGAACATATATCACCAAATATATATTTGGGATTTCTCCCTCTCATTTGATTTACAAACATATATTTTAGAGGTTCAGATCTCTTATTTATAATATTATAAATATTCTCTAGATGATGATATTTATCTAATCCTTTAGATATCATTATACTATACATCTTACATACATATATATCATCATTAATAAGATATCTATTATTTTCATATATAACCTTTCCTTGATTACTGAACACATTATAACTATATTGCTATAGTTAGATAATGTGTGAGAAAACATTAGAAACATACCTTCTTTCATAATACCATACTTGATTATGCAAGCTATTCGAATTGTTATTAAATCATTCATCTTGAATATCAAACAATAAACCATACCTTATGTAAAATCTTCGATGCATGGGTCTTTCATTCACAATGTTAGGTCAATCAAGTCAGCATACCTTTCTTGGTGATAGTATTGGAATTCTCACTTATTTGGCTAACATGGCATATTTATCCACCATAGCTCCTTTTAGTTAAGCTTAATATAATGCATATGATACCAGTCTACATAATTTACTCTGTATTAATGATAATGGACTGATTATAGATGATCAGTTCCATGACATGGTAGTTTAATTATCCTTTAGTAGATCAATTGGCAGTGGTGATAGGTGCCAAGCAAGTGATTTGTATGTGGCTTACAATATTTTTATCTCCTCTTTATTATGTCTTCTATTTACCTTGTGCCGTATTCACATGTCTTCCTTGACTTATCAATATACTGTATCTCGGGTATTTCTTGATAATTATAAATGTTCTCAGTGCTGATAAAAATTTCAAATTTTTCTTATCAGAGTAACTGTGCCTAATGAGATCAATAACTGTATCGCTAACTATATGAAGAATTAGCGGCTCAATACAAGTATGATCGCCTTTTCTGAGTTATCTTCTTATAATCATGCAAGAAATTGGGTTTGATAACGTAAGAGGAAATATAACCTATAGCTTTTCCAGAATGATCACCCTCTAACCATGCAATCTTTTGATGTCATCTTTGATTAGTTATTGATGCATCATGCGTTCTTGGCTTTCCAACAGGTTGATAGACACCACCTTCACATGACTTCTCTTAAGACTCTTAGAGCATTCTGATATGCCATAAAATAGATACCAACCTCTCTATATATCCTTTGGACAAGTTAATGACTCTCCCTTAATACGTAGTGAGGAGGCATGATGGGAAACGTTGTATCTCAAAAGGTCATGACTCTTACAAACAAACTGATTCAGTAGTGTACCAAATCGTACCTCTTCCTTGTAGCTAATAACATTAGTTAATTAACCAACTTCACATCAGATTAGTTCCTTACTAAGGTGGTGATAATGTATGATTTTTTTTATACCTTTAATTAGTCTCAATCTCTCTCTCTGGACAACAATTACTCATTTCATAGCTAGCGATACTCGTATTATATTTCTTTTAACACTGCAATTGCAATCTCAGATTGCAAAAGAAGTAAGGATGTTGCCAAGATAAAGAGAATATTCTCTCTAAATGTCTGATAACATAGCAAAGGTCTATATAAACCCGATGACTGGTAATAACTTTGGTCTATGAAAGTAAGGGATATGAAGATAAGCTTTAGTTATATACAAAACTTAAAAATTAAAATAGATTATTATACATTGAATATATATATATATATATATATATATATATATATATATATATATATATATATATATATATATATATATATATATATATATATATATATATATATATATATATATATATATATTGAAGATTATTATTTGGATTTTGATAACATTATTATTAATATTGATAATTAGCAATCATTACTATTATATATAACAATTAATCATGAGAACGTATATATATATTCATTATAAAATAATAGTCAAATTGAATATATTTATTCACATAATTAAGGCTCATTATAATTTTCTTGTGTTATGTATCAAAAGAATATATAATATACAAAATATAGTGTTCATGAACATTTATAAGTTGTTGTCTATCCACATTCAGACTATGTTATTAAAATTGTATCAAAGCTCAACTCTTGCCAGCCTATGAATCATGGAGGGAATTTTGACAAAAAGAAGGGAAAACCGTTTTCAAGATAAACTTATGGAAATTCATAAAAGCCAAGTTAAAATGATTAAGCTATTAGAAAAAAAAGTTGAAGGCTTAAAGAACCATGCAAAATTTATAAGTACAATAGAACCATAATAGAAACAATTGAACCTTAGGTATAAGTATGTCATCTTTGAGATATCTCCCACACAAGGCCTAGACATACCCCATAGATTCATCTTGCATACCTTGATACCAATATGATGCAGAGATAGGTCAATCCAACCACTTAACCAAATTAGTCTATGAAATGTATAATAAACCACAAATTTTTCCAACTTTCGGTTAAAGATTTCCTTTGAAATAGAATCAATTGGTTTTCTCACAACCTAAGGCTCTCACCACATCTTCTAAGGTTGATCTTATCACTTTGTAACATATTTAAAACTCTCACAAAGTTTTACAAAAAAAAAAGATAATGAAAACTACCAAAATGATCACAAATGGGTGAATCTCCTTATAGTCCTACAAAACCTAATTTATGACCTTTTCATAAAATTTCTCAAAAATTTTTAATAAACATATTATATATCATAGTTGATAGTGGGATCTATATAAGATATGTGAAATACATGTACAGGTCCTTTGGACCAACTATATAGAATGTGCAATTTTAATTTTGTTCACACGTGCAAGCTAGAGATCTCATACTAGCTAAATCAACTAATACTTGTTTAGTATTCACAAAAACTCATGCAACTTGTATTCATGATTATCAGTTAAATAGATTTGATCTATTAATTTTAGTCTTGTGTATGGATGACCTTGTTTGTTAGTTTTTCTATTCATCATTCCTTTTTCCAATATGTTCTATTACAAAATCTATCTAGTATTTTGGTTATGACATTAGAAATTTGTTGTTTGAAGTTTTAACAAATGTTTGTGATCCCTTCAATTATATTAGGCTATAGATATTTGGAACATGATAAATACGATTTAGCCTAATTTTACAAACCTCTATGGTTTTGGCAGCAACTGAGTATCACAACAATCCATTAGAGGTAGTATTGAAGGGCATTTGAAACAACAAATCAAATGGGAGCTTAATTTTTTCTTCTTGCATCACTACTCTGGTGCACTTTCCAAATTCACTCCTCAAATTCACTACACATCAAGAAGCACCCCATATTTCATGCATTGAAATCAGCACATTAACTTAAAAATAACTTACTATAGATTTGTGATGCCAAAAGATCTATATGTGAACCCACCTCCTCCTACCCAAAAACACTTTAGCACAACAAAACAATGAAAACTCTGTTTCAATTTTATTTTATTTTTCTAATATAATCTCGTGTTCATCACTATTTCAATGTTTTCATGTTCATCATTATTTTGATATTTTTGGGAGCATTAAAAAAAAAAAAAAAGAATTTCACAAGGCAATTTGGCCTCTCATCGAAAATAGAGGCCAAATGTACTTGTGGTAGCTTAGATCAAAGCCCATCTCCATTGGCTAGAAGTTGGCAATTAGGTTTTGAAAAGAAACTTCAATGCTTTGTGGGCTTGCCATTTTGTAGTGAGCATCAATTGCATAAGGGAAGACTAGTGGGTTCTTTCTGACCTACCTAGCATCCTTCAAGATTTTGTGAGTCATTACAAGAAGTTCTTCACCACTTAGGGACCCTCTATAGCACATGCCCATGCATTACAAGCCTGCCTTGTTGCTACAATAAATAGGCTTTCTCCTAAGCAATATCCCTTTTGTGAGCTATCATCTCCATTGTGGATGATAAGGCCCCTAGTTGTAACAGTTTCTCGTTTGAATTTTACAAAATCCTATGGGATGATATTGGCCCTAATTTCCATTAGGTCTATCAAGAAGCTTACAATTCTCATTCGCAAGGAAATATTATTAATAAAGGTAATATCAAATTTATACCTAAAGTTGGTGATCCTAAGGAAATCTATAATTAGAGATCCATCACTTTTTTGAATGTCTCTTACAAGACTATTGCCAAGGCTCTTTCCCTTAAAATTTGGCATCTGCTCTCTCAGATTGTTCATCTTGAACAAACTAGTTTCATTAAATCTAGATACATTTTGGATAATAGTATTTTTCTTTGGGAAGGTATAGAGTCAGCTTGATAGTCCCAACAATAGACCTTATTTCTTAAGATTGACTTTTCCAAAGGTTATGACCAGATTGAATGACATTTCATTTTGGTCATGCTCCAAGTGCTTGGGTTTGGCCCAGTCTTCCAGCAATTAGTTCAGATGCTCTTTGGTGATGCCTCTACTTGTATTACCATAAATGGTCAACAATTTGAAGCCTTTAGGCTCTATAGATTTATCTCTCAAGACTTCCCTTTAGTGCCTTCTCTTTATGTGTTGGTGGTCAAAGGATTTGACTATCTTCTTTCCAATGCTATCTCTCAGGGTCTAGTGAGAGGCATTTCTCTTTTGGATTCCACTATGCAACTTGTGAATGTCTATTTTGTTGATGAATCTTTTCTTACCCTTTTGGAGGATGAAGCCAATATTGCCAACGCCTTACAATGCTTAGATTTTTTTACCTTGCCTCTGGGTCTGCTATTCAATAGCACAAGACCCTTTGTTATAGACAATCCTTCTTGCCAGGCCCTTAATGGCTGCAATGATACAAGTGGAAATGGGTTCAACATGGAAAAATATTTAACTTTCTTGGCATTCCATTTTCTTTTCAAGCTTCTCTCATGCAGCTATGGAATGTTTCCCTAGCACGGATTGAGAAGAAATTGGACTATTGGATCACCAAGCCTCTCTCCCTTGTAGGAAAATTATAGATTTTTTCTAAAGTGTTGGCTGTCACACATGTCTACTACTCCTCATGTTGGGTCCCTTCCAAAGCATCATACCTCAAGCTTGAATGCCTCCTAAGGGATTTCCTCTGGGCCTCTAATGCTGTGTATCATGGATTTTATAGAGTTTCCTAGAATTTTTGGTATTTTCCCAAAGATTGTGGTGGTCTTGGACTACTTCCCACTTGCAAATAGGGGATTACCATATGTGCTAAGTGGGTCATTTAGGCTCTCACTAGTGATGAGGCCTAGAAAGTCTTGTTGCAATATTATATAGCTTCTAGATTTTTGATTACTCGGCCTACCTAGAAGGGGACTGGCTTTCAAAAAATTCTTGTGACCATTGAACCTGTGCAGATTTAGGGTACTTTTGTTGCTAAAAGCATTTGGAAATCTTGGGAAGCCATCATGTCATGACTTTGCCGGACTAGAAATGGGTTTAGAGATGGGCTCTCTATGAACCAGCAAAACTTGTGGTGATCTCCCCAATTTTTTTTTTCAAGGTGTTCCGCTAGCTAAAATCCAAGGATCTAACACACTATGCTTATTTAATAGGGGAATCAAGACACCCAAAGATTTTTTTCCAGGGTTACTATGGGCCTTAGCTCATGGGAGGACTTGCAAGTGTAGTTCAAGCTTATCCATCCAAATTTATAGATAGTTGATCTTCTAGTTTCTATAGTGCCTTCCCATCTATTACACAAGCTTGGAATTCACTTATCTCACTCATGGTGGAAAGATTGTTAGTGGTATCTTGCCACTCCTATGACCAGTTACAAACGTAGATTGGTTTATTAGTGGCTAGTTCTCCACCTTCCAATGGTTGATACTCTCAATTAACATTGGAATTTTTAATCCTCTCATAAGACTTGAAGTCTTAGATTTGCCACAGTTTGGAACACCACCATGGAGCCAAAAATTGCTCACTTTTCTCAGTGCCTCCTTTTCTAAGGGTTGCCTTTGGAACCTTGACTTCAACATATGGGAGTCTCAAACCCTAGATGTCCTTTTTTAGTCAATTGAAAAGCTTCCTATATATTTTTTGGTTTTGCAGGTGAACCTAGAACTATTGGCTCTGGATACATTATTTTTTAAAGCCTTTTCACCCAAAGCCTTTTACATGGCATATGGTTGTGCTGGGAGATTCACCAAATCTTCATTTCGAGTGTTCACAAATATGGCATGCTTTTAAAATGAAGATTTTATTTACAATTTGGAAGGATTACAATGTTGTTTTATTCTCTCACAACTTTAATGATATACATGTTGCTATGTACTCTAAAGCACATTTTTGTAATAATGTCATGATGTAGATTCAAGTACAAATAGACAGGGTCGTGCTTGAGGTTGATCACCTATAGGAGCGTTTAGCACATTATGGAAATGTCCCTTTTATGGTTGCCTAGGTACCACCGGATGCCTTATCTAGTGATCATACTCCTCCTCATTTTTGTTAGATAAGCCAGAGCAGTTCTACATGTCACTCTCATACTCCTAGGTTGTTGCCTCATTGCCACTCTCCTAGTAGTAGTTTCAGTAGTCATCGTCACTCGGCCTCGCCTCCATGGAGGTTGGGTTTGGGTTGGTCCCATGTGGATCCTCTTTTTGCTCCTTATGTGGACTGGCCTTATGCTCATAGAGACCCCAAGTGGGATTTCCCTCGGCTGGACTTAGCTATCTCTCTACTTAGGCCAGAGGGAGAAAAAAAACCTAATGATGTTGTTATCGCCCCTACCAATGGTTGGGCTCCACCTGAGCTAAATGCCAAGCCCAAGGACTTCTAGGGTTCTAATTATAAGTACCCTCTCTTGGTTGGCATTGCTCTTGCAGCCTGAGGGCTTTATTTATTTTGTTAATTCTTTTTTTAATGAATAGTTGTCATATCTGACTTAGTTTCAAGTGAACTCGGGGGGTTGATCTTGTATCCCCCAACCACTTTTTGTGTGTATATGTATCTTTAATATTTAATTATTAGGAAAGGTCTACTTATAAAAATAGAAATAAAATCAATGGTCTTCAAAAACATACTCACCTCAACTAGCGCCCGTGCATGCAGACCTCCAAACCTCTCATCCATAATACCCAAATGATAAAACAATCTCAAACCTTTTTCCTTTTTTTAATTTATGAGCCTGCATTGGTTGAAATATTGACCAAATTGGGCTCATAAATATTAAAAGCCAAATTTGGTCAAATTTTTGACCAAATCAGGCTCATAAACAAAACAAAAAAGAATCTAACAAGCCAAAAAAGGCCTTGGTCGAAATTAAAGATAAAAAATTGACCTCAAATGTATTAGTGTTAGTAGCATGATGTCTATTCTGAAGGTCTATAGGAGCCTCTTGAATTACTTCTTAAAGAAATAATTTTGAATTATCATCCAATCCATATTGATGAGTAAATTCATGGTTGTCCAACCCCCCAAAATACAATAGTTGTATATTTTTATGTCTTTTCTCATGGTTCAAGTCCAAATCATAATAATAGTTTTAGTGGGATATAAAATCATCATTAATTTTAGTATCTTTTTTCTTCTTCATACTCATTTCTATGTGAACATAGTTGTATCCCCTTCATCTTCATTTTAAAAAGTCCATAAAACTAAATTGTTAAATCTTTTTCTTCACTCTTCTATCTAGAACTTGATCTAATGTTGTTAAGACAAGCATGCTATTATCTTTTAAAAACCATACAACTCAACAAATAAATTTAAAAACATTTAATTGTTCTTTCCCACAAAGATGAGAAACCCATTAAATATTTTAGTTATCTCTTTTTCAACACTTTATTCTTTTCTCATGCAAAAAAAAAAACCATACAACTCACAAATAAATCTAAAAACATTTAATTATTCTTTACCACAAATGAGAAGCCCATTAAATATTTCTGTTATATTCTCTTTTTTAGCACTTTATTCTTGTTCATGCTCTTGTTATATTCTCTTTTTCAACACTTTATTCTTGCTCATCCTCTTACTATCCAAAATGGTATCCAAAATGGCTTTGTTAATTAACGATTTCTAGTAGATCTGATTTCTCACTAAAAACATCATAATTTTTCTTTGGCTCAAATATTAGTATTTTTAAATTAAGGACCTTCTCTTTGCAATATGCTCCAACATGCAAGTCATAAACTGTGTCTCCAAATTTTGTTCTTGGTTCATTAAAATACTCATTTTCTACTCTTTTGTAGCTAAATCTTGCACAAGATTTGATCGATATATTGACTCTTATTTCTACAACACATCTAATTTCTTTTCAAAAGAAGAGTCATAGTGGGTGGAATTGGATGTATTGAATCTTTGAATGCCTTTTTTAAAAGAGTACTTTGGAAAAGTAGAAACTAATTGGGTTTATTTGATTTTAGCCTATATCAATAGATGCCTCCTCTTCTCCTCTCTCACAACAACCTCCCTTGCAATATTATCTCCATGTTTCCTTATTTGTGCATCCACCACTTGTTGAGGTTTCTTCTTGTGTATTCACTACTTACTGAGATTGGTAAGCTTGGAAAGTTCACTCCCTTTTCTGCATATCAAACTATTATTCTCTTTCATAGACCTCAACTACTATTGAAAGTTTTAAAGAATATCATCTAATTAACTTTTGCAACTTGTTGGGGTCAATCATAAAAAAATCATGATGGCTTAGAAAAAATGGCTATCTTGGAGATTTTGATATCCAAAAGCATGCTTCTAGGAAGGTTGAATAGGGGTCCATAGGCATGCTTCCAGGAAGGTTAAATAAGGGTACATTGCTGGTATGCATATGGAGTTTTTTTTTTCACAACTTGCTACTAAAAAAATATTTGGAATGCAACTAGAAGTATAAGTATTTTGATATAGCTAATAGGCTAGTGCATAAGGAACTCTTTTACATAAAGTAGGATGGAAAGCCATGCTTCTATTGATATTTTTCTACAAAATTCATATAATCTAAAAAGTTAGTAAAATAATTAGAAACTATTAAAATAAAACAATTTCTCCAACATACAAGAGTAAGAATGGAAAATTGTGAGTCTTCTTAGAATGGAAAATAGTGAGTCTTCCTCCCTTAAGACATTCAAGTGGGTACTTATATCTTCACTGAACAATGGAGAGTTCCAAAACTTAGACCATTTTTTTAAAAACCCACAGTAACAAAGAGATTTCCAAAGAATTTCTACATCATCTCCAATTTTCTTCCAAACACCATAGTCTCAGTATACTTAGAGTTCATCTTCACAACCTTCACCTACCCCTACTATAAGTATTCTATCTAGTCAAATCCCATCTCCACATCTAATAGCCTTCTTTGCTAATTCCCAATTTTCATCATTGAACTTAATTGGCCAACTCCATGAATTATCAACATATCCTATCTTTATTACACTTGCTTCATGTATGAAGTATCCCCAACAATAAAGTTACGCATCTATGCCCTTAAAAAAATTTGCTCTTGTAAAAAAATTGTACGCCAAGATGTTTCTTTCCACATGTTTCCATATACTTTGGGAGAATTTTCGACATAGATCCATCTCAAATTGGAAAATTCTGCATATAAATATTTCCTTAATCAATTTAAATTGTATATAAATCCCATTGTGTTGCACTACCAGTTTATTATATCAATGAAGGATCTCCATGATCCTATTTCCATGTTTAATCATCACTTTTGTAAGCTGAGGTAGTTTCTATTTAGGTTTGTACATAAGGCTTTGTATCCTCTCACTTTAATTTTCTTACCATGTCTTTTTTATGCTAACATCGATACTTTAGAAAAGGTTTATAACAAAGCTTTCACATTCACCAGATGGATGGATCCTCAAGGTGGAGGAAATTCTAATTCTCCATCACCTCAAATAGTGTTGCTATCTAAAAAAGTAATAAACCTCCTTTTATCAATCATAACTACTACTAAACTCTACCTATATTACAAAAACTACTTCCTCACCAACAACTAGATTTGACAAATGAATTAAGCCACTAACCAAACATGAAAAAAACTTGGTTTTCAAGATTGGTGGAAATAAAAAGAATATATCCCAATTATCTAATTATATCACCTAAATGAAATTAAATCCATCATCAAACTAGGGCAGTTATCAAATATAATATTTTTCCTTGAATAGTTATCCCTAGAACTAGAATCATAACTATAATTTCTACAACAACAACAACAATAAGAATAACAATAATAATTCATAGCAATCTTTTGTTAGAGTACAATGAGAAAACTAAAGTTGGAATTATTTTGAATATAGAATGAATGAAGTGTTTGAGGGGTTGGATCTCCATGGGTTTCATGCAACAATGGCTAACTTGGGCAAATTTAAATAATAAAAGATACTGAGCAAAAAAATTTAAAAATGATAAGATAATACAATTCTCTAAATAAATTGTTATATATACAGTCATACTTGGATTCTTATAGAATGGATCATATTTTAGCCTTCAAAATTAAAAATAGAGACATATCTTTAATGATAGTCTAGTTGTTGGTTTGTAGGAATTGTTAGTAATCAAAGTCCATACCACAACAACTGGTGGGGGGGGGGGGGGGGGGGGGGGGGTGGGTGTGGAGTGTACATTGATTATTAACTTCAAACTTCTTAAGAAAATCACAAAACAAGAATATAAAAATATATAACAATATGAAAGCCAACACCATAACAAAAGGATTTATGTTCTCGTAGAAAGACTTGTTAAGGGAGAAGTCATGGTGGGGATGATACCAATAATATTATGTACTAATGTGAGAAGATCAATTTTAGAATTTGCACTTCTATCCCAATTAAAGGAAAAGGCCTTGTTGAAGGACAAGTCCCTATTAAAGGACTAAACCCCTATTAAAAGGTTCCAACCTTGTTAGGAGTTGATAAGAATAAATGGCTTACTACTAGAGCACACTACCTAAAGAATACATTATTCCTACAAATCATGAAGCATCCCTTATTCCAAGTGTTCTACGATGTTGTACCTAAAAATATTGAAATATCATTTGTAATTTTTTTGAACTGACTTTATATGTAATTTTAGGGTTGGAAGACCTCAAGGGTTAGGGTGAAATGTTTAGAATCTTGGTGATAGTTCACAGCTCTATCTTCTAAATTATTGTAATGAAGGTGCCCATGTGGGTTTTCTTTCAAAAATTTGTAATTCCACATTTATTGAGGTAATAAAAATTCTATATTTTGTTCCTACAAATTGTTGTTATTTCTGTATTACTATTATGTGTTTGGTGTATTAATGAGAGCCCTCTTCTCTATATTCCCTATTTTTCTTTGATCTTCGATATGTATCGATCCATATACTATGTATCACCTCAAATATCTTTATCATATATCTTTACCCCCCCATCCCTCCCTATATCTCCCTACCCCTCTAATTAATGCACACAATATATCATCTTTTCATAAGATTAAAAAAAAAAAACTTACAAATCTATTGATTAATATTACCTAAGAGAGACAAATAAATTGCATCCTAAAAATCATTTAACCTAGTAGGAAGACTACTAGGTTTTGAGGCTCCCAAAAAAAAAATAGAGAGAATGTGTGGCTCCCTCAGCCATCAAACCAAGCCAATGGATTCCCTCATAGTCTATACTATAAGAAGACTTGAATTCCACCTAGGGATTGGAATATCCCAAAATTTACCTACTACAATAACTAAAAACATACACCTTAACGAGGGGCTCAACACCAACCAAAATGGATGGGATATATATAGATCCCGCCAACTTCACCAACTAGAAAAAATACTATATTACATATAGAAAAAACACTATATAGATCCCTCCAACCTCACCAACTAGAAAAAGTACTATATTATATATTATATATAGATAATAAAGAAACAATATATTACATATTAAAAAAATTCAATTCACAATAAATATATGAATATATGAAAATAGAAACTATTCTAAAAATTCCTATTAAAATTTTAAACAATTAGAAATGTTATATTTTTATATTTTTATATATTCTAAATAAATTATTTAAAAAATAAAAAATAGACCTACTATAAATACTAGCATACCTAAAATTTTTACTAAAATTTTGTGTAAAATAAGCCAAGAGATATCCAAATTGTAAAAATAAAAAATTCATAATCAAGATATCCAATTTAAATTTTGTTAAGTCATCTACAATAAATGAGAATGAAATCAAAACTATTAAAAAAAATAGGGAATGAAATCTAGAAACAATCTTGATGCCCAAATCTAATATCTCCACATAATTCCCCATCTAAGAAACTCACAGAAGGAAAACAAAAACTAGGATAAGGTTTAGAGAGAAAAAGAAGTACATTTTGAATGGATCCCATTGTTGAAATTGAGGAATGAGAAATATTACAGGGATCAAATCATATACTTGTTTGTCGACCACAAATAGTCTTCCGTATACCCTGTTAGGCATTTCACATGTTCTCTAGTTCAACAAAATGAATAATAAATCTGTCAATTCATTTTTACTACATGAAGTTTATTTGTAACAGGCAATTTTTTTTTATACAATTGATAGTGGCACACCAATTTTTTTTTTAAATACAAAAAATTTACATTGAAATTTGATATCACTATAGAAAGCCTCTCGACTTAATAACTTTGGATACACAAGGGAATGCTAGAGTGCCACCAACATAGAGGTTATAGTTCCTCCACCTACTGCTTCAAACTATCTCATTTCTCCCCTTCCTCTCACTTTAATTTTCTTATGATGTTTATTTCATGCTAACATTGATACTTTAGAAAGGGTTTATAACAAAGCTTTCACATTCACCCAACAGATGGATACTGAAGATGGAGGAAATTCTAATACTCAATTACTGAGATAGTGTTGCTATCTAAAACTAGTTTTTGACAAGTGATAAGCCTTCTTTTATCAATCATAGCTACTACTATACTCTACCCATATTAGAAAAACTACTTCCTCACCAATAAACCTCATAAAATAATATTCTTTGAGAAATGAATTAAGCCACTAACCAAACATGATAAAAAATTGGTTTTCAAGATTGGTGGAAATAAATTTTTTTTATCCCAATTATCTAATTATATCACTTGGATGAAGTTAAATCCATCATCAAACTAGGGTAGTTATCAAATGTAATCTTTTTCCTTAAATAGTTATCCCTAGAACTAAAATCATAACTATATTTTCTATGACAACAACTTAAATGTGATTTTTTTTTTTGTAAAAGTATATATCTAGGCTTTCTTCATATATATTATATATTATATAATATCTATATAGCTAGTAGTACTCAAAGGGAAAAGTCTTAGGAATAAAATTATGATTTGACTTTGTATTGTTGTCTATATTATATTTAGAATTTAATTTTTCAAACTACACATAGAGTTTTAGATGAAATTACTAAATTAATGTGTGAGTTAGGGTTCAATATACTATAATATTCAATTACAGCTAGGGTTAGTGTTTAATTTTTTTTCATGCAAGGTTTTTTGTCCTCTCTCTCTCTCTCTCTCTCTCTCTCTCACACACACACACACACACACACACACACACACACACACACACACACACACACACACACACACACACACACACATTACTTTTGTTCACACTCTCTCCTCTTTTTTCTAACTATATATATTCCTTTTTAACCTTATTTGTCTACCTCATGTATCTTACTATCTTGTACTTCTCTCCAACACATGTCACCATACAATTATTTTCCCTCAAAATAAAATTATAGTTATCCTTGTGAGTAAAATATTTTGTTCAAATTGGTTTAGCATTTAAGACTTAATTTAGTTTTTTATCAATGCCAATATAAATTTGATGTATTATGACAGAAATAAGCTTGAAATTTTATTTGAACTTTTATTTAAATACTCCTTATTTTTCATTGAACAATTAATAAAATATTCCATATCATTAAAATTAAAAATATTTCATTGATCTCATGAACTCAATACTATAACTTTATCATCATCATGAACTCAATACTATAACTTTATCATCATCATGAACTTAATAATATAACTATAAAGAGCTTTGAACCATGAAGTCCCTAAATTAAATGATAAAAGTTCTAAGTTCTTTTTAAGGTACATTGACACACTAGGAGATTGAAACACTAGTGTATTGGTGATAAACATAAAACAAATGATCACATAAACATGATCAATGTTTCCTATTGAGCTTATACAAAATGATCTAAAGAGCTTGTATAAACACATTTAGGAATGGTATATTGTCTTAACTAAATTGCAAAGAAAGTAGCTTGTGATTGGATCGCAATAGTGCCAGTATAGTTCCAAAATGGAGTTGAGGCTCCATTGGAGAAATTAGATTTTGTATTTTTTTCTATTTATGGTTTACAATGTCACATTAGAGTCATCTCTCCTCCCTTGAAACTATGGGTAATGATTCAACAAGCTAGAGATTTGGGGGCAATGTTCTTGCAAGAAATTAAAACCCACTACAATAGAAAAGATAACCAAATCACTCAAACATGTATTCCTGATGTGAATGTGTGATTCCTAAAATGTCTTTGGAGATTAAAAAAAAAAGTTTCCTCAAACTCATTTTTAAAAAAAAAGTCCTTCTTTAAACAAAATGGCCCTCTAGATAGCTGAAACATAGTTAGCAAATACATACAAATATTTAGAGGAAAATTTTGAGATAGCCTAAACATTTGACAAAAAAGATGTTTATCAATATCTAATCAAACAAAATGGCCATAAAGACTAGACAATAAATAACTAACTGTCTCTCATCAAATAATTCATTATTCATAGAAAGAGAGTACATTTCATTAATATTGCTAATAGATCTATGCAAAGAATGTGCTAATGAATAAAAGTTACATTGGATTTATACCGATAACTATTATTTTCCTTACTTGGTCTCAAACATAGAGAATGAATCTCTCATTCAGCAATAGTATCACATGGAATATAATAATTAAGAAATTTCAGATCAATATTAAGATGAACCAAGTAAGGTCACATAGACCTATCATTTCTTTTAAATAGAATTGTATTAAAAAAAATTAAATAAAATAAGATGCCATTAGTATCCAATTTGGGAGAGATTACTCTCATAATGATATTGTTTTTCAACCCTAAATAGACACAAAGCAGACCACTCAATACCTTCTCAACTCTATGTGATTCCATTTATAGTATGATGGTTGAATCAGTTGTTGGTGAGGATGATGGAAACTGCAACCCATATACCCCAAATTATTTGCCTCTACAATTGAATGAATCATCTATCAACTATCAACATAAACTTGATATACAATATACTCACCTACGACCCTGACGAAAACAATCAAAAATTGAATGCGCATAGGTAAGTTCAAATTTGAAAAGAGGGGCAAAATATTTTGCCAGTAGACAAAAGGAATGTATTTTGATTCATTCAATAAGTTGTAGAAAAGTAGAGTGTGCAAAGTACAGAAGTGCAAGAGCAAATCGATCAGCAGATCAAGTCAGAGTTCAAAAGATAGAAGGAATTTATTTTGTGTCTGCAGTTGCACGTGTTTCCTCTTGTTATTTTGTAAGTTTTATTGATTCAACCTATGAAGTAGAGATTGTTCCAAGAATTTTTGTATGCAACCATTAGAGCTATAAGTTTAAAGTTTATAGTTTTATCAATTTCAAGATTTTAGGGTTTTCTAGTTGAAGCCAAATGCTACCAGATTTTGTAATGGTTTATCTTATTTGAATAGAAAGTAAGCAAGCAAGCAGGCACACAAATCTTTGTTATTTTTCTTCTATTCATCATTTCATAGTATTTTTGCATTTGAGAAGTTCATTTTTCAAAGCTTCATCTTTTAGCTCTCTACATTTTAATGGCACTCTGTCACACAGCTCACTCGATCTAGTCTTTGGCTGGGTTCCATCTCTGTAGTTGTTATTAAGTTCACTTGCCATCCTCCACTACCAAGCACCACTTTTTAGTGGCTACCGAGTTTAGACAAAATTCCCTGCTATCAAGCTCACTTGGCTTACACTTGAGTTGAGTTGTCCTTGTGTATCGAGTTCACTCTGTTTCCTCTTGTGCCAAGCTTACTCAGCACCATCCTTCCGTCACTCGAAACTCTCTTGTACCGAGAAAGTCTGCCACTCGGCATTAGTTTTTGCTGAGGGAATTTTTTTTAATGGTTGTGATTTATTTTTCACATGGTATCAAAGCTTTGAAGCCCCACATCCATGATGAGTTAGGGTATTTGTTTTCTGGGATATTTGGCATGGTAGCAGATGTAGGAAAGATATGGCAGAAGCCACCATCCTTTAATCGACAAAATTATAATACATGGGCAAAGAAGATGAAAACCATAATGGATGCAAATGATTTGTGGGGTTTGTGATAAATGGGTCCAATGATGTTACAAACCCAATAGTGTATGCTTCTCTATCAAATTCACAAAAGATTGAGTTGAAAGAGTCAAGGAGAAAGTATGCAAAGGCATTAAGTCTAATTGAGGCAATAATGACAGAGACAATCTTTCCCAATATTGTAGTAGAAAATTATGCAAAGGAAGCATAGGATATCCTTGAGACAAACTTCAAGGGACTGATAAGGTTAGAGTAGTGAAGCTACAAATGATTAGAAGAGAGTTTGAAAATATTGAGATGAGGGATAATGAATCTATTGGAGAGTTCAGCTCACCAATCTTCACTTTGATAAACTCATTTAAATCAAATGGAGAAGATACTGAGGATTTTACCTCATAAGTATGGAAATCTTGTCATGACCATAGAGGAAGCAAAGGATCTCACCACATTGAATATGGTTGAGTTGATGAGAACTCTTCAAACCCATGAGGATTGGATCAACAAATCAGCAACAACTTCCCAAGAGCATTCTTTCAAGGCTCAAGAGAATTTAAGAGGTAGGGGGAGAGGAAGAAATGGCTCAAGTAGAGGCTCAAGAAGTAGAGGTCATGGAAGGAATGGTCAAAGGAATGCTAGTGCATAAAGCTCAGGATGAGCAGGCAATAAAGAGGGAGCAAGAACCTCTCAAAATAGCTCTAGAGAAGGTAAGAAGAATTACAAGTCCAACAAGAGCAATGTTGAATGCTACTACTATCCTAAGTATGGGAATTACGTAAGTGAATGGTAGAATAAGCAAGGTGATCAGTCAAAGTAGAATGCGAATGTGGCTGATGTGAACATTGGAAATGCAAATAATTCCATAGCCTTCATCATGTGTAACATTTGTGAAGAATGTAGCCCTGAGGTATGGTACCTAGACAATGCTTGTAGCAACCACATGAGTGGTAATGAAAGTTTATTCTCTTTCATTGATAAGACTTTTAAGTCTAAAATTAAGATGAGAAAGAGTGGAACCATTCTCATAGTGGGAAAATGATCTATCATGGTCTGCACCAAGTAAGGTGAGAAGAAGGAAATATAGAATGTGTATTTTTACCTCAATAAGAAGCACAACTTGATGAGTGTTGGAAAACTCATTCAAAATGGATACAAGGTGCTGACGAAAAATGACAAGTATGTCATTCATGAGAAGGATGGGAGTAATAGATTACTTGCAGCAGTCCAAATGACAAAGAATAGGATGTTCCCATTGAGGATAGAGACATTTTTCTCTTCTCAAGTTAGTGCTAAACCTCCCAAGCATGCATATATAGCAGTACATCAGCAATCAGCTCTTAGGATAATGATTGAAGACCACTCCAAGCTTTGACATCTCAGGTATGGACATCTCAACTTTTTTGGTTTAAATTTGTTGTCCAAGAAAAGAATGGTAGATGGTTTGCCAAGCATAGTAGATTCTTGTGACATGTGTGAGGCTTTTATTTTGGGTAAGCAACATAGGCTTCCCTTTAATTCTAGAAATTATAGAAGGGCTAAGATACCACTGGAATTGGCGCATTCTAATTTAGTAGGCCCTATGCAAACTACTTCTATTGGGGTGAGTACTTATTTTATGACATTCATTGATGATTTCAGTCATAAGACATGAGTGTATTTTTTGAAGAACAAATCTAAAGCTTTTGATAAATTTGTTGAATTCAAAGCCCTAGTTGAAAAATAATGTGGACACTATGTAAAGGTCCTTAGATCAGATAGAGGAGGGGAGTATACCTCCAATATGTTTGTAAATTTTTGTAGGAAAAATGGCATAAGAAAAGAGCTTACAACCAGTTATACTCTGCAACAAAATGGAGTGGTTGAGAGAAAGAACAAAACCATTGTTGAAATGGCTAGAAGTATGATGAAAGAAAAAGAGCTCCCAACTAAATATTGGGGAGAAGTTGTAGCAACAATAGTATATTTGATCAACATGTGTCCTACAAAATTAGTTCATGATAAGATACCTCTTGAGGCTTGTCAAGGAGCAAATGAACAGTTGAAAACTTGAGAGTGTTTGGATGTGTAGCATATGAACAAGTGCCTAAGGAAAAAAGGAAAAAGATGGATGAAAAAGTGCCTAAGGAAAAAAGGCAAAAGATGGATGAAAAAGGTGTGAAGTGCATCTTCATAGGGTACAACTCATAATCAAAAGCATATGGGCTATATGATCCAATTGACAACAAGATCATCATTTCAAGAGATGTGAAATTTCTTGAAAATCAATCATGGGATGGCTTAGTTGATGAATCCTCAAGCACTTTGAGTAAAGTGTCTACTATTGAAGAGGAAGAAGATGAAATTGGTGATCAGCAAGAAGATGGAGCAGCAAATATAGATTGCAGACAAAGGAAGAAAGGCAAGCAACCCTTAACATGCCAAGCAATAGCTCTAAGTACATCAAGAAAACTTCAAGCTAGTATACCAAATAGTAGCAACAACAATACTGAGAATTTAGATCCCACTCTCACCTCCCTATTGCCAAGAAAGACTAAGAGTCTAAGGGAGATATACCAAGATGAAAGGTATGAGGAAGATTATGATGAGAGTGTAAATTTTGCATTATTTTCTCATAGTGATCCAATTTATTTTAAGAAAGTTGTGAATGAAGAGAAATGGTGTAATGTCATGAATGAGGAAATGTATGCTATTGAAAGGAATGAGACATGGGAGTTGACTACTTTGCCTCCCAAGAAGCAAGTAAATAGAGTGAAATGACTTTACAAGACCAAGCACAATGCTGAAGGAAAAATAGATAGGCATAAGGCATGTTTAGTAGTCAAGAGGAACAAGCAATAGTATGAAAAAGATTATGATTGGACATATGTCTCGGTTGCAAGAATGGAAACCATGCATGTTGTCATAGCAATTGCAGCCTAGCACAAATGGAAGGTATATCAAATGGATATGAAGTTTTCCTTCTTGAATGGTGTATTAAAGGAGCAAGTTTTTGTGGAGCAACCACCAAGTTATGAAGTTGCAGGTGAAGAACACAAAGTGTATAGATTGAAGAGAGCTCTATATGGGCTCAAGCAAGCTCCATAGGTATGGTACAACAAGATTGACTAATGGATTTAGTAAAAGCAATGGTGAGCCCACTCTCTATATCAATGCAACAAATGGTAATGTGTTAATTATTGTCTTGTATGTAGATGACATAATATTCACTAAAAATGACAATTTTGTAATTGGTGAGTTCGAAGAGGCCATGAAGAATGAATTTGAAATGATAGACCTAGATCTCTTAAAGTACTTTCTAGGCATATAAGTAAAACAAATGCATGACGACATCTTCATCTCTCAAAAAAAATGCAAGATAGATCTTGGAGAGATTCAAAATGTAGAACAAGAAAGCCCCAACACCAACAACAATAGGTCAAAAGTTGATTGCAACAAAAGTGTGAATCTAACACTATACAAGAATATGGTTGAAATTTTGATGTATTTGATTGCAACTTGGTCAAACATGATGCATTCAGTAAGTTTAATTTCCAGATTTATGGAAACACCAAAGGATTCCCATTGCCAAGTGGGAAAGAGGATCCTAAGGTATGTGAATGGTACCAAGGGATTTGAGATTTTGTATATTGTAAATAATAATTTCAACTTGGTTGGTTATATGGATAGTGATTGGGTTGGAAGTTTAGATGATAGGAAGAGCACTTCTAGATACATGTTCCATATGGTATCAGGTGCAATTTCATGGGCATCCAAGAAGCAACCTATTGTTGCTCAATCTATAAGAGAGGCTAAATACATTACAGTGAATGCAATAGCATGTCAAGCTATTTGGTTAAGGAGGATCTTGATATATTTGAATGAAAGGCAAGAGGATGGAACCACAATTTATTGTGACAACATCTCCTCAATTGCATTGTCAAAGAATCTAGTCTTTCATGGGAGAAGAAAGCATATAGAGATCAAATATCACTTCATCAAAGAGTTGGTTTAAGAATGGGGATATCAAGATGGAATTTTGCAAGTATGAGTAGTAGCTAGTAGTATACTTACTAAGCCTTTAGGCATTGGAAATTTTGTGCACCTAAGAGAGACACCTAAGAGAGAGCCTCGGTGTAGTTGATTTGGATCAGGAGTGATCCTTGTTTTGTTTGGCATAGGACAAAGGGGGAGTGTTGAAATTTATTGCAATAGATCATTTGCCCTTGGAGCCAAACACTCACCTACCACCCTGATGGCAACAACCATAAATTGAATGTGGGTAGGTAAGTTAAAATTTTAAAAGAGGGGAAAAATATTTTGTTGGTAGACAAAAGGAATGTATTTTGATTTATTCAATAAGTTGCAGAAGAGTAGAGTGAGCAGAGAAGAGAAGTGCAAGAGAAAATCAATCAATAGATCAAGTCAGAGTTTAGAAGATAGAAGGAAATTGTTTCATGTCTACAGTTGCACATATTTCCTCTTGTTATTCTGTAAGTTTTATTGATTCAACCTATGAAGCAATGATTGCTCTAGGCCTTTGTGTATGTAGCCATTAGAGCTGTAAGTTTAAAGTTTAAAGTTTTATTAGTTTGAAGATTTTAGGATTTTCTGGTTGAAGCCGAATGCTCTCAAATTTTTTAATGGTTTATCTCATTTGAATAGAAATAAAGCAAGCAAGTAAGCACTCAAATCTTTGTTTTTTCCCTTCTATTAATCATTGCATAGTATTTTTTACATTTGAGAAGTTCAATGGTGAAAGCTTCATCTTTTGGCTCTCTACATTTTAATGGTAGTCTATTATATAGCTCACTCGATCTAGTCTTTGACTAGGTTCTATCTCTGCCATTGTTATTGAGCTCACACATCCTCTACTGTTGAGCACCACTTTGTAGTGGCTACCATGCTCACTCGACATTCCTTGTTGCTGAGATCTCTTTGCATACATTTGTGCTAAGTTTCCCTTATGTGCTGAGTTCACTTGACTCCATCTTGTGCTGAGCTTACTTGACACCATCCTCCCATCACTCGACACTCTCTTGCACTGAGCAATTCTGCCACTCGGTATGAATTGTTGTTGATATTTCTTTTTAAGGTTGTGATTTATTTTTCACATGGAATCAGAGCTTTGAGGACCCACATCAGCAGTGAGTTAGGGTATTTTTTTCTGGGATATTGATGTAAGAAAGATATGGCAATAGCCAACATCCTTTAATGGACAATTATGATGCATGGGCAAAGAAGATGAAAATCATAATGGTTGCAAATGATTTGTGAGAGTTTATGACAAATGGGTTCAATGATGTTATAGAAAAAATAGTGTATGTTGCCCTCTCAAATTCACAAGAGACGCAGTTGAAAGAGTCAAGGAGAAAGGATGCAAAGGCATTAAGTCTAATTAATGCCGTAATGATAGAGATAGTCTTTCCCAAGATTGCAGTGACAAATTATGAAAAGGAAGCATAGGATATCCTTGAGACAAAATTCAAGGGGACTAATAAGGTTAGAGTAGTGAAGCTACAAATGATCAGAAGGGAGTTTTAAAATCTTCAGATGAGGGATAATGAACCTATTGCAAAGTTCAGCTCACAAATCTCCACTTTGATAAACCAGTTTAAATCAAATGGAGAAGACTATGATATGTAGAGGATTATAGAGAAGACACTAAAGAGTTTACCTTAGAAGTATGGCAATCTTTTCATGACCATAGAGGAAGAGAAAGACCTCACCAGATTGACCAAGGATGTATTGAAGGGAACTCTTCAAACACATGAGTACCGGATCAACACATCAGCAACAGCTTCCCAAGAGTAGTCTTTCAAGGCTCAAGAGAATTCAAGAGGCAGGGGGAGAGGAAGAAATGGCTCTAGTAGAGGCTCAAGAAGTAGAGGTCATGGAAGGAATGGTTAAAAGAATATTGGTGCATAAAGCTCAGGATGAGCAAGCAACCAAGAGGGAGCAAGAACCTTTCAAAATAGCTCTAGAGGAGGTAAGAAGAATTACAACTCCAACAAGAGCAATATTGAATGCTACTACTATCATAAGTATGAGCATTATGCAAGTGAATGCTGGAAGAAGAAGGGTGATCAGTCAAAGCAGAATGCTAATGTGGCAACATGGGAAATACAAGTAATCCCATAGCCTTCATCATGTGTAACATTGGTGAAGAAGGTAGCCCTGAGGTATGCTACCTAGAATGCAGTTGTAGCAACCACATGAGTGGTAATAAAATTTTATTCTCTTTCATTGATAAGACTTTTAAGTCTAAAATTAAGATGAGAAATAATGGAACCATTCCCATAGTGGGAAAAGGATCTATCATGGTCCACACCAAGCAAGGTGAGAAGAAGGAAATACAAAATGTGTATTTTGCCCCCAATATGAAGCACAACTTGATGAGTGTTGGAAAAAACATTCAAAATAGATACAAGGTGCTGATGAAAAATGACAATTGTGTCATTCATCAGAAGGATGGGAGTGATAGATTACTTGCAGTAGTCCAAATGACAAAGAATAGGATGTTCTCATTGAGGATAGAGACATGTTTCTCTTCTTAAGTTGGTGTTGTACCTCCCAAGCATGCATGTACAATATTACATCAAAAATTAGCTCTTAGGAGGATGATTGAAGACCCCCCCAAGCTTTGGCATCTTAGTTATGGACATCATGGTTTTTCTGGTTAAAATTTGTTGTCAAAGAAAAGAATGGTAGATGGTTTGCCAAGCGTAGTAGATTCTTATGACAAGTGTGAGGCTTATGTTTTCGGTAAGCAACATAGGCTTCCCTTTAATTCTAGAAATTCTAGAAGGGCTAAGGAACCATTAGAATTGGTGAATTTTGATTTAATAGGCCCTATTCAAGCTACTTCTATTAGGGGGAGTACTTATTTTATGATATTCATAGATGATTTCAATCATAAGACATGGGTGTATTTTTTGAAAAAAAAATCTGAAGCATTTGATAAATTTGTTGAATTTAAAAACTTGGCTAAAAAGAAGTGTGAACACTATGTAAAGGTCCTTAGATTAGATAGAGTATGAGAGTATACCTCCAATATGTTTGTATATCTTTGTAGAAAAAATGGCATAAGAAAAGAGCTTACAACTAGTTATACTCCACAACAAAATGGAGTGGCTGAGAGAAAGAATAGGACCATTTTTCAAATGGCTAGAATCATGATGAAAGAAAATAGGCTCCCAAGTGAATATTTGGGAGAAGTTGTAGCAACAACAGTACATTTGATCAACAAGTGTCCTACAAAATTAGTTCGTGACAAGATACCTCTTAAGGCTTGGTCAAGGAGCTGATGGATAGTTAAAAACTTGAGAGTGTTTGGATGTGTAGCATATGCACATGTGCCTAAGGAACAAAGGAAAAAGCTAGATGACAAAGGTGTGAAGTGCATCTCCATAGGGTATAGCTCAGAATCAAAACCATATACGCTATATGATCTAATTGACAAGAAGATCATCATTTCAAGAGATGCAAAATTTTTTGAAAATCAGTCATGGGATGGCTTAGTGGATGAATCCTCAAGAACTTTGAGTAAATTGTCTACTATTGAAGAGGAAAAAGATGACATTGGTGATCAGCAAGAAGATGGAGGAGCAAATATAGATTGCAAAAAAAGGCAGAAAGGCAAGCAACCCTTAACATTCCAAGCAATAGCTCCAAGTACATCAAGATAGCCCCAAGCTAGTATGCAAAACAATAGTAGTAGCAATATTGAGAATTAAAATCCCACTCTTGCCTCCCTATTGCCAAGAAAGAGTAAGAGTTTAAGGAAGATATACCAAGATGAAAGGTATGAGGAAGATTATGATGAGAGTTCAAATTTTGAATTATTTTCTAATAGTGATCAAATTTATTTTGAGGAAACTATGAATGAAGAGAAATGGTGTAATGCCATGGATGAGGAAATAGATGCTATTGATAGGAATGAGACATGGGAGTTAACTACTTTGCCTCCCAAGAAGCAAGTCACTAGAGTGAAATGAGTTTACAGGACCAAATGCAATGCTGAAGGAAAAATAAATAGTCATAAGGTACATTTAGTGGTCAAGGGGTACAAGTAGTAGTATGGCAGAGATAATGATGAGACATACGCCCGAGTTGCAAGAATTGAAATTGTGCATACTATCATGGAAATTACAGCCCAACACAAATGGAAGGTATATCAAATGGATGAGAAGTCTGCCTTTTTGAATGGTGTATTGAAGGAGGAAGTTTATGTGGAGCAGCCACCTAGTTATGAAGTTATAGGTGAAGAACACAAAGTGTATAGATTGAACAGAGCTCTATATGGGCTCAAGCAAGCTCCATGGGCATGGTACAAAAAGATTGACTCATATTTGATGAGCAATGGCTTTAGCAAAAGTGATGGTTAGCCCACTCTCTACATCAAAGCAACAAATGGTAATGTGTCAATTGTTGTCTTGTATGTAGATGACTTAATATTTATTGAAAATGACAATTTCCTAATTGGTGAGTTCAAAGAGGTCATGAAGAATGAATTTGAAATGAGAGGCCTAGGTCTCTTGAAGTACTTTCTAGGCATAGAAGTAAAACAAATGCATGATGGCATCTTCATCTCTCAAGAAAAATATGCAAGGAAGATCTTTGAGAGATTCAAAATACAGAACAACAAGGTAGCCCCAACACCATATTAGGTCTAAAGTTGAGCAAGGAAGATTGCAGCAAAAGTGTGAATCCAACACTATACAAGAGTATGGTTGGAAGTTTGATGTATTTGATCACAACTCGACCAAACATGATGCATGCAGTAAGCTTGATTTCCATATTTATGGAAACACCAAAAGATACCCATTGGCAAGCAGGAAAGAAGATCCTAAGGTATGTGAATTGTATCAAGGGATTTGGGATTTTTTATACTGCAAATAATGATTTCAAGTTGGTTGGTTATACAGATAGTGATTGGGCTAGAAGTTTAGATGATAGAAAGAGAACTTCTATATAAATGTTCCATATGGGATCTAGTGTAATTTCATGGGCATACAAGAAGTAACCTATTGTTGCTCAATCTATAACAGAGGTTGAATATATAATAGCGAATGCAATAGCATGTCAAGCTATTTGGTTAAGTAGGATCTTGACAAATTTGAATAAAAGGCAAGAGGATGGAACCACAATTTATTGTGACAACATCTCCTCAATTTTATTGTCCAAGAATCTGGTCTTCCATGGGAGGAGCAAGCATATAGAGATTAGATATCACTTCATCAGAGAGTTGGTAGAGAATGGGGATATCAAGATTGAATTTTGCAAGTCTAAGTAGCAGCTAATAGATATATTTACTAAGCCTTTAGGCATTAGAACTTTTGTGTACCTAAGGGAGAGCCTTGGTGTAGTGGATTTGTATTAGGAGTGATCCTTGTTTTGTTTGGCTCGGGACAAAGGGGGTGTGTTGAAATTTATTGCAGTAGGTTGTTTGCCCCTAGAGCCAAATGCTCACCTACCACCTTGATGACAACAATAAAAAATTGAATGTGGGTAGATAAGTTCAAATTTGAAAAGAGGGGGAAAATATCTTGCCAGTAAACAAAAAAATGTATTTTGATTCATTCGATAAGTTGTAGAAGAGCAGAGTGAGCAGAGTAGAGAAGTGCAAGAGAAAATCAATTAGTAGATCAAGTCAGAGTTTAGAAGACAGAAGGAAGTTGTTTTGTGTTTGTAGTTGCATGTATTTCTTCTTGTTATTCTATAAGTTTTGTTGATTAGACCTATGAAGTAGTGATTGCTCTAGGCATTTTTGTATGCAACCATTAGAGTTGTATGTTTAAAATTTTATCAGTTTGAAGATTTTAGGGTTTTCTAGTTGAAGCTGAATGCTCCCAAATTTTGTAATGGTTTATCTTATTTGAATAGAAAGAAAACAAGCAAGCAGGAACACAAATCTTTGTTGTTTTTCTTCTATTCATCGTTGCATAGTATTTTTGCATTTGAGAAGTTAATTATTGAAAGCTTCATCTTTCGGCTCTCTACATTTTAATGTTAGTCTGTCATACAGCTCATTTGGTCTAGTCTTTGACTGGGTTCCAACTCTGTAGTTGTTATCGAGCTCACTCGACATCCTCTACTATCGAGCACCACTTTGTAGTGGCTATTGAGTTCACTCAGCATTCCTTGCTACTGAGCTCACTCGGCATACTCTTATGCCAATTTGTCCTCATGTGCCAAGGTCACTCAGCTTCCTCTTGTGGCGAGCTTACTCGATAGTTTCCTCCTATCACTTAGCACTCTCTTGTGCCTAGCAAGTGTGCCACTCGACATTAGTTGTTGCCAAGGAATTTTTTTTAATGGTTGTGATTTATTTTTCACATGAATTACATAGTAATATTGTTGCATAGATTTGAAGGGTCTCTTATGAAACTAAAGTAGCTTCTAGCCTCTCGGCTAATAATTCATAGGAACCTTTTGTTGGAGTATAATAAAAAAACAAAATTTGGTATTATTTTGAATATAGAATGAATAAAGTGTTTAAGGGGTTGGATCTCCATGGATTTCATGCAACAATGGCTAACTTGGACATATTTAAATAATAAATAAAAGATACTAAGCCAAAGTTTTAAAAAATGATAAGATAATACAATTCTCTAAATAAATTCTTATTTATACAATCATACTTGGGTTCTTATAGAATGGATCATATTCTATCCTTTAAAATTAAAAATAAAGACATGTCTTTAATGATAGTCCAATTATAGGTTTGTAGAATTGTTAGTAATCAAAGTCCATACCACATAACTAAGGGTGGTGTGAGTTAGTTGTGTCCAATAATTATTAACTTCAAACATCTTAAGAAAATCACAAAACAAGAATATAAAAATATATGACAATATGAAAGTCAACACCATAATAAAAGGATTTATGTTCTCAGAGTAAAACTTGTTAAGGGAGAAGTCATGGCAGGGATGATACCAACAATATTATGTACTAATATGAGAATATCAATTTTAGAGAACACGCCTCTATTCCAATTAATGGAAAAGGCCTTGTTGAAGGAAAAGTCCCTATTAAAGGACTAAACCCCTATTAAAAGGTTCCAACCTTGTTAGGAGTTGATAAGAACAAAAGGCTTACTGCCAAAGCACACTATCTAAAGAATGTATTATTCCCACAAATTATGAAGCATCCTTTATTGCAAGTCTTATATGATGTTATACCTAAAAATATTGAAATATCATTTGTAATTTTTTTGAGTTGACTTTATATGTAATTTTAGGGTTGGTAGGCCTCAAGAGTTAGGGTGAAATGTCTATAACCTTCATGGGTAGTGGAAATTTTCCTATATAAGGAAGTCTCATAGGTCGTCTAGGATTGTTTTATAAATTATTGTAATGAATGTGCACATGTGGATTTTTCTTTAGAATTTTGTAATTCCACATTTATTAAGATAATTATAATTCTATATTTCATTCTTGTAAATTGTTACTATTATGTGTTAGGTGTATTAATAGGAGCTCTCGTCTCAAAATTCTATAAGGCCCTGTTTAGCTACGGGAATATAAAAATGGGAATAGGAATACCTATTATGGAATACTTATTCTCGAATAGAAAATGGGGTTACATATTCCTATTCTTGTTTGGTTCATCCAAAATTTGATGCGGAATACACAGACTCAAAAATTTATGTTTTCTAAAATTTAAAAAAATTGGAATAGGAATACATATTCCTATTCCACCTATTTAGGTGGAATAGAAAATCCTCATTTTTGGGCCAAAATTGGAATACATATTCCAATTTTATTCCTATTCCAATTCAAATTTAGTGCATCCAAATAGAGAATTCAAAATTTTAAGAATATACATAAGCCTATTCCACTTGTACTCCCATTGCCAAACGGGCCCTAATCTCTCTTCAATATGTATCAATCCATATACATGTATCACCTCAAGTATCTTTATCCTATATCTTTATCCCCTCATCCCTCCCTATATCTCCCTACCCCTCTAATTTTATGAAATAGAAAACCTAGCCTTTTCAAATGCGCACAATATGTCATCTTTTCATTAAATTAAATTAAATAAATACTTACAAATCTATTGATTAATATAACCTAAGATACTTATGTAGTAGCCTGAGAGAGACAAATAAATTGCATCCCAAGAAAATTTTAACCTAGCAAGAAATGGCTTCCCCAAAAAAACAAGCACATAGGTTGGCAAAAAAGTGAAACTAGCTCTACATAGTATAGACTACTAGGTTTTGGGGCTCCCCAAACAAAAATATAGAGAATACATGGCTCCCTCAGCCATCAAACCAAGCCAATGTAGTCCTTCATAGTATATAATATTAGAAGACTTGAATTCCAAAATGTCCCAAAATTTGCCTACTACAATAACATAAAACATACACCCGCCACTTGAGAGGGCTCTTAAGACCTAAAACCATCTTTCTATTTGAAAAACTAAACAGAAAGCACCAAATCATTTGAAGGAAAACAAGGAACTTAACAAGGGTCCCAACACCAACCAAAATGAATGGGATATATATAAATCTCCCCAACCTCACCAACTAGAAAACAATACTATATTACATAGAGAAAAATCACTATATAGATCCCTCCAACCTCACCAACTAGAAAAAAATACTATATTACATATTATATATATAGATAATAAAGAAACACTATATTACATATTAAAAAATTCAATTCACAATAAATATATGAATATATGAAAATAGAAACTATTCAAAAAATACCAATAAACCCTAGCATACCAATTAAAATTTTGCATAAAATAAGTGAGATATCCAAATTGTAGAATCCAATTTAAATTTTGTCAAGCCATCTATAGGGAATGAGAATGAAATCTGGAAACAATCTTAATGCCCAAATCCAATATAGCCACATAATTCCCCATCTAAGAAACTCACAAAAAGAAAATAAGGTTTAGAGAGAAAAAGAAGTACATTTTGAATGGATCCCATTGTCCAAATTGAGGAATGAGAAAAACTACACTGATCAATTATATAACTTGTTCAGGTCGACCACAAATAATCTTCTGCATAGTTCAACAAAATAGAATATGAAATCTGTCAATTCCTTTTCACTGGTAACTTCCAATATTATATTTTTACAGTTGACAGTTGCACGTCAATTTTTTTTTTTAAATAGAAAAAGTTGACATTGAAATTTGATATCATTGTAGAAAGCCTCTCGACTTAATTGAAGAAAAAAGCTAAACAAACATGATCCCAAAAATCTGGATGACAATTGAGAGGATGATCTACATTTGAAAGGAATTATTCCAAACTTTGTTCACAAACAAGAATTACTGTCAAATAAGGGTTGTGTTTGCACAATTTTTTTATTGGAAAAAACGTTGAGGTATTAATGGTGCTAATGAAGAGTTTAGTTCGGTAACTTCACCCAATAGAAATCAAATAAATTATACGAGGCCAATCAATGCTATAGCTATATAAGAAAAACTACGGATGACCATGTGCAGTTGACAAAATCTTTTTTTTTTTTTTTAGACTGCAGGAATCAGGTGCAACATGGCCCCCCCTATAAACTGCAGTGCACCGGGTAAACTTTTTAACGTGACCGGTAGTGCTGGCGCGACACGCCCACTGGTACCATGGGGACAGGGGAGACTATAACTCGTGACCAACCCCCTGCAACAGGGAAGATTTAGCCAACTGAGCTAGGGCCCCCGCCCGACAAAATCTTTTTACATTACCTGCCCAGAAAATGAATATACAAATAAAATTGAAACAGCCATGCAAATAAATATGCCGTTAACTGTACCACAGCCAATAGGAATTTCATCAGAGAGAAAATTATACCAATCTGCATGACGAAATGTAATTTCCAAAAATAAAGGCTTTTACTGTACAGCCCCAAGTAAGAAACGACGCAGGCTTTTACTAGAGACACACAAAAATTGGAGAAAGACATCTTAGATGCAATCCTATCCAATGTAAGGAAACCCATACATCATGGTGGTAATCATACATAAATGCAACTATATTCCATGAGAGAAATGCTTTTCAGCCAATTACATGCTGTCAATGGTGGTGGGTGTGAATTAGATTATTTTTAGTATGCTGCAAATAGCATGTAGGATTAGATATCACAGATTTTACCCAAGATACAGAGCAAATTTGGTGTTTTAAATGTTAATTATTGTTAGCTGTAGAGCTTTTATTTTTGACCCGAAAATAGCAGTAGTATTTATGGGTAGCTTGGATAGCTGTTCGTCCTTATCTATGAATAGCAGTAGTATTTATGGGTGGTTTGGACAGTTTTTTGTCCACTTGCGAAGAATTAGTAAATGGTTATTATTTACTAATTTTAGAGATTCCCTTTTGGACACCTTGCAACCAATTCTATTATTGGCTGTCGAGTTATCTTAATCTCAGTCGTTGGTTTGATTTAATCTCGGTCGTTGGTTTACCAACAGGAGTAGTATAAAAAGGGGTCATTAAGTCATTTGGATGAAGAAGTTTTGGAGAAACATTTGCAGTGTTAGCAAACAGTCTTGCAGTGTTAGCAAGGGCACAGTGTTAGCTTGGAGATAGCAGTGGGGAATATCAGTGGGAGAAATTAGGAGGTTTTCGGAGTTCTGCCAGTGAGAGGCAAGGAATTTTGTATCTCTTGATTTGCTGAAGTTTAATATAATTCCTCATCTGTAGAACTGGTTTTCCCTTAGGGGTTTTTCCAGGGACAATTTCTCCAAAAATATTGTGTTCATTGTGTTGCGCATTTCTTTCCATATTTTATAAGTGAAGTTGCAGTTGTGTTATTTTTTGATATTAGCTAGGAATTTATTTTCAGTAGTTTAATAATCATTTGTGATAGGAGATTAATAATCAGTGATTGCAATAGTTGATTTTTCACATGGTATCAGAGCATTGTTAAGGGTAGAAGAGTTTTTCCCTAGGAAAGAAATTTTGATCTCTTTAGATTTATTATTGCTTTAAACCCTTGAGATGGCTTCAGCTGGTTTGAGAGATCAGGATAGATTGGATGGTGACTCAAATTTTGGTGTCTGGAAGACCAGAATTTCTTTATTGTTGGAAGAGAATGGTATCAAGGATTATGCTACCAGTGGTGTACCTATACCAATGGATGCAACACAGCTTGCAGCATATAGGAAGGATGATGCCAAAGCAAGGAGGATTATCCTTGATGGTATCAAGGATCATATTGTTCCACATATCTCGGAGCTAGATACAACGAAGAAGATGTGGGACGCCATTCTAAATCTGTACCAGAATGCTACCACCAATAGGAAGTTGATTCTCAGAGAGAAGCTAAAGAATACCTAGATGAATCAGGGAGAAGATGTCACAAGTTACCTCACCAGGCTCAGACTTGTCAAGGATGAGTTAGCAGCTGTTGGAGATAGCCCTAGTGATGATGAGCTAGTGAGAATAGCCCTAAATGGGTTTACTAAACAATGGAGTGTCTTTGTTCAAGTTGTCAGTGGACAAGATACTTTACCGAGTTGGGATCGACTATGGACTGATTTCACTCAGGAGGAGTTTAGACTAAGCCTTGTCAATGGGGCCAACAAGAGTCAAAAAAAGAGGTGGAACAAGAGAACGTTGCCCTAGCGGGTAAAGGGAAAGCAAAGAAGGGATCTAGCAAAGGATAAAATTCACAAAGTGAAAAGAAGAAGAAGGACCTTTCTAAGGTCAAGTTCTTTGGATGTCACGAGTTTGGCCACTATGTCAGTGATTGCCCAGAGAGGAAGAAGGGTAAGAAGCACGTGGTAGCTTTAGCAAGTGCAGAAGAACTCTCCAATAGAATGGAAGATGAGTTTGCAGTCATAGCTTGTATGGTTAGCTCAACCTCACAGTGTGTTTGGTATATAGATAGTGGGGCATCATTTCATATGATAGGAGTTAGAGAATACTTCTCCAGTTACAAGGAGGAGGACACCAACATCCAGATTTCTATGGGAAACTTGTCCAAACTCAACCCTGTTGGGAAAGGGACTATTCAGTTTTAGAGGGAGAATGGAAAGATAATTCCACTTCATGATGTGTTATATGTGCTAGGCTTAGGTATGAATTTGATTTCTGTATCTATTCTTTAGGATAGGGGGTATAATGTACTCTTTAGAGGGACACATGTGTTGATTAAGCACAAGGATTGGAAATCACCCATAACTATTGGAGTTAGGAGTGGTCGCCTTTATAGATTGCAGTTTGATACTCCTAAGGCACTTATGAGCAACAATAATCCTAGAGATCTTGGAGAGCTATGGCATAGGAGGATGGGCCATATTCATCATGGAGCACTTAGATTGCTTCGTGAGACCGTGACAGGTGTTCCAGAGGTGAGCACAGAGCATGATGATGTATGTAAGGGATGTGTGTTGGGGAAGTTTGTGAAAGCATCTTTTCAAAGGAGTGACACCAGATCTAAGGGTGTTCTTGATCTAGTACATTCAGATGTTTGTGGACCAATGTCGACGAAATCTCTCAGAGGATATGAGTACTATGTTACTTTTATTGATGATTTCTCTAGAAAGACTTGGATATACTTCTTGAAGACTAAGGATGAGGTTTTCAGTCGATTCCAAGAGTTCAAGGCTCTTGTGGAGAACTCGACAGGAAAGAAGATAAAGGTTCTTCGGTTAGACAATGGAGGCGAGTACAAAGGAAATGTCTTCTAGGAGTTCTGCACCAGAGAAGGAATCAAGAGAGAATGGGCTATTCCTTACAATCCACAGTAGAATGGAGTTGTTGAGAGGAAGAACCATTCTATATCGGAGGCAGCAAGAGCTATGCTACATGACCAGGACATGCCCCATTACTTATGGGCAGAGGCATGTAATACAACAATCTACATTCATAATAGAGTTCCACACAAGGTGCAAGGGAAGATGACACTAGAGGAGGCTTTTACAGGGAAGAAGCTAGATGTTAGTCACTTCAAGATATTTGGGAGCTTGGCATATTTCCATATTCCTGGAGATACACGTACAAAGTTAGATCAAACTACAGAGAGGGGATACTTTGTTGGGTACAGTGAGACCTCAAAGGCATACATGATTTTCATTCTAGGGACTAAAAGAATTATTGTCAGACGGGATGTCAAGTTCATGGAGGACAAGGCATTCAAGAGATCCAGAGATTTGCTAGCAGATGATCAGAGTGAGCTGCCAACAGAAGCTCCAAGACCAAGTCAAGGGTAGCAAAGCTCGAGATACACGTACAAAGTTAGATGAAACTACAGAGAGGGGGTACTTTGTTGGGTACAGTGAGACCTCAAAGGCATACATGATTTTCATTCCAGGGACTAAAAGAATTATTGTCAAATGGGATGTCAAGCTCATGGAGGACAAGGCATTCAAGAGATCCAGAGATTTGCTAGCAGATGATCAGAGTGAGCAGCCAACAGAAGTTCCAAGACCAAGTCAAGGGTAGCAAAGCTCACGTACAGTTACCAGTACGAGTGTAGACTTAGTTAGTGAAGATTCACAGAGTATGGAGCAATAGGTGCAATAGGAAATGCATCTAGAAGACTTAGAGGTTGACATTTCATCCTCTCCAGTTGGCAGCAGGAACCATCTGGTTCCAAAAACACAAAGGGATACTCAGGAGTTTGTGGGAGCTCCTAGGAAGAGTACTAGATAGCGAAGACAACTAGCCAAGTTCAATGACTATGTGGCATTAGTTAGTCAGTTGGTAGATAGTGAGCCTTCTAGCTATTAGGAAGCTGCAGAACATCAGGTATGGTGAGATGCTATGGTTGAGGAATATTCTTCAATAATGCAGAATGATGTCTGGGAGGTAGTACCTAGACCAACAGATAGGGCTTTAGTTGGATCACGCTGGATCTATAAGATAAATCATGGTGTAGATGGTAGCATTGAGAAATACAAGGCTAGGTTCATGGCAAAGGGGTTCTTTCAGAAGGAGGGAATAGAATATGAGGAGACATTTTCTCCAGTTGCTAGGTATACTTCTATACGAGCTGTAATCTCGCTTGCAGCATAGATGGGATGGAAAGTCCATCAAATGGATGTTAGGACAGCATTCCTCAATGGTGAGTTGAAGGAGGAGGTATACATAGAACAACTAGAAGGCTTTGTAGCACACAACAAAGAGACCCACGTGTGCAAATTGAAGAAAGCATTGTACGAACTCAAGTAGGCTCCTAAAGCGTGGTATGTGCACATTGATACATACTTGCAGAAAATGGGCTTTGTGAAGAGTGAAGCAGATGCTAACCTCTACTACTTGATGGTTAGGGGTAAGATTCTCATTCTTGTTCTTTATGTGGATGACCTATTTCTTATAGGTTCACTAGGTCTCATAGTGGATTGCAAGAGGAACCTTGCAGAAGAGTTCGAGATGAAGGATTTAGGACTTATGCACTACTTTCTAGGCATGGAAGTGTGGCAGACAGATGGGGAGATTTTCCTTGGTCAAGGGAAATATTGCATTGAAATCTTGAAGAAATTTGGGATGGAGGATTGCAAAGCCATGTCTACACCCATGATCATGAATTGGAGGAAGGTAGATACATCTAAGGAGAAAGATGTAGATCCCACTTTATATAGGTAGTTGATTGGTTTGCTTATGTATTTGGTTAACACTAGGCCAAATATAGAATTTGCAGTAAACTCTCTTAGTCAGTTCATGGTTGAACCCAAGAGAATGCATTGGATAGCGGCTAAGCATGTGCTATGTTACTTACGTGGTAGAGTCGAGTATGGGATCAGATATGTTCGAGGTGAAGGTATTAGGTTGATAGGCTATACTGATGCAGATTGGGCAGGAAGTACAACAGACAAAAGGAGCACTTCAGGTTGCTATTTCAGCTTCGGATCAGGAGTTGTATCTTGGTTCAGCAGGAAGCAGAAGTCTATGGCTCTAAGTTTAGCAGAAGCAGAATACATAGCAGCTAGCATGGCAACATGTGAAGCTATATGGCTTCGAAAGTTGTTAGTAGCCTTGTTTGGTCAAAAGGTTGAGACTACTGTGATACATTGTGACAATCAGAGTTGCATCAAGGTGTCTGAGAATCCAGTGTTTCATGATAGGTCTAAACATATAGATATCAGATATCACTTCATCAGAGATTGTGTACAAAGGGGAGTTGTTCAACTACAATACATACCTACAGATGAGCAGGTAGCAGACATTCTGACAAAGGCTTTGGGAAAGGCCAATTTTATCTTCTTTAGAGATAAGATGGGTGTCTTGCAGAACAACTTCCTCGCTAAGAGGGAGTGTTAATTATTGTTAGTTGGACAGTTGTTCATCCTTATCTATGAATAGTAGTAGTATTTATGGGTGGTTTGGACAGCTATTTGTCCACTTGCCAAGAATTAGTAAATGGTTATTATTTACTAATTTTTGAGATTCCCTTTTGGACACCTTGCAACCAATTCTATTATTGGTTGTCGAGTTGTCTTAATCTCAGTCGTTGGTTTGATTTAATCTCGATCGTTGGTTTACCAACAGGAGTAGTATAAAAAGGGGTCATTGGGTCATTTGGATGAAGAAGTTTTGGAGAAATGTTTATAGTGTTAGCAAACAGTCTTGCAGTGTTAGCAAGGGTGCAGTGTTATCGTGGAGATAGCAGTGGGGAATATCAACGGGAGAAATTAGGAGGTTGTCGGAGTTCTGCCAGTGAGAGGCAAGGAATTTTGTATCTCTTGATTTGCTAAAGTTTAATTTAATTCCTCATCTGTAGAACTAGTTTTCCCTTAGGGGTTTTTCCAGGGACAATTTGTCCAAAAATATTGTGTTCATTGTGTTGCGCATTTCTTTCCATATTTTATAAGTGAAGTTGCAGTTGTGTTATTTTTCGATATTAGCTGGGAATTTATTTTCAGCAGTTTAATAATCATTTGTGATAGGAGATTAATAATCAGTGACTACAATAGTTGATTTTTCACATTAAAAAGGTTGAGTTGGTGAATCATTTTTCCAATAGAAACTTTCCACGATTCACAAATTAAATTATAATGAATGAATCACTTGTTTAAACTAAGAGCTGGATTCAAATTAGTATAAAATTGAAATAAAATAATAAAGTGTTCAGCTGAAATTATATGATGGAATATATACTATGATATTAGACAATATTTGGCACTAGAAAATCAAATGTATGTTAATATTGGGAATTGAATTTGGTGTGTGGCAATAGGAATTCCAGTAATATTGACATATGTTTAGTTTAGTTTTGACGTCTTGATTAGTTAATGGTATTTAGAGACTTCAAAATAGTTTTCTTTATAACAATTTATTCTTTTTTGGTCATTTATTTAACAATATTTCATAATTAATCAAAAATATTTGTCTTGTAGTATGGTCTTAATTAGAGTGAATGATCAAATATTAAAGCATTAATTAGTCTTTATATGATTATGCAAGCTAAAGTAAGAGCTCTTATTGATAATACTTCCAGATTCTATGTTAATGCTTTAATTAGTCTTTATGTAATTATGTAAGATAGAAGTAGGAGCTCTTGATTGATAATGCTTTTAGAGTTTTTTTTATAAAATTTAACTTTAGCTTTGCTAGGGTTTGTACGGCTTCCAGCTCAGCCCTCGTTGGTTAGCTACCTGTCATACCGCATTTACTGTGGGAATAGTTTTCATTTATAATGGCCTCGGCCTTCTTTAGCTCAGCAATTGATGCGACTGTGCAAGTTCGTCCCCAAGGTGTTCCACAAGGTAATTACTCTCTTGATATTGTTTTGAATGCCAAGGATTTTGATAGTGCATGCACTTGGTAAGAACATAAAAACCTCATTGGGTATTTTGTGGGTCACACTCCTTCTGAAAGCATGCTACAGGAATGGGTTTCCAATATTTAGACACCTCAGGGTGTTCACCTTGAAGGTTTTTAAAGTCTTACCAAAGGCTTTTTCCTTTTTCATTTTAGCAACTCAGGCCAAGCTGAACATGTATTTGTTCAAGGTCCCTAGACTATTAGGTCCTTCCTCTTGATTTTTCAATGTTGGTTGCATGAATTTTCTTTTCTAATGATAGAAAACTTAAGGTCCCTATTCGGGTGGAGTTCCCTAGACTACCTATCCTCCACTGGTCATTTTCGTCAACTATTGTGTAAACTATTAGCAAGGTTGTTTTCCTTGAACCAGACAAGTTTTTCAATGCTTAGCCCCAGCATAGGGTTTGTGTTGAGGTCAACCTATCTAGGGACCTTAAAGACTCCATGGATATCTAGATTAGTGGTACCACCTTCACTCAAAATGTGCTTTACCTAAACCTTTTGAATACCTATTATTGGTGCTAGTTCACTAAACACAAGATTAGGGATTGTCCTTTTTTGGACTGCAACCATCTACCCATTTTGGAAGCCAAGCCAGCTATGACAACTAAGAAAATGAATGGACTATGGTGGTGAAAAAAGGAAAGGGTTCATCTACGAAAAAGGTGAGCTCTTTGCTTGTGGATAATGGTAGATCTAGCTCAAGCCTAGTTCAACCAGAACCTTCCATCCCTTTGCTTTCTTCACCTCCCATTTCAAACCCTAGAGTGTAGGAGATAGTGGGTGTTCATACTCTTGATCCTCATCCTTTATGGATTTGAGTGCCACAAGTAGCATCAATGATTTCTCTATAAATCCTACATCAGTCTCATAACGTAGATGGCCGCAATGAGTATCTTAATAATGGGGAGAAGATTTGGAGGGTCATCTCTCTTGATGACTCCTCATTTGATGTTCTCACATTTTTGTACAATAGTTTCTCCTCTCTTGGAGATGAGGATGACATGCAAGTTGGTTTACCATGAATTACCTCTCATGGACTGTGTGGGGGCTAACAGATCTCCCTAAAAAATATTTTCTTTGTGACACTAAGCATCGACTTGGTAATCTTGATGTGTTTTGTCTTCAAGTAGTTAAAGTTGTTGGGTTTCTCCTTACCTCATCTTGTAAGGTTTTTTGGTTGGACAATGTCATATTTGCTTCTCAACATGAGGCTAGTCGAGGTTGAGCTATTTCTCTTCTTTCCCCTCATTTACTTTCTTCTGTTATTTTGCATGGATCTAACCCTTTGCACATGGTGGTTTGGATTTTACTGTTGTTTAGAATCAATCTTTTGGTATTGTTAACATTTATACCCCTAATGATTTTTTTGACCATTTACACCTATGGCACTGGTTGGCAGATCATATGCCACTTGCGACCTGGGTTTTTTGTGGGGACTTCAACATGGTTGAGCTAGCCACTGACAAGGAAGGATGTTTTCCTTTTTGATGGGAAGCTAGAAAAAGAAAGGCTTGGTTTTACATGTGGAACAAGCTAGGTTTTTATGATCCCAATGTGAGCGACCACTGCCCAAATGGTGTCTGGCATACTTGGTTCAATTTTTGAGCTAGGCCTGACAGAGTCTTAAAGAGACTTGACATGGCTATGATTTTTGTGTAGTCCTTTTTTTCATTTTCTCACAAGTATGCCCTACCTATCACACCTTTTCTAGATGTGACACTATCAGATTATTCCCCCATTGTCTTTTCTATTACTTGGGAAATAGCTCAACTTTGTCCTTGTAAAACCTAGTTTTATCTCAATACTTCTTTGTTGTCCCATCCACCAACTATTTTCCACATTCTTTGAGTCTGGAATATTAAGCCTTAGTGACAAACCTAAGTTGGGTGGATTCAATGGTGAAATGACACCATCCTCTACACTGCAAAGTTTCTTCGCATTTATGGTAGATAGTTGGCTAAGTACTACATTAGATCTTATGAAGCCACAACTAAAGATTTGCGTATGACCTTAGAAGCCCTCACCAAGAATCTGTTTGATACAAATCTCCAAGTTTAGCTTGCCAATCTTCAACACCAGAAGCAAGTTGCAAATAGTTATGCTACCCGAGGAGCTTAGCTCAAGACCTGTCTCCATTGTTTGGAGGTCAACAATCAGGCTTCTAAATAATTCTTTAATGTTGTATGTGCTCGTCATTCTGTAGTTGGCATCAAACACATCCAAGAAGACCAAAAAATTCTTACTGATCTATCATACATTCTTCAGGATTTTGTGCGCCACTATGAGTAGGTTTTCACGACTTAGGGGTCATCTATTGCACATCACCAAGCTTTGCAAGCTTGCCTTGATATTACTCCTTATAGGCTTTCTCCTGAGCAATATGTCTTTTGTTAGCAAAAGTTAATGGTTGCAGACCTAAAGGAAGTTGTCATTTAAATGGCCAATGACATTCCTTGGCTATGATGGTTTTCCTTGTGAGTTTTACAAAATCCTATGAGATGATATTGGCCTTGATTTGCTTGAGTTTTACAAAATTCTAATTTCCTAGGAAACATTTATAAACAAGGGTAATATTAAGTTTATACCTAAAGCTTGTGATCCCAAGGAAATCTACAACTAGAGGCCCATCACTTTGATGAATGTATCCTACAAGATCATTGCCAAAGCCCTCTCTCTTAAAATTGGACATTTGCACCCTCAGATTATTCACCCTGAAAAAATTGGTTTCATGAAATCCCAATATATTTTGGATAACATCATTGTTGTTTTGGAAGGTATGGAATGGGATTGCCAGTCCAAGAAGCAGGCTTTATTTCTCAAGATTGATTTTGCCAAAGATTATGACTAGATTGAGTGGCCTTTCATCTTGGCCATGCTTCAAGGTCTAGGATTTGGTCTAGTTTTTTTGCAATTTGTGTAGATTCTTTTTGGTGATGCCTCTACTTACATCACCATTAATGGGAGACAACCTAAATCTTTTGAGCTCTTTAGATCTATTTGGCAAGGTTTCCCTCTTGAACCTTTTCTCTATGTGCTAGTGGCTAAAGGTTTTGGCTATCTTCTTGCCAACAGCATCTCTCAGGGTCTGGTGTGTGGTATCTCTCTTCCAGAGTCCTCCATGCAACTTGTTAATGGCCATTTTTCCAATGATTCCTTCCTTACTTTGGTGGAAGATGAAGACAATATTGCCAATGCCTTGCAATTCTTGGATACTTTTTGTCTTGCCTCTAGGTCTGCCATTCAATGGCATAAAATCCTTTGTTATAGACAATCTTTCTTTCCAGGCCCTCCATGGTTGTAGCAGTATGGGTGGAAATGGGTTCAACATGGAGAAATTTTTTAATTTTTGGCCATTCCCTTTCCTTTTCAAGCCTCTTCTATGGAGTTTTGGAATGTTGTTCTCACACAGATTGAGAAGAAGCTAGAATATTGGATTACTAAGCCACTCTCCCTTGCGAAAAAGTTTCAAATCTATTCTAAAGTTCTTGTTACTATGTATGTCTACTACTCTTCTTGTTGGACCTCTTCTAAAGCTTCATACTTCAAGCTCGAGCATCTCCTCCAGAACTTTATATGGGCCTCTGATGCAGTGCATCACAACTTTTACAGAGTAGCCTAGGATTATTGTTGTTTGCCCAAAGATTCTAGTGGGCTTGGGCTACTTTCCACTAGCAAGAAGGGGATTGCCCTTTGTGCAAAGTGGGTCATTCAGGTCTTCACAAGAGATGAGGCCTGGAAAATTTTATTATGACATTGCATTTCATTAGGTTTTCTAGTTAGCCAGCTTTCCTAGAAGAGGATTGTCTTTTGAACCCTTCCTTTTACTCCTGAACCTATTTAGATTCAGGCAACTTTTGTTGTTAAGATCATTTGGAAAGCTTGGGAAACCCTCAAACCTTGGCTTTTTTGGGCAGGTAATGGGTTCAGAGATGGCCTCTTAATGAACCAACAAAACCTTTGGTGGTCTCCTTTGTTTGTGGCTCAAGGTGTTCCTTTAGCCAAGATACAAGCAGCTAGCACTCTGTGCTCGTTTCAAAGTGGCATCAAAACTCCCAAGGATTTATTTTCTTGGGTTACTATGAGCCTTCACTCATGGGAGGACTTGTAGGTGCAATTTAAGTTGACCCATGCAGATTGACAAACAATTGATCTTCTAGTTTCTACGGTGCCTTCCAATTTGTTACACAAGCTTGGTATTTACTCATCTCCCCCATGGTGGAAAGATTGAAAGTGGTATCCTTCCATTCCTAGTGCCTTCTCTTCTAAGGCTTGCGTTTGGGCCCTCAGCTCCGACATATGGGAGTCCCAAAAAATAGACACCCTTTTTGTGACCAGCACAAGAGCTTCCTACACATCTTCTAGTTCTACAAAAAAGCCTAGAAGTATTGACTCTAGGTCCATGAATTTTTCAAGCCTTTTCATCCATATGATTTCACTTGGCATATAGTTGTGTTGGGAGATCCACCTAGGCTACCTTTTAGATATTCCTAGATTTGGCATGCTTTGAGAATGGAGATTTGTTTACTATTTGGAAGGATCTCAATGCTATTTTATTCTCTCATAGCTTCCTAGACATTCATGTTGCTATGTAGTCCAAACCACCTATTTGTAATAATGTCATTATGTAGATTCAAGTACAAACTAACAAAGTTGCGTTAGAGGTGGCTTGCCTATAGGAGTTATTAGCTCATTGCAGAAAAGCACCTTGTGCGGTTACTTGTATGCCTTCAAATGCTTTATCTGGTGACTACTCTCCTCCTTATGGTTGTCAATGAGGCCAGAGAAGATCTACACGTTTCTCACATACTTGTTGGTGTAATTAAATATTCATTAATTACACTTACTTAAGCTTTCTTAGGATAAAGCATTGTATAGTAGTTTGTGATTGAGACATTTAGGAGTTTGTACATGAATTAAACACATGATGTAGGATAATTCTACTCTAGGTAGTCATAGTTGTTATCTCAATCCACCTTTAGTGTACTTATCACATTATCATCCTCATCATTGCACATACTTCATTGCATAATGGAGGATGATATACCTTTGGTGGACATGTGATTCCACCTTGTGTGGGTGATAGCTTATCTTCTCCTTATCATTGTCTCTTATTGCCTCTCTTATATAAGGAGGCCTATTATGTAAATTTTAAATTAATCCATTAGATGTCAATCAAGTCCATTATCAATAATAGCATTTTTGCATCTTCATGAAATTGTCTTGCCAATCTCTTGTGGAAGTTATCTCGGTCTTTCATTTGATCCTAGGGGTGTTGTAGAGTCACCTAAAACTCTAACATGGTATCATAGCTCTCATAGTGTGAAGACCTCTTCTCAAGAAGTGCAATCTTGGCTTGACTTATTGTTGGTGCAGCATTGGCAATTTGGACATCACAATTTGGGGGAGATTTTGGGATGCATATTTTATGATCTTCTATTGCAGGTAAAAATTGAAGCTTGTTGGTGCAAATCAAAGGTTGGCATCATATAAAAAAGGTCCAAAAACCCATAAATTGGATTTTGTTTCATCCAAATCAGAGATTTGAGGTCAAATCTACAGCCATTTGATTTTTGAAGGTGTGATGATGGTGATTCAGAAAATAATAATTTTAGAGATGATTTTCAAATAGCGATATCTCCCTCATACGGACTCCTTTTTCTGAGAATTTTTTTTTTGGTTTGGGGTAGAATTTCACAATCTACACAGTGGTGCATGTGATTTTGGATCTCTATCTCTGACTTTTTCTTAAAATCACAAATCCCATTTTTGTGCAACTTTTAAGGCTTTGTTTGGGCACATCCAGTAACATTTTCAAGTGCAATTTTTTTTGAAAGTGCATGATTTTTCTTCTACTTTCTAGTTTTATAATTAGATTTCATTGATTTTGAGTGGACATATCACTTTCAGAATTTAGGTCTTTTTTTGGCTATATTTGCACTTGGTGAATACTTGAATTTCAATTTTCTTAATTGAATCAGTAATTTGAAGTAGTTGTCAGTTGATTTTAGTCATTCTTTGGGTTCATTATGGATTTTGCAAAGGTTCGATTACTCTTTCCCTATAACTATCATGAATGGAAAGAAGAAGTTTCTAATCAGTTGATAAGTATCAGATTGCTTAGAATGATTCTTGGACATGATCTAGAACCAACTCAAGTTGTTGTAGAATGAAGGAAGAGATAAAGAACTTGGCTCTCTTAGATCCACCATCTCATATTATTTTGTGTATCACATTGCATCCCGCACACATCCTCATTATGCTTGGACAACATTGGAAGGGAACTTTTGTAAACTTGATAGAATGAAAAAGTTTAAATTGGAGAATGAGCTTATAGCTCTAAGTCCATTTGATTTTGACAATATTCAAGACTTTTTGTCGAAGTTCAATTCCATTAGATTGGAGCTTTCTAATTGTGCTATTACTAAAGATGATGAGCAATTGATATTATCAATTCTTTCTAAGCTAGGTCCTAAATATTCAATCCTTGTTTCCACATTCTATGCTACTATGGATGCTCTTGGTAGTGCATATAAAATTCCTTCTCTTGATGAATTTGTAGCTTAGCTCACAAGGGAACAAGAAAAGTTAGCACACATGAGTCAATTGAAGCCTTCAAAGCATCAAGCATTGGTTACAAATGACTCCTCTCCAAAGGCTCCTAAAGTAAAGGGAAACAAACAACACAAGGATCCTAAGAAACATGAAAAAGGTGATGAATCTCCTTCATAACATAATATTGAATACACGTCCTCTTCAAGAGAGGAAATATCTAGAAGAAAGAGAGATAAATGTTCTTATTGCAAAAAGTTAGGACATGATGAGCATAAATGTTTCCATAAGAAGATTGATGAGCTCACTCACATTCTTAAAAAGAACAATATCTAGTTGCCCTCATCAGTGTCTTGTCTTTCTTCTCAATATTAGGCAGTTGTTACTTCTACATCATTATCCAAAGGAAAAGGAAAAGCACGCATTGTTTCCACACATCCTGAGCAAGGTAAATGGCTTCTTGATTCAAGTGCATCACATCACCTAGCATCTTCTATGGATATGTTTTGTTCTATTGAGCCTTGTACCCCTCCACCTATATTGATGGGTAATAATACATACATGAAGGTTTGTGGGAAAAGTTCTATTCCTATGGGAGAGGGTACACTTAATGATGTTCTTTGTGTACCATCTTTGATCACTAATCTCCTTTTCATTTACCAAATTACTCATGGGGCATAAGGTAAAATTTTTTAGCTCACTCTTGATTATGTCTATATTAGGGACATGGAGACTAGAGATTTCATAGATATGGGAGTTGTTGATCATACATCACCTTTTTATTCTTTTGCACACTTTTTTGATAATGATGATGATATTCATGATGTACCTAACCCTTTATCAAGGGTGAGTAATTCATGTGAGGAGAACATTGGACACTTGAATCATTTTGTTCTTGAGACAAGTGTTGAACTTCCTACTCCTCCACCTCCTAATTCTGTAGACATGAGCTCTAGTATTCAGCAAGATGATCTTTGTGCTTCAAATCTTGCAGTGTGGGATGAATTCTTGGATGCTCTTTTAGATGAGTCTCATAATGCAGATTTGGTTAATACATCTAAGGAGGTTTCTCTTCGAGATACTTCTTCACCTTCTTTGGATATTGGATTTTCCAACTCTACATGTTCTCTTGTTTTTTCACATCTCATAGGTTAGCTTGATGGTGTGACAAAATCTTTGAGCTTGGAGACACTTATTTAGTCTTTATAGATGCATACATGGAGACCTTCTTCCTCCTTCCTCACTTTTTACATGGAGTGGCTTCTTCATCATTTGATGTATTTATCTCTTCCTAAGGAGAGACATGTTTCTTGTAGGTGTTGGATTATCTCTTGTTTGTAGGTACTCTTTAGCTACATTGGAGCTTCTTCATTATGGGGGGATATCATCATTCCTCATTTCCTTCCTATGTGGGGATCATTCTTTGTATATACATGATGTATGCAATTTTTGGGGGGGTCTTGAGTACTCCATCCATCCATGCATCTTGTTTTCATCTCTCTTTTTGGAGGAGGGTTTTTCTCATGAGGTTTTCTCTCTTTCTCCACTTTATGAGAGATTTCATTCCATGTATTGCATTGCATATTGTACATGGGTACCTAAAATGGCCTAGTAGCTAGGACCCATCTTGCATTATGATTTTGGGGCATTCCACCAAGTTGCACTTAAGAGGGGGTGTTGGTGTAGTTAAATATTCACTAATTACACTTACTTAAGCTTACTTAGGATAATGCATTGCATAGTAGTTTGAGATTAAGACACTTAGGAGTTTGCACCTAAATTAAATACATGGTATAGGAGAATTCCATTCTAGGTGGTCATAGTTGTTATCTCAATCCACCTTTAGTGTACTTATCACATTATCATCCTCATCATTGCACATACTTCATTACATAATGAAGGACGATCCACCTTTGTTAGGCATGTGATTCCACCTTGTGTGGGTGATAACTTATCTTCTCCTTATCATTGTCTCTTGTCATCTCTCCTATATAAGGAGGCCTATTATGTACATTTTAAATTAATATATTGGATGTCAATCAAGTCCATTATCAATAATAACATTTTTGAATCTTCATGCAAGTGTCTTGCCAATCTTTTGTGGAAGTTATCTTGGTCTTTCATTTGATCCTAGGGGTGTTGTAGAGTCACCTAAAACTCTAAAAATACTCCCCAGTCTCAGCCTCATCAAAGGCCACTCTCCCAGTGGTTTTGGTGGTCGTTGCCACTCGACCTCACCTCTATAGAGGTTGGGCTCAAGTTGGTCTCCAGTGGCTCCTCCTATTGCCCCTGATGTAGTTTTGTTGTATGTGCAAAATGACCCCAAATGGACCTTCCCTCAGTTGGACTTAGCCATTTCTCCACCCATATAGGAGGGAGATAAAGATGTTGATACTGCTACTGATGACAATTGGGCTTCCCCTGAGCCAACCATCAACCCCAAGGACTTCTGGGGTTCTAATGATAAAGACCCACCATCGGGTGACACTGCTCTTGCAGCCTGAGGGCTTTTTACTTTCTTCTTATATATGTTTTTTTTTATGAATAGTTGTTAATCCGACCTTGTGTTGATGAACTCGTGGGGTGATCTTGTATCCCCTAGCCCCTTTTTTTGTCAATAGGTATATTTAAATTTAAATTAATGGAAAATGTCTATTCATTAAAAAAAAAAAAACTTTAGTTCTTAAATAAAATTCAAAATCCGACAAATAAAGTGTTTCACCATTACATTCTACATGACAATCAATTGTAATTACACATTTTACAAACTATACTAGCATAAGGATCAAAATCAATCTAAATTAATAAATAGTCATACATACAAAAAGAAAAATATAGAAAGTATAATTTTTGACTTTTTTGTTAAAAAAATATAATTTATTCATCTTAGAAAGTTAATTTATACCGAAACACATTTTGTAAATCATAAAATTTAGAACTTACAATATTTGCATATAGAAAGTCCTAAGATAGAGCCTTCACCTTAAATAATAAACTCATTAAAATTTATTAATTTATGCAATGTTATGAATGACACAATTTAGTAGGTTTTCATAATGTACTTGTTAATGCACTCAAAGTTACACTGAGGGTATAAGTTCAACAATTCATATCACTAATATGATCATCTAGCTAATTTTGAAGAACCTCAAAAATATATAAATGACTTCATAACATGAAAGGTTTTGTTCCACCACATTTCTTTGAGTTGAGAAGGGTTATGTTCAAAGAAATGTAATTAAAAATTAATGATAATCTATGTTTTGATCATTCAATTTTAAAATATTAAATTTATTTTTCGTACACATAATTTATACGTTGAACTCATCTTTATTAAGATATTGCCAAACGGGAAAGAAAACTTGGTGGTTAATATCTAATGAACATGGTTTCCATATAGACAGAGCCAATCTTTACTTTTTGAATTGTTTATAGGAAGGGACCCGGAACCTCGTGGATTGTGCGCATCTTCCACATTATTTCTTTACTACTATGCTTCAGAATTATTGAGGCTTTAATTAGTTTTATTAGTTTCATATCTGTCCATGTCAGAAGCCACTGGCCATTATTTGCTACAATCTAAAGGTGAAATGGTTTATCTTTCCTAAAACAGCTACTGTCTTTCTGTAGGAATTAGATCCGACAAATCTGATTCTTCTTGCAGTTTTGCAACTATCTGTGCAATCTCCGATTGCAGAACTTCCAAAGGATCGGACCCATGTTTTGCCAGGTGTTCTCTGTAAATCACACGTTCCAGTAGTGATACATATTTTCTATATACTCATCCATGTCTTTAGTTTGGATTCTAGGGTATTCTTAAATAGAAAATATCTCAAATACTGATTAATATTTAGTAGTTGGGATCGTCCTTCCCCGCCAGAAGGATATGGATATCATTGAATTTGATAAGAAAGATGTATGCATTAACAACTCATGTCAGAGTAACCAACTTCAATCTTCTTATATTATTCATTATGGGAATAATGAAATAACCGGCTTTCCTGGTCCCCTCTTTCCATTCATTGATTCATTCTTCAGTGGTGGAACATAACCCTTCTCAACTCTCGTCTAGGGTTTCCACTAGGCTTAAAGGGGTTTTAAACTGTAAACTAGGGAATGTCAATCCCAAAGAAACGCACAAGATTATTGAAAGGCAAAGGCGGATTGATATGAAAACAAGGTTTTCTGTATTGAGATCTTTACTTCCTGAGGAATATATTGTGGTATTAAAACTTTCTTATTTTTATCTTTTTGAGAATTTTGGGCATATTTGATGGATCGCTTTATGTCATTTATATATATATTAGGTCAACTTACCATACGAATATTCTGTCCAGGGAAGACGTTCACTTTCAGATCAACTTGAAGGAACCACTGACGAGATTAAGCATCTGCAGGAACATATAGATGAGCTTTCCAAGAGAAGAGAAGGCATGGGAAATTATCCTGTTTCTAATTCTAACGAGAAAAATTGCAAGGTTTTTCCATCTATAGGTGGATCTCAATCTTTTCCTTCTGTGTAAATAATGGGTGTTGGTTCAAGCTTTGAAATCACAACCACCTCTTTAAAATGTCAAGTTGTCTTACCTGATATTCTCCTTGCATTGGAAAATGGTAGCCTTGAAGTAGTTAGTGCCACTGGCTGCACCGCAGAGGACAAAGTACTTCACACCTTATATACCAAGGTATAATGATTTGTGTTTTCTTAACTTTGCGTTTTATTGATCTACATAGAGCTTAGAATTTGTCTGATATACTGAAAGGACCTTTTTAAAATTATAATTTGTAACCTATATGAGGCATTGGTTTGTTGGATTTCACTGAAATATACAATGTTAGTTTCACTGCAGGTTTCAGATCTTGGACGTTTTGACACGATGAATCTTCCCCAGAAGCTCATCCATTTGCTCAAGCAAATATAACAAATACATAGGTTAGGATGTCAAACTATAATTGTCATATAATTGATAACCTACTTTGTTATTTGTAGAGGGGAAACTGGCATTCTAATCATCTAAACTATAGAAGCTAAAGATTCGTCTGCATATTAAATTTAGTTAGATATGACATTGTAAATTTAGATGAGGAAAAACTTACATTGTAAATCGAGCGAGCATATAATCTTCTCCTATCAAATTTTATCTAGAACAGAAGGATATAAATTTATGTGTTTACAAGCGTATTCTAACAAAATTGTTGTAAAATAATGCATTGGTTCAATGCTTTATGGTGTAGTTTTCATAATGTATATCAATTTATTTTTTCTTTTGTCTATCTTTTTTTAAAAAAAATTCATTCATAATATGATACATTTATTTATATGTCTTGATTAAAAAAGGTACGAAGAGGGTCCTTAACTTAGATAAAAACAAAAATTAAATACCATCTCTGCTCTGGGCCATTACAAGCCAATGGTCAGAGTCTCACCCAAAATTACAGAATCACAAAATAATCAAAATGCTCATGTTCTTCTAATAGTTTAAACCAACCAAATCTAAGTCTAAATTGTAAGCCACTAAACTTACTAACCAAAATATGTCTTTTGCTACCAAATATTTTTAAATTTATTAAGTACATTATATTTTCTATAAAGGTTAATAGATGAGAAAGTATGTTAATTTCCACTTCTCTTTGTGTCATTTTCTAGCATCAAGTTATTAACATCTTTCTCAAAATAAAAAAAAAATAGGAAACTAGAGGTAATATTAGTTCCTACTAATTTTTTTGGATTCCTCTTTCCTTTGAAAAAAAAACTTTGATTTCTCTTATGTGCCTTTCTCTTTTTTTTTTGGAAATTAAGAAGCAACCAAAATGGGGGCTGACCTAGAACAGAAAAGAAAAGCTATTCAGAGATAGTTGGTATTTACTACCACAAGACTACCTCACCCCCTTTCAAAATTTCTAAAAACCACCCATAACGACTGTCAGATAAATGTTGGCCCTACTATCAGTCCAAAGATAAAAACCAAAAGGGGTCCAAAGACTCAAATAACTAAGCATCATAATAAACAAAAAAAAAATATAACCACACCATTAGGGGAATCGCCAACGGTTGCTCAAATTTTCCAGCAGCAATTGAAGTCAGTCATCGACCAAGAAGCCATACATGGTGTGGTTTGTCTCCGCCTCCTTATCATTGATCCCCCAACCTTTGTTGGTTTGCATTAGGTAGAGCATAGTGGTCATTGAGTGCATGACATGAATTGAAAAACTAGCCACTCTATCAAACTTATCCTCCAGGTCCTTGTTCCATTTAACTAACTCTACAATTGACTTTTCTAGTTTCTGCACCACCTGGTTCCCCTGCTATGTGTTCTCATTATTGGTTGTAGTTTCTTTCTACTAAGTGTGGTCTTCCCCTACTCATCCCTAACCTCTTGTTCTCCCTTAGTAGTTTCCACATGGGCTTGGGTACCCAGAGTTCTCATCATAACAAATGAGGTGATTGTGCCATGCTCAACATTCTCACAGTTTCTAGAATCTAGAGTAATAGTTTTAAACATGTCTGAAACCTTGGAGCAAAAAGTGTTGGCTTCCTCCATAGTTTTGGCTTTGTTCTCACTTTTTGTTTCTTCTCCTTTATGTTCCTCTTAGTTCCTTCTAGTGGCCTTACGTTTGGGACGAGACCTTGACTTTTTCCTTGAGTTGTCTAGTTTGGGTATGGCAGGGTTGGTCGAGGGAATTCTCTCTTAGGCTCTTGCCCGACTAGTTTGTGGCCTTACTTATGGTTTCATTTTTTTCAACATCCATAACTTCAATTTTCTCTTCCTTAATTTTCCTGGTCGTAGTCATGAGGTTCTCTTTAGAGATGGGTTTAGAAGGGGGAGATGAGATTTGTGTAGTTATTTTTAGAGGAGGAAGGCTAATCCTTGGAGTTTGAGTGTGGAAGCCTTTATAAAATTTAAACAAATAGAACATCAAGGCTTGATGGTAGACTATGTAATTTTTTCCCTCCTCACATTTTTTCCTTATATTCCAAAGATTGTATTCCATAGAGTGTAATAGGAGAAGAGGAAAAGAAATGTATTATTCATTTCAGAAATGATTCAGAATAGGGAAATGGTAGTAATAGAAAACTCTAACTCTATCCTCAAGGGTGATGTAGTGTGTGATAACATAGAAGACCATATTCCATGGATCTGGTATCTTCTCATGAGCAAACCCACCACAAAAGAAAATACGAGCTTCTTTGAAGCAGAAGAAACTCTTGAGGCTTACTTCATCTTTAAGTCTAGGCTGCTTCCTCCATGATTTTCCTTCCAACAAGAGGCTAGGGCCATTGGCTATGAGTTCTTCTATGAAGTCAAAAGTGACTCCATTTATGGTGACCTAGCACTTCTTCTAGGAATCGACAATTGCTAGGTAACCATCTCATCATGGCCTTCAATTCTTTCCATAAATAGAATAAATCTTCCCTCTTTTAGATAGAACCATGCCACTTTGTTGTCCCCAATAATCTTCTCAATTTTTGACGATTGAAATCTCAAATTCATCCCTTCTATAATGCCCCACTCGAAGATCCTTGGAAGACAAGGATAAAACATGCACTGAATAATTTTTTTCTTAAGATAAGTTACTTAAAAATAGGATAAAGTAACCAAGTGCAATAGTGATACACCAAGACAAGGTAATGAGAATAGGGAACATGACAAGACCCACATGTTCACCTGCACTAGTGGAAGTCTTATAACTACTTCCAAAGATCTCCAAAATCTAAACTACAATGCACAAACCAAAACCACATGAATCATGAGAATATACCAAGGGGATTTTCTCTTTCAAACCCCAAGTAAAGGCTCCTAGCATGGTTATACTCACAAGTCCATATCCAAAAAATACATCATAATCAAGGATCACAAGAAAAGACCAACAATGGTCATGTGAAAGATGATGGCTCAAAGTACAACCACTCATCTACAAAACACCATACTAAAAGTTAATGCTGACTCCTAAAATTTGGCTAAGCCTAAAATCCTGATGCCCTGAAAATTGGCTAAGTCTACAGTTCTAAAGCCCTAAAATTTCCTAGAATCTTTATCTTAACTCGGAGAGGTCTAGAACCTATCTCAAATGAATCATCGCATATAAAAATATATCTTAAGTATAAGAAATTAACTTATATTATCGATGAAATAAAAAGGATGATGGAGGATTATCATGATATCTTTGAGGCACATATATATCAAGAAGGAAATAGCGTAGCAAATGACCTTGCCAAAGCTAGCCACGGTGTCATGCAGTTAGCAAAATGGGATGACATTAGTTTATTGCCATCATCAATTCAAATTTTGATGGAAAGGGAGTGTACGTTCAAAAATGACATATGAGCTATGAAATTAGGTGGTAGGTCCCCTTTTCTACATGTGGTCACAGGAATGTGGCACTTAGTAAAGGATTTTCTTGGAATGTTTGGATGTTGATTAACATTTATGTTTTGACTACCATGAACATTTATAATTGTAGTAAAAGGATGTAGAGAGGGGATTGAGTGAGATTTAAAGAATTATTTTGTAATCATCATAAAGACATGTTGGTTAATTCCCACGAGTGGTACAGTTGGTGATGACCATTTGCAAACAGAAAGGAATTGTGCACACATACTATATTGGGAATTTTTTTAATTTTTGGGAAACATTGTAGATTCATGACGACTATGCAATGCCTTTTCATTTTCCCCATTGTGGCTTGGCATTTTATATTTTGCAACTCCAAAACCTAGTGCAAGGCTATGTCATCGGAGGAGTTAGTTGTGGACCTAGGTGACGATATGGGCACTAGCAACCATATTGAACCAATGGGTCTGGAGGAGTGTATCAACAACATTTAAGCTATGATGGTCTACTTGCAGGAGGGGGAAATTTTACCTTATATGGAGGGCATGGTTAAACTCAATGAGGTAATCTCAATGTAGTTCAATCAAACTTGGAAAGATAGAAAAGTTATGGTTAATGGCACGAGCTTTGAAATTTTTGAAGAAAACATTGCGAGGCCTAGGGATTTTCCACTAGATGGCAAGAAATGGCAGAGGCAAGATAAGGTCAATGAGGAGGTGAGTTTGCAAAAAATCTTCAAATCCAAGGAGGAGCTAATGAGATTGTGTGGTGGGTTTGCGTGGGGTTCCCATCCTAATCCATGTGATACCATTTTCTGTGTGATTATTAGATACATTACCTTGGAGGACCATTGTCAGGTACTATATTATTATCATTCTCCTATCCTGAACCATTTTAGAAACCTAGACCTTATCTCCTTTCTATTTCTATTACTACATTTGATGGAGGATAACATCTTTAAGGCTAGAAGGAAACACAAGGAGGGGAAACCCTTCTACCGTATCCACCTGTAATGGGCACCCCTGGATGTCCCAAAAAACTAAACCAAATTGCTGAAAGGAATTATGTCAAACAGTTTGCATTCAACTTCTTAAAACCCCTTATAACTCCGTAAATCAAACGTTTATTTGTTTGTTTTGTTTCGTGCATGGAATTGGTATCATACAACATAAACAAGAAATAAACTACAATAATATGCAAAGTGGAAATGAACGGCTGCTAATAAAATGTTATTTTTCAGAATTCATAAAACCAAATACATGGCAGATTTATCAACTCACTAATTACTTCAGCAATATTGTCATAATACTCCAGCCCATGCTTACGAACTTACCACTACAATACTTTGTCCTCCAATTAGTCCACTACCTTCATAATACCATTCCCTCCAAGCGGCATAAACGTCAGACAAGTAGTGAAGAAGATATGAGCAAACTATCAAATCTTCCTATAGCCGGAAATGCAACTAAAATGCCTAATAATGAAGCCAATAAGAAGAAATTCCAAAGGCCAAACCCCAAGGGAATGAAGTCTAGAATGTTACAAGAGAGAATAGACGTCCTCAAATGCCAAGAAAAAAGCTGCAATTCACACACCAATTTCTTCTCATATTTAACCTGTCTAATGAAGCCACAAATGCTTCCTTTTATTCTATTCCCACGGGTCCGCTCAACTCATATGGGCAATGTGGGATAAAAGATGTGTAATATAAAACATATATTAAAATACCCCTTATGTCTCCCTTGGGTACACATCACCATAAAATAAATATTAAAGTAACACTTTAATATTTTACAATTAAATTAGACGTTACTTCAATAAAACTTCAAGCATTAAAATGTATTAGCAATCAGACTCCGAATAATGTGAGTGATAGCTCATCGAAAAGCTCTCACCGAGGAGTATTGAATCCAATCACCAAAATTGACTTGCACTGTGTCTTACCGACTTACTAAAAATAGTAAGTATGCCTGAAAATAAGTAAATCAACTTCGTTTTGGCCCAAACTGGAAATAACTAGGCCAAAACACTCCAAGATCCCATTAAACCCTTTGTTAGCCCTCGAGACCATGTAGAACAAGGCTAACGCACACACACTTGGTCAACTGCTAGAATGGGGACATTACAGTCTGCCCCCCTTGAAATTGCTTGTCCTCAAGCAATCTCAGTCCAGCCTGCTGAATAATCTACTCACTCTCCCATGTAGAATCTTCCTCTGGCAGGTCTTTCCATCTGACCAAATACTCCTTCACTATCCTATTTCTAAGCTTCCTCTCTCTGGTATCTAGAATAGCCTCAGGTACTAACACAAGCTTCCCCTCCTCATCCAAAGAGGGTAAATCTGCAGAAGGCACTACACTCTGACCAATGGCTTTCTTAAGCCTAGACACATGAAACACATTGTGCACTCGATTGCCCTCTGGAAGCTCAAGCTCATAGGCGACTTTGCCCACTTTGCGAATCACCCTGTAGGGACCATAAAATCTAGGTTTCAACTTTTTAGCTCCGCTCTTCTTGAGCGATGACTGTCTATATGGTTGTAGCCTCAAGTAAACCATATCCCCTACCTCAAAGCTACGCTCTATTTGATGCTGATCAGCATACAATTTCTGTTGATTCTGGACCTGTTGTATATTCTCTTTGAGCACTTTCAGGATGTCCTGACTATTCTGCAATAAGTTTTTGGCTTTGGGCACTCTACTGTCCCCCAAAACTAAATCCATGAAGCTAGGTGCTTCATAACCATAGAGTGCCATGAAAGAAGTCATCTTGATGGACATATGATAAGTGGTGTTATAACAATACTCTCCCATATGCAACCATCTGATCCAAGCCTTTTGTTGTGTAGTTACATAGTTCCTCAAATATCCTTTAGCCCATTTATTCACAATCTCTATTTGCCCATCTATTTGCAGATGATAACTAGTGCTAGGTGTAAGATCTGTACCACACAACCTAAACAACTCTTGCCAAAAAACACTCATAAACTTACCATCCTGGTCGCTGACAATGAATCTGGGCAGCCCATGTAACCTGAATATCTCTTTAAAGAAAAGATTTGCCACCTGTGTTGCTATGTAAGTGGACGGAATAGCAAAGAAGTGAGCAAACTTCGTCAAGCAGTCCACCACCACATAGATGCAATCCCTTCCCTGCACTCGTGGCAAACAAGTGATGAAGTCCATTGAAATACTTTCCCATTTCCTATTAGAAATGGGCAAGGGCTTTAATAAACTTGCAGGAAATATGTGCTCTCCCTTATTCTATTGACAAACCACACACTCCCTGACATACCTTTGAACATCATCTTTGAGCCCTTTCGATGAAAACCGCTCTCGGATCTGCCTGTAGGTCTTGAAGAACCCCAGATGTCCAGCTGTGGGTGCATCATGAAATGCCTTAAGTATCGCCTCTCTCAAATGTGATGACAGAATCAAATAAACCCTGTCCTGAACTCTGATCAATCCATCTATCACCTCATAGCGATCATCCTGTATGGTACCTGAAATCAATCCAGAAGCCCAAACATCTCCGACATACTCTGTTATAATCCGATCTCTCCAATCTCCTGAAATCTCTGCCAGAGCACATAAGTGAGGTCTCCGAGATAAGGCATCAGCCACCACATTTTTCTTACCTTTGACAAACTCTATGTCAAAGTCATAAGCCTGCAATTTAGTCACCCATTTTTGTTGCCGGTCATTAAGATCACACTGGCTCATGAAGTATTTAATACTGTTGTGATCAGTCTTGATCACAAAACGTCCACCTACCAAATATGATCGGAATTTGGCCAATGCATGCATTATGGCCAACATCTCCCGGTCATAGACAAAATAACTTTTCTCAACTCCTCGGAGTTTCCTACTCTCGAATGCAATGGGATGCTTCTCCTGCATCAATACTGCTCCAATCCCATCACCTGATGCATCACAATGAAGCTCAAAAGGCTTTGTGAAATCTGGTAGAGCTAGAACTAGACATGAAGACATTACTTGCTTGAAATGCTCAAAACACCTCTGTGTTGCCCCTGTCCACACGAAGGCTCCTTTCCTGGTAAGATCTATCAAGGGTGTAGCAATCTGTGAGAATCCCTTAAAAAACCTCCTATAAAAACCACATAAACCAAAGAATCCCTTAAGCTGTGTAAGGTTTGTGGGAGTAGGCCACTCTACAATAGTTCTAATCTTTTCGGGATCAACCCGAATGCCATCTGCACTAATGATATGCCCCAGGTAAAGGAGCTCAGTCATGCCAAACTCACATTTAGATTCCTTGGCATACAATGACTCTCTCTCCAGAATAGATAACACCTCCTCCAGATGATGTAAGTGCTCCTCCCAAGTCTTACTGAAGACCAAGATGTCATCAAAGAAGATCAAGACAAATCTCCTCAGCTACTTCCTGAATACCTGGTTCATACAACTTTGAAATGTAGCAAGTGCATTGGTTAAACCAAATGTCATAACCATGAACTCAAAGTGGCCATAGTGACATCAGAAGGCTATTTTCTCAATGTCCTTTGCTCTCATCGTGATCTTATGGTATTTGGATCGCAAATCAATTTTGGTGAAGAAGCATACCCCATGCAACTCATCAATCAGCTCATCAATCCTAGGAATGGGATACTTGTTTTTAATTTTTTTCTTATTCAGTGCCCTGTAATCGATGCACATGCACATCGTCCCATCCTTCTTCTTTACCAATACTACTACTGAAGAAAAGGGGCTCTTACTAGGCCTAATATGCCCCATCTCCAACAAATCCTTAATCGCCTTCTCTATCTCATCCTTGTGTTTCTTAGGATGACAATAGGGAGTAATCATAACTGGTTTGGCTCCCTCCTCGAGCTCAATAACATGTTCCATCCCTCTGTCAGGAGGAACCCCATGAGGAATATCGCTACATACTTTAGCATGTCTATCAAGTATCTTCTGGACATCTAGTGGATGACTCTTTTCTTGTGGCTCTGGTGAAGATGGCATAATGTGGCACTCTGCCACCCACTCTATGTCATCATGACGAAAAAGTCTCTGCATTCTCCTCAAGGACACTACTCTGCAACCTCCATCTGAAAGCCCTCTAAGTACCACAGTTCTTCCCTCATGCTGGAATCTCATCTCCAATTTCGCTAGATTGAGTGTGAACTCAACTAGTGAAGCCATCCATGTCATGCCGAGGATGACATCATAATCTCCCATGTCCACAACATAGAACTCATCCTCCAACTCGTAGCCATCTCCAAACCTGATGCGAAGATTAGATATCTTCTGAGTGCATAATAACTTATCACCATTAGCCACCATGACTCTAAACCCATCATGCTCCTCTATCTGTAACCCTCTCCTGGCTACCAACTATGCATCTATGAAGTTATGTGTAGCCCCAATGTCAATAAGAGATATCACTTTCTGCCCTTGGATAGTACCCCTAACCTTAAATGTGATTGCCTTTTGGGCCCCTGTCAAGCGTGCCAACGATCTATCATCCTTAGGAATGTTGCTCTCCTCTATAGTGTTACCCTCATCTAAATCGAAGTGCTAATCCTCCCCTTCTGACTCTAACTCTTCTATTGAAAAATACTCCACTTGATTTGCCTTAGCCTTGAGAGAACATTTATGAGATAAGTCTCAAGGCTCTCTACAATGGAAGCACAACTTCTTCTTTCGAAGTTCATTCAAGGTTTCATTGTCTAGTCCTTTTGATCCTTCTTTGAGTTTGCTATACTCTTTTTGAAACGATTTTTTGTCTTTGTCCTTGCGGTAGGAAGAATCTATTGAATGGTTTTTTCCTTTGTATACCGAAGGGCTAAATCTCGTTCCTTTTTAGTTGCTTCAGCTAATGTGAGTGGATCATGTCCCTTCACCCAACCTCGTAATGGATCAGCAAGACCATCACAAAATAGCACCACCAATCTCCTAGGAGAGATATCAGTAACAAGTATAGACAAGTGCTGAAACTCGACAATGTAAGCATCCACAGAACCTAACTATTTTAACTCTGCTAGCTCCTTGAAATGTAACTCGGGATCCTTAGTGTCAAATCTCCCAATCAATGTTTCGGTGAATTCCTCATAGGATGTAATCTGATTATGCCCCAAATTCACCATGCCATGATGACACCATTCATGTGAAACGCCATCCAAGTGCATAGCCGCATACTTGATAGCCTCCTCCTCACATAGGATTTAGCTGCAAGTATGTATCTACCTTCTGCACCCAAGCTCGTGCAGTCATCTTCCCTGAAGCATCATAATAAGGTAAAGAAAGTTTTCCAACTTTCTTCCTTAGCTCAAAGTTTTTATTCCTCCCTCCTGCTTTAGGCATGTGTCTCATCCTCAAGTCCATATAATCTCTAAGAAAAATATCCGCCTGAAACTCTGGTCCACTAGCCTCCCAGTCCCTCCTGAACTGATCTTGTAACTCGGTAATCTGTGGTTCATTTACTGGTTGAACCAGATCTCTGGGTGGGAAAGTGGGTAGAAGAGGTCTCGAGCTCACAGTCCGTGCTGGGTGTGCAACATGTCTAAAGTTATCAACCTCATTCCCATTGTTGCCATGTCCATTATTACCATTAATGTTATTCTCAGGACCATTTTTGTTGCCTTGGCCTTCATGGTTATTGTTTCTCCTGTTGTTATTGTTTCCCTCGTTGTTATTGTTCCTGTTGTTGGCATCACCTGGATTCATATTGACACCCATCTATCTAGCCATGAGCTACAACATCATGTCCATTTGCCTATTCTGCTCCTGCTCCGTATGCTACCCCTGCTCTAATGTATCTAGTAACTGTCGGAATAGTACCTCCCCCTAATCTGGACCAGCATTTTTGCCTCCACCTAATCATGTATTCATGTCATCTTGATCACCCATATTATTGTCTTGATCACAGAATATCTCCTCTGTGTCTGTATGGTTGGATTCAATGTCCCCCTGCACGGATGTACTAGACTGTTTGCTTTGCAAGTCTGAAATCCTATTTTGTCTTGCTCTGGTATCACGAAAATTATAAGACCCCTGTCGTATGCTCAAACATAAATGCTTAGCTTGTGTTTTTTATTTATTTCTGATTTTAGTGTTTCGACATTTTGTCAAACACATTTTCCCTCTATCCAGCTGTTCCAAATTCCCTATAAGACCTCCACAGGATGGCAAGACTTATAGCTCTGATACCACTGTAATGGGCACCCCTGGATGTCCCAAAAAACTAAACCAAATTGCTGAAAGGAATTATGTCAAACAGTTTGCATTCAACTTAAAACCCCTTATAACTTTGGAAATCAAACGTTTATTTGTTTGTTGTGTTTCGTGCATGGAATTGGTATCATACAACATAAACAAGAAAGAAACTACAATAATATGCAAAGTGGAAATGAACGGCTGCTAATAAAATGTTATTTTCAGAATTCATAAAACCAAATACATAGCAGATTTATCAACTCACTAATTACTTTAGCAATATTATCATGATACTCCAGCCAATAACAAAAAATTCCAAAGGCCAAACCCCAAGGGAATGATGTCTAGAATGTTACAGGAGAGGATAGATGTCCTCAAATGCCAAGAACGGAACTGCAACTCATACACCAATTTCTTCTCATATTCAACCTGTCTAATGAAGCCACAAATGCTTCCTTTTATTCTATTCCCACAGGTCCGCTCAACTCATATGGGCAATGTGGGATAAAAGATGTGTAATATAAAACATATATTAAAATACCCCTTATGTCTCCCTTGGGTACACATCACCATAAAATAAATATTAAAGTAACACTTTAATATTTTACAATTAAATTAGACGTTACTTTAATAAAACTTCAGGAATTAAAATGTATTAGCAATCGAACTCTGAATAATGCGAGTGATAGCTCATCGGAAAGCTCTCACCGAGGAGTATCGAATCCAATCACCAAAATTGACCTGCACTATGTCCTGCTGACTTACTAAAAATAGTAAGTATGCCTGAAACTGAGTAAATCAACTTCGTTTTGGCCCAAACTAGAAATGACTAGGGCAAAACACTCCAAGATCCCATTAAACCCTTCATTAGCCCTCGGGACCATGTAGAATAAGGCTAACACACACACACTTGGTCAACTACTAAAATGGGGACATTACACCACCAGGGCCTAATGAATAAACCTTTCATCCTACACCTACCTTAGAATCCCCATCTCCTAATTAACCCCCTAGAACTCCTTGGACCCCATCCCTAGCTCTACCATTAAGAGGCTCAAAAAAGGTCATGCGATTGAGATCAAAATTAACCATGAGGTTAAATTTAGCATTATTGAGTTGGACTTAGATACCAAGAAGGGAAAGTAGTGTGCTAGGAGAACCAACAAGCATCTCTAGATGGAGAAATTTAAGGCCCCCCCAAAGTATGGATCCACCTCTAACTCCTCTAGTAATGAGGAGAAACCTACTAAAAAAAAGACTTCACCAAGACATCAAACCTAACCCCAAATCTATCAACCCATCCCATGTCTTTGATACCCTAGAAGCTATCCTAGCTCATAGTGGGGGGGGGGAAGACATCACTTCTCCTAGGAAGGTTAACCCCAAGGTTATTGGGAAGAAAGGAAAACATAGCCACACCAAGATGTTGTTGGAGAGGCTTGAGAAGGCTATGAGGGACTTGGTAGATGACCATACCACTATTTGCCATAGGTTCAAAACCCTAGTTGAGTTCTCCGCCAAGGTTATGTACTCCGCAACCACAACCCTCTACTTCCTATTAGCTAACAAAGAGGAATAGGACCTGGGAAAGAGTATTGAGAAAATTTGATCCATATATGGGTTATTGGTGGACGATTGGCTAAAAACCATCTTGGATAAACTAGTGAAAACGAAGGAGGGTGTGGTAGGGGAAGCTCCTAAGGAGTAGAAGAATGGTAACCAAGAGAAGGAAGAAGGCATCTAGCCCGAGTTCTTTTGTGTTTTACTTCTATTTTATGATTAAGTCTCTGAACTTTACACCCCATAGGGTTTTTTGGACTATGTCGATTAAGTGGACCAATAAAAATAATATTGTTAAATGTTGTTTGTTTATTATTCGGTTTCTTATGCATAGTAGTTTAACGATTGTGGTTAATGACAATTTGGCTTTTAACCTTTTATGTTTTTGATGTTTAAAGTTGGTATAGGTTAGACAACTTAGAGGTAACCTCTGGTTGAATTCTCAACCTTTTTTTACTTTGGGGTCAACCCCCGATCTTTTTGGCTGCTATCAACTACTTCAAAAACTTATACTTAAGCAATATATTTTAGACCCCATAGAAAGACTATTTTGAACTAGAAAGGTGACAAATCTAACAAGGTGTCCAAAACCAACTTTAAACTTCCTCAACCAAGCCTAGATGCCCCCTATTTGTAACATGAAGAAGTGCACTGGTCTCTAGCTTTGTGCAAGTAATTGCATTACTACACACAACAAAGTGCAATACTCTGCACGAGAAAGTGCATTACTCTAGATGATGATTTCCATCATGCCACAAAGGAACTGCATCACTACATGTGAGGAAGTACATTCTCATGTGAGGGAGAATGTATGTTTGTGCGAGACAATACATTCTTGCATGAGGAAGTACCTTTCCCATGTAGGATTGTCAACAATGCAAAACAAACCAAGATAAAAATGCATAAAAACATAAAATCTCCACACCGAGGAGTATTAGATCTATGTAAATCAAGGAATGATCACTCAAGAGCATAAAAGACAAGACACCATGCAACAAGAAGGAGAAAATATCTATCCATCTAATCCACAACAGTGTATGAAGGAACATGCAAAAAGCAACATCACAATATCCATACATGGTTCATAAACCAAATATCATATGAAGGAAGCATGAACATATAAGCACAAACACAACTAAAACTCGTGTGTGGTTCCTCCCAATCATAATAGTATCATGAGATCTCAAAGGTCGTAGCCGTCCCCCATGCGTAATATCGCAAACTACCAACTAGATAGTTGGAGTTGTCTTATGAGGGCATTACTACTACAAAAGTAACTAACATCATAAGAACAAGAAGATCTAACATGCTAATCCCACAAAGCATAGATACTCCAACTAGTAGTGAATCACATCATCTAATGATATGCTACAACATCATAAGAAAGGAATGCACCAATGAAACTAACATCATCTAAACATGATATTGATACATTCCAATGAAAGCATAAATCACAAGAGAAACATACTCCAAAAAACTTGAAATACCAAGTGAACATCAAGCATCAGTCTCAACTAGAATTAGACCATCTTTGTACACTAGTCCCAAGTAGTGGTATAGGTAGCTACACCTCCCAACCACATGAAACCCATAGGTCCACTCCCGCCATGCTAATGGAGATAAAGATCCAACCATAAACACATAAAAACACACGTCCATCGCTAACCATCACACTAGACAATAAATATGACCAAAACCAAGATCATGAGATAATGCAACTACTACAAGTTCTAGACAGACACTCAATGGATAACTATGTAGGGACTCACTGGATGGAGAGTCACTTGGCAATGGAAAGCCGAAGCTTAGTATCATATAGACTCAACTTCTCAATGGAAGGCTCTCACACTGTGTCCTTTTATTATCTTGGTTTTATTAACTAGTATTTTATTTAGTTATAACTTGTTAGAACTTCTTCATGCTAACTCACTGGGCAATGGTCACCAAGCTGTTAGATAGAAGCCCCCTCCATGTGGTGCTACCCTACTCTACCTATGTTCATCCAACAATGAGTGCCCATAGGCATGCATATTCCCAACCCAACCCAAAATGAACATAACTCAACTGAAATACAAATAGGAGATCGGGCCTCACAAGTTACCCGACAAATGCAAGTGTGCGTGCTTGTGTGTGTTACACCACCATCACGAAGATCATAAAAAAAGGGTCAGATGAGACAAAAGAAAAATAACACTCAACTAAAAACAAGCTCAGGAGGATAGATTCTACACAAATCACCAAAAGGCAATAAAAACAACATCATGAACTCACTCAACTGACCTCAATCTAAGAGTATGGATTCTACATGAATCCCAATGATGCAACCAAGTCACACACCATGAACTCACTCAATCACCCTTAATCCATGAGTAGATGAATCTTAGTGTCCATGAAAATAGCAACAAGGATTTGGTCAAAACAGTAACACTAGATACAAAATCACTCTACTGAACAGAAAGTCGAGAGTGCGGATGTGGCAAACATCCCAATGCAAACATAAAGATGCAACAATGGTTAGATTGACATCGTGTAGATAATCTAAATCCATGACCAACACCATGCCAAGAAAACTCAAGAAAATTAGGTGGCACACAAATCGAGGAAAAACCTCAAAACTCAAGAACTTTGAAATTAAAACCCATTTGGTCTTAGGGCACAAAAGCCATGAATATCAAATAAAATCTTTTTTTGGAGTTTGTATGCAAAAAAGGCCAGCATAACAGTGCAAAACCCCAAACCCCCATCCCAAAATATAGGGAAATGTGCATACCTGCCCAACTGGGTAGAGCTAGCACTTAGAAATAGAGGGGAATACTAGTTCTTAGTCTCCTAACAAATGACTACCAAAAATAGAAGTACAAATAGAGCTGAAAAATTAAAATGGAAAATAGCCAGATAAAACAAATATCTTGTGGAAGCTGTTGAAAGTCACAGCAAACCAAGGTCTCTCGAAGTTGGATACAACGAGACTAAGCTCATGACAATCCTAGGCCCATAGCTCCCACAACAAGCATAATAGTAATTCCTCATGAAGAGGAGTTTGGGTTTTACTCTCAAACTTTCTAATTTAAAAGTGAGAAATGAGGAATTAAATTCTTTTTTGGATACTTATTCACTTTTCGAGTGAATAATTGACTAGGGTAAATAATCAGGTAACCTAGTTAAACCTTGAATCAATCCAAATGAAAATAGGCTATTCAAAGTAATTGGAAATCATCTATGGAGAAACTAGTAGAAATTAAAATTAAATAAAATAAAGCTCAAAATTCCCTTAAACCAAAATCATAGAATTCCTTAATAACTTTCATGATAATGTGAACCTCTAAATGCACTGACACATTCACAAGTCTCATCACATAATGCAAATGAGTCTGGGTTTATCAAATCATTGGTAGGTTTAATTTAAACAATTAAATAGGATACGTCAACCATACAGGGACAATGTTGATTAAATATGAATAGTTGAATCACTAACTCCATGTGCCACTACCAGTGACATAAATCCTACACACTAAACAACACGATCAAGTGCAATTGCATATAATAATATAGCTAAAGTAGTAAATGTATTAAATTAGATTAAATAACCATTTTGCATAAATTACCAAAATGAACAAGGTAAATATCCACAACATATAACCAATGAATCCAACATGGACAATTTGTTTCTAATTATTTAAGCATTTAATAATGGTTGTTTAAACAACATGAAAAGACACTTAAAATACATAAATGAACATGGTCATATACAAGGCTAACTACTGCTACAAGAACCTAGTCTAGTGTAGCAGGATAATAGTACACAGTTCAATCTCTGCACACATCTCAAGGTACTCACAGAACAACATCATGATACCACATCGATCCTAGTAACCACTAACACAAACCTTAGTGAACCATCTAACACATCATAATCTCATAAATCATCCATAAGCATAATTAAAGTAACTAATATAGTAAAATAAATCTAATCACCTCAAGGGTGTAGACCGCTCATGGTCTCAATCATGATCACTTCCCAAGGAAAGATCATCAAGGTTGCATCCATCAAGATGACTTGCAAAAATCAAATGGGATAGGCACTACACCTTCCACAACCTCATCATCATCCAAGTCAACTACCAAATCCTCATCTTTGTCATTAAGCTTGGCTGCCATTTTTTCCACACAACTGATCAACTTTTTGGCAAAAACCAAAGACAAACCCTTGCAAATCATGCAGTGTCTTTTACAGCTAAGAGAGTTCCAAATGAATAAAGGCCTTTTGGGAATCATAACGATTAAGTTAAAAAATAAAGTGGCTAGATCACCAAATCCCTATGACATCTCATTAACTCCCTATCTTGAGATTTGGAAGCCCATCTTGGGTGGTGTGAAAATCTCCCTAAATATTGTTTGGAGTATCGAATTTCCTCTTCCCATTATGAATAATGATTATCATCTCTTCACTAGAAGTAGTGCCATAGGTAAAGGTCTCTTCTAAAGTCATCACCATCTTAGCACACCCAACTAAAATAGTAGGATAGTTACTAATCCTAACTAAACCCATCATGGAAGGATAAACCTTCTCATACACCAAGTTGTACATCATTGATTAAATGACACTTTATGAATGAGTGATTTGATCACCACAAGGAGATCTTGCTTGTCCCACCAAACTTGATCATTAATAATTCCATTTTCTTCCTCCTTTTATTTTAGTATTTATAAATATTTAAGGGATGAGACCAATTTAAAATAATAATATTGATACATGGATCTTATCTTATATGCACACTAATGCCAACATGATGCACACTAATGCCTACAGGTGTAGATATATTTCAATGTTATTTTCTTTAAACTATGGTGGAAAATATTCAACTACATGTTCAATTAATGCACACTCCACAAGATTAATTGACCATTTTTATAGTACATCACAAACTCTTCTAGACTAGTTTGACATCCTTTTATGTTTCCTATCCAATATTTCCCAACTAATAGAGAGTTTGTATTTACATCCTTGTAATCTTTGCTTTTGTGAAGATCACCTAGCATAATGGATCCTGTAAAATATTCTAGGATATTTCTTGTCCTAAAAGGCTATGCATTTTCTATTGGTAGCATTATTACTAATACATATATGGAGATCTTCTAGATTATATATTCATTTCTTTTTCCTACTTATATGGATCCAAGTAAGCATATGAGGATCTTACTAGTCTTAGATAACACACTCTTTTTAGTTTTCGTACTCAATATCTATAGATTGAATACCTTTATTTTCTTCAAAATATTTAGACTAGGGAAATGAACAACATTATTCTAGTGGATTGGAATGGCTACATTCCCACACTATAAAATTTTACCCCAAATTGTAAATTAAAATATTTATCATTGGAAATAACAAGAAAAGACTCATCAATGTTAACCTTCCATGAAAATGAAATCAGCAAAAAGAGTCATATAAATAAAAATTCCTTTATTATGGAAATTTCTTATAAACCTCATCTTACAATTTATCATTCTTTGAGTCAAGAAATTAAAAACATGTTTGGAATCAAGGATTTAAGAATTCATGTTTCAACAATCATGATCATGTTGTTTGCAATCATCCATGAAAAATACATGCATTAATATGAATCATGCAATTTTAAACCTTAATCAAGACCTAGGCCAAGGGCTTCATATAAAAGATAAGATTTATCATTTAAAACCATTTAATTAAGGTTCTAAACTCTATCATTCTATCAAACACTATCATAGTAAATTTACTATGTGTGAACACCAACATTATGTTTGAATTAGGTAATACGCTACATAGAACAAACATTATCATTTTTATATGCAAAAATTTAAATTTTATTGTAGAGAATGGAAAAAGTGGATAGATTTAATAATAAATAATCATCCTAGTCTTTGAATTAGTAGAAAAACTTATATTAGGGAACCTAATAACCATCCATATTTTGTAGCTTTTTGGGAATCATTAGAATGAAGTTAATTTTTTGGATTAAGATACCTCAATTTGGGCACCCTCTAAACTTGTCTTGAATTTCTACTTCACATTTCAACAATTGGTATTTTTTGTCTACCATTTCTATATATGGTCTACCTTATTGATTTAAATATTTCTATCATATAGTTTTTTTCTTAATTTTACCATTTTATTAATATTTAACCTAGTTTATGAAAACACACTTTACAATCTTAATATAATTGGAGCAAAAGGAAAACAAATCCACACGTGGTCAAATATTCTATTAAGACTACATGTGAACTTAATTTGTAATCCTTACACATATAATGGATGTTTGATATATTTTTGAACATTAATACATATTAAGACTTTGATAATTATGCTTGATTTCATTATTGCTAATGTTAACTTGGTACATTTCCCTCTTTATTCCCCTTGTCTGGCTCAAATGACTATGAGTAGGTTGCCACATTATTAGAGCACATAGTGCCTCTATCTAGATACTACTTTTGCAACCCATGGATAATGAATTTTGGATTGGTATATTGTTTAGGAAGAACACCTTCATTTTGTTCTCATGGTAGAATTTATGATCATTTCAAAGGATGTAGAAGTTTATTACACAAAAAGGCCTTTATCTTATAAATCTATTTTTATTTTTTATTTTGATCACTTTCTTTGTAATTGTTTTAATATTTTAGTTCTTACTAGTGCAACCTTTAAGAATCTCCGAATAATAGTTTATAGTGTGAATGATTGAAGTGTTTGAAGGAGTTTTTTGAGTGGGATTATATATAGACCTTATTTTTGTGTTTACATTATATATATATTTTCTCTTAGTATAAAAAACTACAAATACCTATAGCTGACATGATTGATCAAACTTAATTTTAGTTGTTTCTTATTAGATAAGTTGAAAAAGAGTCCTCATAGAATATAATTAAGAACAAAACAAAAAAAATACTTAAATAATACATAGAAATACATTGAAGGATTCTATAAACTATATATAAAATTAGATTATCACAAATCCTCAAAAAAAAATTAAAAAATTAAACAATAATAACAGTTTTGTCCATGAATCGTCAAAGTTCCCTATGAAAGCTCCCATTACAATTTTTTTCATGATTCCATCCTTGATTCGAACACAAGAACTTAAAACTCTATTAATATCATGGCCCTTCTTATTGTCACAACCCATCTCCCATAAACCGAATAAAATGGAAAATTTATTTCCACATAGATTATATTAGCAAACCGATTAAATTAATACCCTTATTTCTTTAATTAACTACATATTTAGTTAAGATCAACTGATCGGAGGAGGAAAAGAATGCAATCGAGTCAGTTACAAATTTTTGGGGGGCTTTTCTTTTATTAAAAATTACGGTTATGAATCTAGGCAAGAGGATACAAAAACACACTGAGGATTGGAAAGCGGCGGAGGAAGGCAAGAGAGATTTGGAAAGAGCATTAACGATTTTTCTCTGAAATTAGTAGAACTGTGCAAACTTTGAAGTTCTAGTCGTTCTACAGAAGTTACGAAACTATGCTTGATATTGAATTCGGTAGCAGGCTTATTATCGTTGTATTGAAATTCTAGTGGCGTATTCCTGTTTGCTCGATGTCTGAATGCATTTGTGTCTGTTACCACGCATCTTATTATTTCTGAATAACATTGAAATCAATGATGGATTTTCTTGTAGTTATACTGTGGTGTGATTTCTTGATACGTATGAGAGCTAAATTGTAATTGAAATGAACAGTATGTTAAGGTGACCAAGTGTGCACCGTACGGTGCAAGGAACCTCACCGTACCACATCGTACGGTGGAGGTGAATACCGTAGGGTGACACAATATTGTTTTGACAATTTGTATAGTGGAGTTATGAGTGTTTGGTACATCCGTGTGATGGTATAGTGAAGTAGAACAGTATGGCATACGGTGAAGCCGTGTGTGGTTTGTACAGTCATATGGCGAACCCTCATGGTGAAGAAGTACGGTGCCTGAGGCTCTAATGCCAAAGGGAGTTTCGGAGGCCGAAGAGAGTGATCTGTTGTTGAAAGGACTGCCAACTGGAAGAGTGACCATCAAATGGATGAGTAATCGTTGGGAATGTAACTGTTTTGTTCTTGATAGTCAATGCACCAAATTCCATAACAAATTGCAAAGTGTATAAATGTCTGCAAGATTCGTTGGGCTAAATAGGTGATTGTAAAGGCAATCTGAGTCTGTGAGCCTATCCAAAAACTAGAATTTGTTGTATGTAATTGTTTACTATAATGCAAAGTTTCTAGGGAATTTTTGGGGGCCTGGCTTAAAGATTACACACAAAGCGTTTGACTGTTTAGATGGATCTTGTGGGGTCCATTTGATTTTCTACGGCTATTTCCATTTTTGCGAGTAGTCCCGTTACCACGCATGAGCCAAATCAAATTCAAACGTATCTACTTTTTCCACTCTGTATTACTTTGGGTTTCTTGGACCTCAGCGATAATGATGGTTTGCAGAGCAACAAGTTGGGTGACTGGATAACACGTCTGAGAGGGCTGGAGCATCTTCAACTGAGCGGCATGAATCTCGCAATGGCATAAGATACTTGGTTGGGAGGATACTTGCTCTCTCTCGCCAATCTCACAGCACTTTCCATGAATGATTGCAGGCTTTCAGGAGAAATGCCTCCCTTCTTTGCAAATCTCTCACGCCTTCAGCAGCTGGAGCTTTGGGGAAATTCATTCAGAGGTAACATTCCTACATTTCTTGGAACTCCCCTTCTGTCATATCTTGATCTTTCATGGAACAGTCTGAAAGGTTCTATTCCCTCCTCTTTAAGCACCCTCTCCAATCTGGAGTCCCTTTATCTCAGTTCAAACAAATAAAATGGCAACATTCTGCCTGCTCTAGTGAATCTTTCCAAACTGGTAAATCTTGATTTGATTTCAAACAAATTGAATGACAACATTCCGTCTACTCTAGGGAATCTTGCAACCTTGATTGATCTTGAATTGGAGAATAATTCTTTGAGCGGTCCAATTCCCACTTCCCTTGCTAAGCTATCCAAGTTAGAGGTGCTTGATTTGGCCAACAATAGATTAAATGGAACTTTCTCATTTTTCATTTTGAACAATTGCACCAAACTTATTGCTTTGGATCTCTCGAGGAGAATGTTGACAATAAAAGTCAATGACTCTATCATTCCCAAATTTCAGCTTCAATACTTAACTTTAGGTGACTATAATGTTGGAGCAAACTTCCTGGCATTCATTTCAGCGCAATATTTTATTAAATATTTAGATCTGTCAAACAATTCTCTAAGAGGCTTTATTACAAATTGGCTTTGGGGATTCACAAATATTGAGTACATAGACCTTTCAGATAACTTTCTTGATGGATCGATTATAAAATCAATAGATAAATATACACAAAATCTCCAGTTTCTTTCTTTGGCAAGAAATAATCTTGATGGTTATATTCCAGCTTCTATTTTTAAACTAAAGAATTTGGAAATTTTAGATTTGTCAAATAAACCTATATTTTCTCTTTTCTAACAATTCAAATTTCAACTCACCTATAGTTTTCATCTCCCAACACAATTTTCAAAACAAATCTATTATAACCAAAAGAAAAGTTACACATTTTGGAAGAGGACACTCTCCTCTAGAATGTCATATGTTTTTAAATTTTTTTAATAAGATTTCTTATTTTTTCTTTCTCAAAATCAACATCTTCTCAAGACTTCTAGTATTTTTTAATTACAATATACTATATCTAAGTAAAACACTATAAACTCTATATGACAATGTTATTAACTTTGATATATAAATGGGTGTTTATATCTTATAAAAAAAAAATCATTAAAAAGAGTAAGAGTTATTTGAAATGTCAATTCTCTAAAATAATTTTATTTCTTTAGTAATTTGACACAAACCCGTATAAACCATGCATAATATAAATTAGCTAGAATGAATTTATCTAGATCAAATTATATGTTTGAACAAAATTGATTTTTAGATAGAAATACTCAAATTCAGTCATTCCGAAAGTTACCCTAAAAGGTGACACAATTTTGTACTTTTACCTTGCATTCTTTGATACGTTTTATTTATACATAAATATTAAGAATTAGAATATAGCATTATAAATACATCTCTGTTATATTTATTTCTCACTTGGGTGATATTTTAGTATTCTTTGCCTTCTATAGCTAACATGTTTGATCAAACTTAATTCTAGCTATTTCTTTTAGATAAGTCTAAAAAGAGCTTTGATCGAAAATCTTATCTAACAAATAACATCAAAAATAATAACAACCACAAATCATCAAAGTTCCTATGGAAGTTCCCATTACAATTTTTTTCCATTATTACATCCTTGACTCAAACACAAGAACTTAAAACTCTAGTAATATCAAGGCCCTTCTTACTCATAATTATTTCTATACAATCTATTATTTCTAGTATTCTATTAAGAGGGTTCCCCATGATCACCACTTCTTGCTCCATTGGTAGACAAGAAAGAAAATATTGAGGTGCATTGTAAGAACAATGAATCATGGGGTACTTGTATTTCACTTCAAATGATTTTTAATTAGTTGGATATATAGATAGTGATTTTATAAGAATATTGAGGATAGGAGAACATTCAGCTGAATATGCATTTTATCTTGGGACATGTGTTGTGGCATGGGTACCAAAGAAGAATCATGTAGTGTTAATCTCATCAATTAATGAAGAGTATATAGAAGGTACACCAATAGCATGTCAAGTAGTATGGATGTATAAAGTTTTGAAAGATATAATTCAAGTTCAAGAGGGGCCTACTACACTATTGTGTTAACAAGTCCACTACTGCACTTTCAAAGAATCACATATTTCACAAGAGGACAAATCATATTGACACTAGATATTACCTAAATCAGGAGATAGTCAACAATAGATAAACTAATCTACAACATTGTAGATTGAAGGAGCACCTTGTAGATATATTGATAAAGACAATAGCACAAGGACAATTTGAAGTTTTCAGAGAAGTTTTGGGAATTGTAAATATTATTGTAATTTGTAAATAGTTGATAGTAGAAATTGAGAGTGTTGGACCTACTAATTTATTTATTTTATAGTAAAATAGAACTTTCTCAAACAAATTCATTTTTATGTTAATTTATCTATCATTAAAAGTAACATTTTATGGTGCTACAACACATTTTAGACCATTCAGAAGGAAGTTTATGAGGGAAACAAGCTGCCATGCAAAAATTATATGCACTCCTATGATGCTCAACAATATTTCAATCAACCATAATAAATATATCATAAAGAGGCTCAAGGAGGGTATGAGTAGAAATAATAGGAGGACAATCATGATGACCTTGAGATTCAAATTGAAAAATCTAGGAATCTCTATTGAATCAATTGAACCCAAAATTTAAAAGTATTCTAAATAATAAGCCTCTACCAAGCAAATGAGAGAAGGAAACAACAAACTCGTTAACACTTGGGAGATGATACGTAGGGCCTATTTGGTTGTAGAAATATGAATGGAGAATACAAATGCATATCGGGGATAGGAATGACTATTCCAATAACAACTATCTTTTGGAATGGGTAGAAGCTCATTTTAGAGGAAAAATAGGAATATGTATTCCTATTCCCTATTCCAATTGACATACCAAATGAAAAAAAGAAAATGTATTTCTAATTTTCTATTCCTATTCTAGCAACCAAACCGGCCCTTAGAGTTTGAAAATATTAATACACAGTAAATCTTGGCTAGTACACCACTGCATAAATTAGCTACATAAATATTAAAAATAACCAATATTATAAAACTAAATTGATTGTACTTGTTAACAATGGTTTGGTTTAGGCTTGTGCCTTTGGTGAAATGTTGGGGCTTCTTGCCCGTAGTGCCTAAAACCAAGGTTCAAGTCTCCATAGGGTCACTCTCTACTATGGTTCTTAATTGAGCATTTCTAAATTTGACCCTTGGTGAAATATTGGGTTTTCTTGCCTATAGTTCTTACAACCAAGGGTTAGAAAAATAAATCTTTATCCACCTCCTCAAATTGATACATAGAGGAATCCACTCTGCAACTTTCCACCTTCATGCCTACCTACAACTTTGGTACATGTATTCATAATCCTTGGGAGTGTTGAGTTCCCCCCAAACCTTCCTTCTTCGTTGGATCTAGTGTAGGCTTGTCCAGGACTTTTTTTGGTCATCTCTATCCACTAGTGCATTTGAGGTCATTTTGCGACCAAAAATTGCGACCAAGTTTTTTAAATGGGTTGCTTGGTCGCGTTATAAAGCAAATTTTTGTTTTTTTTTAATAACTAGCCCGTGTTGGTCGCAATTGTGACCAATTATTTTGGTCGGAATTGCGACACACAGGGAAACATAAAACAAAACAAAAAAAGGCAAAACATTTCATTTGGCTTTTGCGCGAGGTTCATTTAGCTTTGGCACGAGCGAGGGTCTCCATCAACATTGGCGTGAGGGCACATCTGATCTGGTGCGTTTGATTGTAAAAATTTTGAGGGCACGTCTGAAATTTTGAGGAGTTCCATGTGATTCCATTAGACTAATTTATGAAAACCATTGCAATGTGCCTTTAAAATAATGTATTGGGTGCATTTCATTTCTATTTCCATTTGAAATTGCTTTCAAACAGTCTACTACAAACATAAATTTGAGTGGTAAATGGATCCACCTAGGATTCTATTGGAAGCCAAAGTGGATGCCCGTATTGTTGTTCTTTTTACTAAAATAGATTCAAAATTCATAAGCTTTTATTAGATAAAAGGGAAAACTTTATACAAATTTTCAAAAACCTGTGACTGTCAAATACAGGGCCTTTGATCATTTCTGCCATAAACATTCAATAGAAAAATCTCTTGTCCATAAGTTTTGGCTTCCTCACACTTACAGACACCTCAATTCTGATTTATATATCTGAATTAAGAATCATGAAAATTAATTATAGTTCATAATTTTTTTCTACTTTCTAAGATCTATATAATTCTGATGATGGGTGTGATTTCAAAAATTGATAAAAGAAATTTGAGACAATCAAATTAAATTGTAAATTTTTCATCTTAGAAATCTTATATTTGAATCTATTGAAACTTAATACATAATAACAAAAACATTTATAAAAAAATCTACCTGAGCTTTGAAGACAAGTGGTTCATAGTAAACTAACAAATCCTCAAAATTGAGTATAGAAAGACTTTCAGGCCACTCTCCAGATAGAATCTCTTCCACAATCTCAATCCTCTCCTCTCTTTCCACTTCCACACTTTTACTTGAACTCACATTGAATGCATACCTCACCTGACCTCTTGATTGCCTTCTCTTCCTTTCACACTGAGATACTTGTGTTGGTAATAATGGCAATGCAGCAAATGCTACACACTTCAATTTCACTGCATTTACCAAAGACATTGGTTGTTCCTCTCTACTTTATTATACTCAATTCAATATCTTTTGCATTTTGACATTTATATAGAAAATTAAATGGGCCATACTGAAATAAATGAAAGCTAAATGGTTTCAAAATTTAGCTTCATTTCGTGCAGATATACATTGAATCTTATCTTATATGTGGGTCCATTTTAAGAGACATGTCTATACATTGGCAAAGATTTGGAATGCCTTGGCACATTCCTCTGAATTATTGTGCAGTGGATAAGATGGACTAAGCTATTGAAAGAGATTGATGGTAAATTCTGTGGACTCTGATTTGCATGAAACAACTGCGTATTACAAGTGGCTTCTACAATGGAGGACAAACTATTTTTGACTCTTGTAAAACAACTGGCTTCGATCATGGAAAGTGGGGAAGCTAAATTTTAGGGGCTTCAAATGAAGCCAAATCTTTGAATGAAGGTCCCAAGGGGCTTCACTCAAAGCCTTCATGCTGATATTGGTGTGGGGGCTTTGAATGAATATTAGGGCTTCATTCGAATTTGACATGCAGACCTCATTCATACTCCTAATAACCGATCAAAAAAGCTTTTAAATCCAACATATTCTCTTTTTTGTCCCATGGTTTCATGTATGAGTTGGTGGACTAGGGCGCTAAGAGGGAAGTCAATAACATCATACCTTGCATCAACATCTCCGTCTATGGTGCAGGAGCACCTAACTCTTATGAAGTACAACTCAGCAACTGTTTGACAAGCTTTAATAGTTGACATGTAATGGGTGATTGGTGTCAGGCTACTACATATGCATTAATCCCGGTCTTGAATGTAAAAGAAACTTTGAATTCACTAAATAGGGTCAAACTTATTTTTGTTGATTTAATAGATTTGATTCGAGAATGATGGTCTAATGATTTGAGAGAAAGAGTTGAGAGACAGATGGAGAGAGAGATAATACAAGTGATAGAAAGACTCCTAGATAATATTCTTGAGGACAATGTGTATTATAATCCTTACCATGTTTTCCTTTGATCTACCAAAAGGATGGTGGTGTCCTGCAAATGGCATGGCTCTTTCTACCACTTGTATTATCTCTCTCTCTCTATCTGTCTGTCCATTCTTTCTCTCAAATCATCTGACCAACATTCCCAAATCAAATCTTGACCCTATTTAGTGGATTCACAACATAAACTTCAAATGCTTCTCCTATCAAATATGTAGATTTCACAATAGCTAAGAAACATAATTGTAGGCATCATGGTCACATTTTTTTGGAAACGTAAATGGGTTTTGTACCCAAGCAATGCAAAGCAACTTCCATACCTTCAATTCCAAGTTGAATTCATCTATAAGAATGATCGCTTGCCAACAGTTGCTGAATACATCTGTAGCTCATGAATACAAGGTCCTCCAACAAATGTATTCAACAATTGTTGGCAAGCGATCATTCCTAGCTCATGAATACAAGGTCCTCCAACAAATCTATTTAACAGATATTGGCAAGCGATGATTCCTAGCTGCTTTTGTTTTATAAGGTTTGTCTTAATCCCAATAGGTTGTAGTTTCATTTTCTAGATGCACTTCGTCGCTTGGGTATACAACTCAATTACATTGATTCCAAAAAAAATGTGACCATGATGCTTACAATTATATTTCTTAGTTGTTGTGTCCTAAGATCCCTTATGACCCTTTACGACCGTTTACGATCCCTAAGAATAAATCTTAGAGTTCTTAAAATGTCGTAAAGGGTCATAAGAGACTCCTAGGAGGGGCCATGATGAGCTTCCACCTTCACATGGTTGGCCCTATTAAGTAGAGAATGCTATAGTTTTCACAAAACAAATAGAAGCTCAATAATTTAAGGTCTTAGTCCATAGACAAATTAAATTAGACTTATTATCCAAAACACATAAAAAACATGCACATAAACATGGTAGGCACTAAATAGAGATAGTTGGAAGAGAATTAAAAAAAAAAGATTAAGGATTATGTTATTTTAAGAAATATTTAAATAATAATTATAAATTGAGTTAAATCAATAAGTATTCATTTCTACCTTTTCCAATATAAATTTAAATATTGAATGGTCTCTCCTTTATATCTTAATCCTTCAATACTCATAACTCTTTATTGCATTCATTTTGATCATTCACTAAAATTAATTAAATTATAATTATATTACATGTTATTTTAATTTTTTATATTTTTACTTTTTATTTTTATTATTGAATGTCATGTCAAAAAGGGGACATTATAGTGAGATGCATTACAATATAGCAAAATAACAAGAATATTATTGAAACAAACTTAATACAACATTCAGATTATAAAATTAGACTACTGCAACGACACAAATTAACCTAACAGAAAGCATAGAATACCATTCCCACAATGACCGAACATTTACCCACTGAACTACACCTCTTCTAAATAATGTAAGATGCTGATAACAAGTTGATATTGCCATCACACATGTCAAATTAGACTGATACACACTAAAATCCACCCTAATCAATTATAGCTAACATCTGGATGTACACTTATAATTGATGTCAATCAGAATACTGAAGGCATGGAATAGGGCATAGTGGTTGTTGATACAGCAGGTACAAACTCATAGAAAGCTCACTAGATTCACCAAAGTCTACATAGCTAAGACTTAGCATCAAAGGTTCTCCCTAGGCACCTCAAAACCAACAAATATTGGCCCCAAAATAGGAGCCCTTCATCTTCAAGCTCTCACATACTTGCTCCACTTGGTACAGTACCCCATAAAGGTCATCTATTCACTTTCAACTTGGATAGCCTACAATATGGTCTTTGTATACAATTCATTTTTTGTCGTTTCATTATATGGTTTGAACAAGTGTGGAAAAAAATTAGATTTTTATTATGATTTTTTTGTTCACCAATCTATGTTAAACTAATCAGCAAGGTCACTTTCCTAATACTTTATGAACTGGATGCTATTTGCAAGGTCAGTTTCCTAACACTCACTATAGTACTTGCTATTCAATTGAGATAGACACGGCTCATTAGTTTGTTTGTATTCTCTTTGGATTTTGTTAAAGAAGATAGCTGAATGCTATATGATGAACTAAAAGTTCTGTGGTGTCAACGGGCTTGTGCATTTCTTGAGCCAAATTACCAGCCCTAGTGACATTTGTTGTTGTTCAAAAGCGGCACCATACTAGACTATTTGCAAACAACCATGCAGATAGGCATTCTATAGATAGACTTGGGAACATCTTGCCAAGTCTTTAGTACATAATAAAGCAACTGAATTTCATAATTTTTTGTTTTGATAGTCGATTTGTTTAAATATTTCCCATCAAAAATTACTTAGTACATCTCATCTTTTTTCTGCATAGGAGCTTGCAATTTTGAAGAATCTGATAGTGAAGAATTTGAAGAAGAGATTGTAGCAAAGGTATATTTGGTGTTCTTTTTTAAGTGAAAATGTGATTGGAAATTTTGTATATTGTCATATTTCACTTGTAGAAAGGTCAAAGTGTAAATAGAGGTGAACTTGTATGGATTTAATTTTCTTCTTCATTATTTATAATGCTCTCGATTCCTCCTTTGTAGCTGTAAAAATACTTGTTTATTTTCACCTTTCCAGATACCCTTTACCAGGTTCTTCAAGATTCCAAAATATCTTGGGCTGACCCCACTCTAGCATGTCCTAACTCCTACTTGGTTAAGAGACCATACTCCTTTTTATATGTGTCTTCCTCTTACTACTCCATCTGTAGGTTGCAAAAAAATCATCCTTCTTCCACCAACAAGTCATTCCATTCAAGAAAGACCATGTCTAATGATATCAACACACAAAAAAATAGGGAGGCAATTGCTAGACTGCGGTCTAACTTAAAAAGAAAAGATGATGGAAAATGTTATTGTCCTTGCAAAATGTGTAAGGGCTTAAAGACTCGAAGATATCTAATCACAATAGTTGAGCAACATTGTAGGCAACATGGTCACATTAAAGGGGGAAACGAGTATCGCCCATTGGTATGTATTTTAATAGTTTATAAATTACATGAGACATGATTTGATGATGACATCATGGTCATGGTTAATATAAGGTAATCATTTTCATATAGGTCAACATCCCTGAGTTTCATGTTATGGACCATGACAATTCGGAGAATGCAAATTTCCAAACAAAGGAACATGGAGGTGTGAATATTGAAGTAGAAGGTAATGATACCATGGAAGAAGATCAGGATGATGAAGATCACGATGATCAAAATGATCACGATGATCAAGATGATAATGATGATGATGATGATGCTAATGATGATGCAGAGTTTGATGTACCTTTACTTGAGAAGGCAGAGCAGCCCCTATATGAAGGCTCCAAAATAGCTCTTCTTTCCGTTGTATTGCTATTGGTGAACTTGAAGGTAATGAATGGTTTATCCAATGTAGCAATGACACGTATGTTAAGGTATGCCATCTTCTTTCATTATTTTACTCGTAGTTCCCTTATAATTAACATTGGGTTTGTGTAGCAATTAATATTCTTTAAATTAAGAAATTATATTTTTGGTCGTAGGTTGATAGGTGAGTGTTTGTTACCACCATCAAACATTCTACCTCGCTTGTACCGAGAATTATCTGCCATCATGAAAGATATTGGAATGGGGTATCAAACAATAGATGCATGTCTGAATAATCATATTATATATTATAAATAGCATGAATTTGCAACACAATGCCCTACTTGTCATATCAGTAGATATCAATCAGATCAATCAACAAAAAAGGTGCCTCGCAAGGTTCTTTGGCATATTCCCATTATTCCACATCTGCAACGATTATTCAAGTGCCATAGCTTGGCACAATTTATGGATTACCATGCACGCAATAGAAGTCAAGATGACATTATGCGAATGCCTGCAGATGATTTGGCATTTAAGGAAATACAAGAAAAATGGCCACACTTTAAAGAAGAACCTCGTAATCTCAAGCTTTCATTGGCAGCAGACGGTGTCAATCCTTATGGAGAGATGAGATCTACTTACTCAGTGTGCCCTGTTTTTGTTATCAACAATAACATACCTCCTTGGTTGTCCATAAAGAGAGAGCACATAATGTTGACACTGATTGTTCCAGGTATTTTTTGATTTAGTGGTCATCTAAATTAATTTATTATTACTAATCCATCAAATGGTCAAAATAATTATGTAATGTTTTTGCTCATTCAACTAGGTAAGTACCAAGTCAAAGATATCAACGTATATATTGAACCCCTTATCGACGAGTTGGTGGTGTTATGGAATGGGGTTACTATGTATGACATTTGTAGACCAATAGGACAAAGACAATTTCAATTTCATGCAATGCTTATATGGACAATACACGATGCCCTTGGGCTAACATATTTTTGTGGTATGTTCTCTTCTTGACACCTCTTTTTTGGTATGTCAAAGTTAACACAAATTATACACAATCTTGTAGGTCTTCAGAGAAAGGGTAAATTTGCATGTCTAGTTTGTGGTCCAAAGATGAAATCCCGTCATTCAAAAAGTTTAAGAAAGCAGGTGTTTGATGAGAATAGACACTTTCTACACAGAAATCATAAGTACCGAATTATCGAAAAAAAACTTTTCAATGGTCTAGAAGAGACTACATCAAAGCCACAGAGAATAACACCTCGCCTATGGAAGTTGGCATACAATAAAATAAATCGTCGAGGTAATGTCATTCCATTTGATGCCTTTTGTTTCAAATTTATATTTCAATATTGTGTTTTGTTTACTAATAATGTGATTGATGGTTTTGAAGGTCGTCAAGACATCAATGTCCAACTTCCAAAAGGACTAAAAATTTATCCTACACAATTTACTAGGTTGTCATACTACGAGAAACTCTTAATTGTGCATTTGTTTGATCCTATGCGTATTGGAAAGAATGTATCAGAGACATTATGGAAAATCTTGGATGGAAGGCGTGACAAAGATCAAATTGTCAAAACTTGTAGTGACATTGAAGAATCCAACCATGCAATGAAAAATGGTATTCGACCAAATAACAATGGAGACCGGATTGATACAAGTGTCCTTAGTTGATTATTGTCAGAGCAGCAGAGCAATGCTATAAAAGAAGTCATAAAAAAAATATGATTTCCCACAGGATTTGCTGCGAACATAAACAATGTCATATCAAATAAAAGTGAATTTGGGCCAAGGTTGAAAACACATGATTGGCATACATTTATTAAGGTAATTCATGTTATTTTGTATTCACTATATATTTATATACTGCATGTAGTTTCAATTGCATTCTTTTATAAAATATTGACAAGATCATTTTACAAATATTGCAGTACGCTCTACCTCTATCTCTCCCACACCACTTTGCCAACAATGTCAAATAGGTTATATATGATCTTGGAAAATACATGAGGTGGTTGTCATCTAAAGAAATCAATAAAGAAGATATAAAATATTGGAAGAGAAAAATTCCTCTTCTGATGTGTGAAATGCAAAAGTGTCTACCTCCAAGTTTTTTCAATGCACAAGAACACTACCTCATACATCAAGTTGAGGAGATTGAATTGTGTGGACCTGTACCAACCAGGTCAATGTGGATGGTTGAGAGGCACTTGAAATTTTTGAAAGGCTTGGTTCACCAGAGAGCACATCCCAAGGGTTCCATGGTGGAGGGATATATGGTATACTAGACCATGGTGTACATTACTGAATATCTTCCTAAGTTTGCAGCAAACATCCATGTAGATCGTATTTGGGATCCCAACTCAATTAACAAATTTGAAGGGGAGTACTTGATGGGAAAAGGTAGATCGAGGAAAGTGAGAGGTAAATCTAAGATTTTATTGTAGTTAATTAATTCATATAAATATTCAATATAAGTTATTTTTAATTGGCGTATTTATTTGAAATAGGTGGTCGAGAGTGGGATACAATACATTTATATATTGCGAACAATCTTGATTGGATGACAGAATGGATTGAACGATGTCAACAAAATGGTTGCTCATTAACATGGGAAGGTGTTGGTTCATTGGTTATAGAAGCTCATCATAATGGAAATTCCAATGTTATGCCAATGGTAGTTGATCTAGTAAATGGTTTAAGAGGTGGAGAGGTACGTAGAAATTTATTAATGATCATAGCTCGATGTATGTTTCGTATCAACTCATGATGCAAATAATTTACACAGACTTCAAAATTTGCAGGTCAAGCACCACAAAGCTATGTACTATCATGGCCACAAATTCCGCATAAAAAGGTTGGATGACACAAAGAAAACTTGTGATTCTAGGATAACTGTAGTTTTCGAGGTCACCAATATATCATCTAGAAGCGACATACATCCTCAAAAATCTCAAAATCAATACTATGGCATCTTGGATGATATAATTGAGTGTGAATTTAACACAAGTTCAAAGTAGTTCTATTTGTCGTCAAATGGTATAGGTTACAACTAAATTAAAATGATCCAGATAGAATGATTATTCAACATGATAATGGATTTACAATGATCAATACAAGGTCGTTTGAGCCAATTGGAGATGAGCCCTATGTTCTTCCAAGCTAATGTGAGCAAGTGTTTTACTCAAAGGTTCCAAATAAATAGGGTTGGTCATTTGTTGTTAGACATGATCCAAGAGGAAGGCCGATAAAGCATAATGTTATGGAAGAAGAAGATATTGAAGATGATGAAGAAGCAGATGATAAAGATCAAGATGATGGTGATGACGATGATGGTGATGGTGATGGTGATGGTGATGATGATGATGATGATGGCGATGATGATGATGATGGTGATGGTGATGATGGCGATGATGATGGTGATGATGATGGCGATGATGATGGTGATGATGGCGATGATGATGATGATGATGATTATGATGATGATGATGAAGAAGAAGAAGATAATCAATGACTACAAATGTCGTCACCCCTTCTGTTGACGATATTGCATTCCATATATAAGGTAAATTTTTTCATGTTTACGATATTGCATATTGTTCATGTTGTCTTCTAAGTTATTTGTAGCATACACGTATCATGTAATTTTTAGCAAACTTAAGATAAATTATTAGCATATGTAGGAAATTTGATTATATATTTATTGTTTTCATTTATAATGATTACAACATATGTTATTTATAGTTACCAATGTTTATGTTGTGTCTGATTATGACCCTTTTTGCAAACAATCAATTGACTATAGGTACATCGTCACCCCTTCTGTTGACATGTTTGCGATGTTGCCTATTGTTCATGTTGTCTTCTAAGTTATTTGTAGCAAACGTGTATCATGTAATTTTTAGGTAACTTAAGGTAAATGATTAACATATTCAGGAAATTTGATTACATATTTATTGTGTTCATTTCTAATGATTACAACATAGGTTATTTATAATTACCAATGTTTATATTGTGTCTGATTGTCACCCTTTTTGCAAACAGTCAATTGACTATAGGAGATTTGACCCATTTGGCATGGATTGTGCATAGTGACATGGATCAGCAGGTATAAGTCAATAAATAGACATAATTTTCTTATATTCTTCTTGTTTATCATTGAGCACATATGTTATAAATAGACATTATATAATCATATAATGAATATATAGACAAAGAAGGTTCGTATAGAAATATAATTGTATAATCACTTTCAACTTACTATATTTTATATATGTCACTTTCACTTTCCATTTGGTGGATTGCAGGACCCACCAAATAGGTACTTGTCAGATCTATCTACATTGAATGAGGGAAATGAGGAAATGATAGATGAAAGCTCTACATGTAGTACGACTAAAACAGGGAGATCAACTACACGTCAAAAGAATAGAAAAAATTTGATAAACGCATGCAATTTTTCCTTGCTAATGGGGGGTCATGTTCTTATGATGATGAGACCAAAGGCGACATCAAGGTGCCCTTTCGGTACTCACACATTGAGAAAGAATGGATACCCAATGAGCTACCTCCAATTAACATAGATTTTTGTGTTAATGAGAGGATATATCGCATTGATCCATCCTCATTACATGGTTTGGGCCTATTTTCCATGGATGGGATAAAGGTATGTTACAACAAAGTTGTCGAATTGTTCAAGTATGTCGGTCCATGTTACAATTACAATGATTGGATGCAGATTGTTCGATATAAAAAAAGTATGCATAGGTATGGGGTATCAGCTAATTATATACAACGAAAAGAAAATGATCAAAGTAAAAGATTTTCTATGTACATTGATGGGAGACCAAAAGCAATAGGTAATATTGCAGGTTTTATAAATAGTACGCGACCTGCTTCAACTAGTAAGCAACCCAATTGCATATTTGAGGCATGTGAGGGGAATGAAGTTTTTGTTTGTGCAATAATCAATAAGTGCGGAGGAAGAACTGCTAATTGATTACCATTTAAATCGCATAGATACAAACAATGTTACTATCATGAGGGTTGTAAGTACTATTTACCATTTTGTTAATAAGTTTTTTTTTGTTGTCTATTGCTTTCAGTTAGCTGAATTTTTTATGTTTAATCTTTGTGACAGGATGATATGGATCTGATAGATGATAGAGGTCAGCAGGATGCTACTCCCACCCCTTCTTCAGCGAGGGTAAACCTTTTTGAAATTGTACAAATTAGATAGTTGAAAAATGTTATATTATTACGTTATTTTATTTACGGTTTTTGAGTTTTTGTGATAGTTTGCTTGATATTCCTCTCATAGTTTGATGTTCAGGATAAGGGTAAAGAAGTAGCAGTGACCACCGAGCCACTAGCTATGCATTCTGATGAGGCCGATATTGCTGATACTCCCAATTTTATAAAAATGTTGAAAAATAAAATTAGGCAAATTAATTTAGAAGCAATGAAAATTTTGGATGAGGCAAATATGGAACTCAAGGAGATGAGGAAGAGGCTATCAGAATTGAAAGCGCAAGTTCAACGTTATGAAGTATACTCCAATGAATATTTAGTTATAACAAAAGTTCAATAAAGATTTATATTTTATAATCTTTTATGTTGTGAAGTAAAATATGTAATATGTGCAAAAATACTTTATTGATGCAATTTTTTTAAAGAGTTGTAAGAAACTTTAACTACTAAATTCTCGTTATACAAGAATTTTTGGGAATTGATCCAAAATGTGGTCAAGGACAACACGGTGAGGGTGGTAGTAGCAGAGTTCCGGCTGCCACTGGTAAAATAATCTTTTAGTTGACAAGTTAGAAGGAATTTTTTATTTCAAACATTCAAAACTTCTTAACTCTTACTTTTATTATTTCAGAATGTCTTTGCTAACAATGTATTGTTCAAGTCATTTAGTGTAGGAGACTCCTACGAGGTTGATGGATGCCTGTACGAGATTGCCGACTGCAATGTCGGCAACAGGGGGACATCCAACTAGTAAATCCTTGTTTTTCTATATTTGGTTTTGTGTTAATTATGAGTTGATAATATGTACTTTAATCTTGGGATGCATCACATAGTGTATTGTTTTTTTTGTGGTAGGAGATGCACCATTTGGTACACCGCCAAATGCAGATCATAGTACATCTATTGGTGATAATTCACCATCATTTCTTGAAGCTACCCGTGTTTCTAGCACAGGATCTATGGAGACATCGTTGTTGATTGACGATAATGAGTTAATGCTTTTGAAATGTCCTAAGCTTCCAGGTACTTTAAATAATTATTTTTTATATTGTAATAAGGATTTTCTTGCAAGATGTAAACATGATAGGAAGTGGTGAATGCAAGGGCTTTTGATGTGGAGTGATGCCTCATGACCTTTAGTGTGTTGTATTGTGCAAGTTGTTTAATTATTTTGGAATTCCTTTTTATTAGGGGTTTGGTAGGATCATTTGAATTATCAATGACCTTTTGTCTATACCAGTAATTCTCTAGTTTAGGAATTTGGTACATTGCAATTTCATGCTTTGAGTAGAAGATACTCACTAATTTTTGTACAGAGAACCAAAAGTGGGAGTCTTCTTTCATATGATTCATTTTAATGGTTTTTACAATTAATTATCCCATGACATTTTTTGCAGGAAATGATACATTTTATAGGAGGCTTTATGACCTCACGCTGCGAAGATTCGGACCCACCATACATACTAGGTTGCTGTACATCATAACTGAACTAATTTTATCCCACTATTTTTTTTCATATCATTAATTGGTGCAACATTTTTCCTTTCATTCGAGTCTTTTCTTATACTAGCTATATCTAACAATTTTGTGTTTTTTCTTAAAAGGTGGAACTACCAATCTCAAAAATTAAAAGATGGGCTCATCAAAGATATAGAGCATGAGTTTGGTAGTAATATTTTTAATTGTAAGAAATTGTTACAAAAATCTGCTAGACATCTCAAGGTTGTGAGGGACACATATAGAAAGAGCCTCGTCCACAACCCGAAGTATGAGTGTCCTCCCTTTGTTTCAGCGAGGGATTGGAATGAGTTCATTTTGGATGCAAAGGAGAAAGGGCAACGTCCACTAGAAGAAAGTGCACTAGCAAATCCAAAAAGGTATGCAATAGTATTAACTACTAGTACATTAATGAGAAAATTTAGGGTTCAACTTCAGTATCAACAATTTCAACTAGCTCAATTTAATCTATCTATTGATGAAAGGTATGTAAGTCATATGCTAACACAATTGCTTATAAATCTCAATCTCAATCTGGGCATAAATCCTACATAAGATATATTGACAAAATGAAGCCCTTTATTCATATTTAGTGACAAATTTTAGAGCCTATGTCTCCTATGGGTTCTTTTCTCAAATTTTATCTTCGCTGAACTCAAACTCTAATTCAACTAAGAAATTCCTACTCAAAGTTGTGACAATCGAATCTTGTGATATGATGTACCATTATGATTTTGAGTCATAAAAATAGGCAATGCCTTGACCACTATACTTGTTGACTTTCCCTTTCTTTTACAATAATTGCTCGCTATCTTGAGTTTCCTATCCCCTATTTTCTTTTGGGTCATGTGTGCATCAAATCTGCACTTAATCTGCATGTAAATCCTGATGAAATCCATCATTGAAGATATCAAATCCCATATTCTATAGTATTTTGTTAACTATGATAACAATATATAATGTTGTCATTAGTGATTGTTATTTTATACTGTCATCAATTCTATTTTGTGCTTTGTTGCATATGAAAAAGGAAGTGCATATACACTATACATCAGATTTAAGTGTGAAGCATCACAAAATCTAATCTCTATCTTCAAATAACAATGTAGTCTGAGAATCCTAAAGAATTTAAAGCTGAGCATTTCCACCACATCTAAAATCTATTCTCCTTTTTTAGTATTTTCTGTTGCTGCTGAAGCTTTGATCACATGGATTATGTGTCTATGCCCACCCAATAGATTATCCTTTTTAGGGAATCCCTGCTTTTTTTCCTGTGGAAACTGTAAAGATGAAAACTCATTAAGAGATTTTTCCTGATATCACCCTGCTTCCAATCTTTTTCTTCCATTCCTTAGCTCTTTGCAAGCTCACAAAAGGCGTATTAGCTTTGGTAACATGTTAATTATTAGTGTGTAGACTAATTCAAACACATATATCAGTGAAGTAAAGAGACAAAGTACCAAGCCTAACACATCTACCTTGGGGGAGCACTCTTAAAATACAACATAATGTACAAAAAAATTCACAGTGTGTACAAATGACTTTTCATGTGATTTGAACCTTCACCTGCACCTCTTGTTCCTTCAAATTCTCATCCTTTTGAATTCAATATTTCTCGCTATGTTGTTTTGTCAAAATCCCTAAAATAGGAGTTATTTCTCCAACATACTACCACGCATAATCCTCAATTTTGGTATTTAAATTTTGTTATTGTAAATATGAAAGGTATGTAATTCATATGCTGATGCAATTGCTTATAAATCTCAATCTAAATCTAGGCATAAATCCTACATAAGATATATTGACAAATGAAGCTTCTAATATGTTCTCTTTGTGACCAAAGGCACTCACCCTTATAAAACCTTCACCTACGGGTCCAAACCCACTTCTTGGAGTTGTAACTATATGCGCTTTCTCAAGGATCTTAGTAAAAATATCCCATGAATTTTGACCAAGAAATCAAACCCATACATATGGCGCATTTTTTCCTCCAAAGACATCAAACCCAAGTGAAGTAAATGTTTCCACAATGATTCTAGTATTCTCTTTATATCATCTAACATATTTCAAACTTTTCATAGGTTGCAGGACACATCAAAGGCAACAAAGGTGAGGCTGGAAAAGGTTGGGCAGCACAAACTTGGCTCTGGGGGATATTCGAAAATCAAAGCACGCGTTGTAAGTAGCAATAAATGAATTGCAAAGAAAAATTATTGATAAAATGCAAATAATTTTGTTGATTAATAAAAAAATGCAGGGCGTTGATTTTAATCTGGAGGCCACAGAAGAACACAAAAAAATTGCCTTCAAGCAAGGCTATGCAGCGGTGGCTAAACGCCTACGGCAAGCTTCCATTGCCCCAACCAAACAGTCTCTTGCATCATGTGCACAGGTAAATATACCAAAAAATATATTAGAAATTGAATACTTGAGCAACAAAGTATTTGATAATAATGTGCATGACATTGCAATGCAGCCTGTTAATCCTGACACAGATCATATGCAACATCATGAAGCCCCTGATGTACATCGTACCGTCGATGGAGGTTCTAATTTGTTATTTAAAACTAATTATGTAATTATTAATACAATTTAACATCTTTAATTGAACTTGGTATAACCTTTTTGTGTTGAGGATATAGAATCATGTCGTGTTGAATGAGTGCCAGAGGATGTTTAGACTGATCAACAGGGAGATCATGTGGCACATTCAGGTAAAGAAAATCTATGTTTTGTTCTTTTAAATTAATTTTTTGATTTATAGTTCTTTTACTTAATTAAAAACTCATAATTCACTAATATAAAATGGTGGGAATTTAACCTCATGAAGTACTTGTTATTGCAGCGGACCCCCCTTTGGTGCAGCGGCCTCATGGTGTTCCTGAACAGATGAGGAGGAGACATGTGTTAGAACCAGTAGAGGAGGGGGATCCTAACGAGGACATTGATATTCCTCTTAGAAATTTTACGAAAAAAAGAAACGGCAAGAAAGCAAAAAAGAGATGATTATTCATGAATGACTTACTCTTGAATATTGTTAATGAATATTGCATTAATGAATTATTCATGAATGACTTACTCTTGAATGTTGCGTGTTAATAAATTATTCATGAATGTTGTGTGTTTATGAATTTTATGTGTTAATGAATGTTATCATGTGATTATAATGATTGAATGTTCTATTTCAAACATGGATGAATTGAATGTTATTAAATGTTAATGGGAAATTTAGAGTGAAGTTGGGGGAGGGGCAAATGAGCTTCCATCTTCACGTGGTTGGCCCTATTAAGTAGAGAATATTTAACTATTCTCGAAACCAAGTGAAGCTCAAACTTTAAAGATAAGCTTATAGTTAATAGTGACAACCAATTAGCAATTCAAAATGAAGTTCTTCGTTACAGGTACCTTTTTAGTTTTTAAAGCACGATATCATGTTTTAATATTGTATAGTTTTTTTTCTCTTAAGTTAAAGTATTCTTTTACTATAACAACATAATTTATGACCATTTTAGTAACTATTCTAACATCGCTTTATGAGAAATCCTGTTTCTTAGATGTTGAGCATGGCTGCAGTTGTGCAATTGATGTTTCAAAGTATTGGTGTGGTTTATGGGGACATAGGAACATCACCACTTTATCTGTATGCGAGTACTTTTTCTGATGGCATCAAACATCCTGATGACATTCTTGGGGCTTTGTCTTTGATCATATATTCTCTCACTCTTTTTCCCCTCATCAAATATGTCTTCATTGTATTGTGGGCCAATGATAATGGAGATGGTAAGATTATAACAGCTCTAGTTTCACTTTGTTTTTAGGTCAAAGTTTGATCTTTTTGATGTGAAAACATGTGTTCTAAGTGTAAAGGTACGATTTCTTTTGCAGGTGGAATGTTTTCTCTTCATTCTTTGATTATCCGCCATGCAAATGTCAGCATGATACCCAATCACCAGGAAGAAGATAGGAAACCCTCCTCATATACACTTGAAGTTGCAGGTAGACAACCCAATAGAGCCATTAGGATAAAGGAAGCTCTTGAACAAAGTAACTTTGCCAAGAGATGTTTGTTAATACTAGCCCTTGTGGGGACTTGTATGGTTATAGGAGATGGCATCCTCACACCTTGCATCTCTGGTACATATTATTGTTTTTACAATATGTAATGCTTTTTGTTGTTATTTTTCAATATATTGTATGCTTGTTATATCAATGTTTCAATAGTGTGATCTATTATCATATGTTAGAAATCAAATGACCTCGAAGTCTACTTAATTCACAATAAATCCCTTAGATTGTACAAAATTTGTTAACTTTTCCCTTTCATTTGTTCAAGTAGTTTCACTAACACTTAATTTGTTGATATATTTTAGTTCTTTCAATAGTGGAGGGAATCAAAAGGGTGGACAAGTCGCTCAACCAAGGTGAGTTTTCGGCATTTGCTCACATTATAATATTTGAGATGGGTAGGAAGGTTATGGTGAGCAGAAAACATGAACACGAAATTAGATTGATAAACTAATGACATTTCATTCTTTGTCTTATTCCTCAATTTCATGCTTGGGTTTTATAACCCCAATTGATCTTCCTTAAAACATTATTCCATTTCTTTTATGAATTCTGAAGTCAGGAATCTCTGAAATTGTAATGACTTTGCAAGGTATCCCAGCAAATCTCAAATTCACGTTCTTTTTTTTCTATCTTAAAGTCTTGCCTGTAGGAAATTGTGATCTTGTGTTGAATACACATGTTAACCTGTGAATTTATCTGAATTTCTCTTTGGACCTCCTTTTGGTGTAATCTTAGAACCCATATTGTTGTACTTGAATTTGGAAGGCACGCTGGAGATGGCATAGCTGTGAAATGCCTGTGTTTGGAAAGTTGTTTGGTTTTTATCTTGATTGATGAATAGTTTGCTATCATTATGTGGATAATGGCTTCGGTTATGGGCATCTTATCTTTCCAAAAGCTGTCATACCTAATGACCTAAGAACATCCTAAAATTTTGACATGTTATATCTGATTTGGAGGAGGAAGAAGTACAAACGATTCAAAAGGTTGTCTAGAATGAGAGAGTAGTGTGCTTCCATAGTTTTCATCGGTCTTATTTTTGTATATTGGAATGACTTGAATATTTTTAAATGCAGGAAGAACTATTCCAAAAAGAACGTAAAAACCAATTCTTTTTGGCAAAGACACACTTCATTTGAAGTAGGCTCTTTGCTTTATGATACTCCAGTTCTTTGATAAAGCAAAGAACTGGAGGATCATAAATCAAAGAGCCTACTTCAAATACATCTGGTTCACCACCCAAGGATTTGTTTGAAGATGTTGTAGAAGGGATGAAAAAGTAGGTAAGAAATTTGCATATATTTTAATGATTTGATTGCAGGATTTAATTGCACTTTCACAATCATGGTTGCAATCATTATTACTCAAGGCAATTTATGTTTGATTCCTTTGGTGTAACCATTTTTTGAATATGTATCTTTGGCAGTACGAGGAGGACAAATCAAACATAAAAGATGCTATGGAGTTAGGAAAGGTGTGCCTTTTGTGCTTTAAGATTTTCCATTGGATGTAAAATATATTGTAATCTTTTTGATGTAATGATTGCAGCTCACAGTAACATCAGCATGGACTCTTGACAAATTCAAAGCCTCCATTGGGGAACTATATGATTTGGCTGCTACATCTGAAACAAATCTTAAGGTTTGTTCTAGTTACATTTCTAGATTTTTTGTCTCAGCTATAGAAGACTTCACAATAAAAGTATTTGGTATTTTCCTTTGAACAATGTTGTCACATATTGTTATGTTCCTAGTAACTACTATTTATACAAACAAGGATCTTACCCTTATGTTCCATGTGACTCTGGTTCCTAACTGATTCGATCATTGCATCAACTATATTATGTTTTGACTCATTTGCATTGGTAAGTAGTTGTTGGAAGTGAATCGCTATCACAAATGCATTAGTCTGTTCTCATTAGTGGATAATGGATTTTTATTAGGTTAAACTAAAACAATTGCAAATGTTGAAAGTAATGCAAGTTGTTTTGGGATATATGATTTTGTTAGGTCTTACTGACATCCTGTGTATTGCTTGCAGCTTGTGTTTGAAGAAGTGATTGAACAAGTAAAGGAAAAGGAAGAGAAAGAAGCAAAAAGGAAGGAAAGGTTGGTAGATGATTTCACGACTTTGCTTTATTCTCTGAAGGTTTACATTATTCATTATGGAAAAAATCCTTCTAATGCAGTCTCTTTTTCCTCTACTACTTTTACACCTAGAGTAAAATTTCACAGAGTTTTGTACATTAAAAATCATGAATATGAATGAGTTTCTATTCTTATCATAAACGAATTTCTATCTATGTAACGATAAATTAGTTATATATTGTTTTTCCATTTCAGGAAATTGTTGCTTCCTCAGAATGGGAGGATTGCATACCTTTTCTCAAAGATGCAGAAGCATATAGGTAAAAGAGCCACTATCAGGAATTAATCTTATTGTGAGTAATTAAAGGTAGTTATCATGTACCTTACACTAGTAGTGGCTATAAATATATTGGATATGAATATTCAGGGCAATTAGTGATGAAAGCTTCTCTCAGGAGATATCTGATAAGTACATTGCAAATCTTCATTAAAAGGTTAAGGAAAACAAGCGCAAATGAGATGAAGAAGAGGTACATGATCTGATTATCATTTCCACTTTCATATCTAATTTTCTCAAGATCTAATTGTTGTTTAAATACCTTTTGAAAGCATATTTGGGTGAGTGTTGTACCGAGAATGCAAATTAGACCTCCTTATGAAGATAATTGTATTACTAACAAGTTATTTTAACTACTTTTACAAACTAGCTATTAGAAGTTAAATTGTTGCAAACTAGCCTTTATCAAGATTTGATATAACCTAGATGAGATGAGTTAGGGTTAGTAGACTAACCAACATGAAAAAGCCAAAAGAAATACAAAAGTTGTCAACAACACTCTTGACATTCTCTATGTATATCCTAAACAAATGTGCTATCATCAAATGCACTTAACGATGATGTCAGCCATTCCAATATGCATGCAACTTTAACGTTAAATGAAGATAATTCTAATGTAACAATCAATCATTCTAGCGATTCTTTTGGCCACAACTTCTTCTAGGCTAAAATCTCTTCCTCTGTAATTAACTTTCGAATGCCTCCATAAAATCATTCAATCTTACCTCCTACATCATGATGATGTTTCCTATTGACTGGAGCACGTCTCCATTGAGAACCAGAGGTATATTGATGAAGAGATATTGAATCTTATTAATATAACAACTAACTTGATAGCATTAATATACATTATGGATGAAGAGATATTGAATCTTATTATGGACCTTATCCTTGGTGGCTATAAAACGACATCTAACTTGATAGCATTAATTTTGAAGTTTCTAACTGAATGCCCTAAGGCATTGGAGCATTATTAAAGAAAACATCAAGGGATAATATTTGAATTGTGGATATTTGTAAATTATGTTGGTTTTAGACAGTTATAGTTATAGTTATATATGTGCTCTTATGATGATGTGATTGGGACTGTAAGTTTTTTTGTCACGTTTATCTATTCGAAAAATAGATGAAATTGTTGGCTTTCATTCCTGATAAATAATTATTTCCTAATTTTATTCTTCCTTGTAGGAACCAAAATTTAGATGCGTTGTGCCAATTATTGCAAAGCCTTTGCTCTCATAGGAGCCTTCTAAACTCCACAAAATTTGAATTGTAAAGCATAATTGCTCAGTGGAAACAGGATATCGTGCACATTTCTTCCTCCTTCCCATTGTTTTGTATAAAATAAATCATTTGACAAACGAAAAAATGGTGTGGAGGAAGAAATGTGCATGATACCTTGACTCTCATGCATCAAGAAATTATGCTTTATAATCAAGTTTTGTGTATTTTTAAACACTCCTATGAGAGCAAAGCTTTCAAAAAAAATGGGACAACGCGTCTCAATTGCGACACATTTTGGTCTCAATTGCGACCAATATTTGTCACAATTGAGATAACAAACTGGCAACCTTTTAGGTCGCGAGTATAGCACCGACATCAAAAGCTAAGCGTCTTTGGTCAGAATTTTGATGAAAAATTGGGCAAGTTTACGTCGGAATTGAGAAAATAACAGTTTACGTTGACTAGAGTACTCGACGAAATTTGTGTCGGTAAATCCATGTTTATGTAGTCAAAATTTTGACGCGAAATGAATGTGGTAGAAAATTGACCAAATTTGTGCAACGACGACTTTGGTCACTTTAGCAACGTACTCTTGTCAAAATTGAGACCTTTTTGCGTCACAAATTAAGCCTAAATTTACTAGTGACCAAAACCCAAAATGCCCAGGAAGGGTCTTGTTGTGCTTAGGGTCTTAACCTGACCGAAGCACTAGCAGTCCCTAATGAGTTGACTAGTATTGGACCCCATCCTTTGAGGGGTGCCAAAAATGATATGGATCACATTATTATCGATCCCCTCAAACCAAACTGGGTGGAGGTGATTATTGGGTTCAAGATTCTTGTGGAGCCCAGGGAAAAATCAATAGTGGTTATAGGTTTTATAGGGTTAGACATTTCTCTTATGGATTCTATTGTTGATTTGATTTCCTCAGGACTCTCCTTGAGTCTTGTTAGTAAATATTATTTTCTTTCAAAGCTAGTGTCGACATGGTTACAAAATGGTGCTCTTCTAGATGGAGTCTATCTAGATTAGTAATGGTCTTGGTGATGTCAGGCTCCCTCTTCTTATTCTAATTCATAGCTGAAATAGAAATGAACACCATCCTAGTGAGCGCTTGGTACTTTGGAAAGAATTTGTTGATGCTTCCTATATGGAAATTGGGTTTCTACCCTAACCAAGACCCATTTAGTTTGGTGCCTATTTTGGTTAGATTACCTAGGCTTCCTTTGGAATATTATGATGAGAGAGTGTTTAGATGGATTGTAGACTCCTTTAGAGCCTCAAGAAAAATCAATGGTGGTTATAGGTGTTATAGGGTTAGAAATTTCTCTCCTAGATTCTGTTGTTGATTTGATTTCCTTAGGACTCTCCTTGAGACTTGTTGGTAAATTTCTTTCTTTCAAACCTAGTGTGGAAATGGTTATGAAATGGTGCTCTTCTAGCTACAAACTATCTTGATTAATAATGGTCTCGGTGATGGGAAATTCTCTCTTCCTATTTAGATTCATAGCCTGTTGCCTCACTTTTCACCATGTACCAATTTTTCAAAGTGGAGATTAACTTTTATTGTGTTTAGTTTAGTTGAATCAGTTGGTCCTTTCTTCCTCAAGTGATAGGTACCTCTATTGGGTTTTCTTCTTTTCCCTTCCCTCGCATTGTATGGTCGGATGGGTTTTATTTATCATCATGAGTCTTTGGGGTAGTTTAGGACCTTTCTCAATGGAGATTCTTAAATTATGTTTCTTCGGATGAACTTACTTGCAGCTCATTTTGTTTCAAACATATAGAAAGTTGAACTGGTGAAAAATCTAGTTTTGTTTTCTCCTTGGTGGGTTTTTGCACCCCGAAGGTGAAACTCCACTGAGATTCACAAATGTGATTTGCGAGTTTAAATGAAGAGAATTGAATTATGTTATGGATATATCATTCAAGTATTTCCATGTTTTCACTATAGGATCCCTTCAAAACTCACTAAGATGATAAAAAAGGGCATCGGCAGAAAACTCAGAAATGACTTCTCCTCGGCGGGATTCAAACCAAGAAGTCAGTTTTTCGAAAGAGAATTTGTGAAATAATAAAGTGAGTCAATGGATTTTCCCTGAAGCTGCCTAGATATCCAGATGACATGATCATGCTCATTGAGATTGTGAGACAAGAAATCTAGGTGAATGTGCTGAGCACCAGTTTGAGGAAAAAGGGATACAAAATTCCCATAAAAGTTGGGGCCTACAGTTGTGAGTCCCAGTCAGATGCACAAAAATGCTCAAGGCATTCGAGAACAAGTTCAAATTAGAAGAATATGAAGTGGTGAGGCCTATGTTTGACCCAAATGGGTATGCCAGAGATGTGCTTCAAATTGGAAGCATGATCAAGCATGTTACTACTGTAGAAGATTATTGGGCAGATTGTAGAGATGATTTGGAGAGCCATGATCGTGCATTTTCCAGAGTCATGGTGGAATAGATAAAGGCATATGGAATTGATCTCAATGTAGAAGGACTAGAAGATGATGGACAAAATATGTATAGTAATACATATTTGACCAAATTAAGGAATACTCCTATCAGTTCTAAGCCTTTTGTGGATATAGAAGAAGACCTTGATGTTATGATGGTCTGAATTGTCAAAAGAACCAGAAAATGGGTCGATTGGATAGCAAAAAAGGGTTGGAGTAGGAGCAATACTACTGAAGCTTCTCCAGACATTGCTACTCCCACTTCTTCTCAGAGTTCCACACCCAGTGTTACAACTACGGCTGCTCAAGGACCTGCTCAATCTATAGGAGGAGGTGACCAACCCCTGGAGAAGAACATTTCAATAGTTCCAACTTGCCAAGGTGGTCCTCTACCAGTTATTGGAGCCCAAGCTAGCACCGAAGAAAAGAGGACTGAAGAGACGAAAGATGGTGTTACTGCTCTAGTTTCACCTCCTCATGTTACTGCTCCAGTATCACCTCCTCATGTTACTCCAACTCCATCTCCTCATCATAGCCCTAGTTCATTTGCAAGCGCTCCCCTTTTGAAGCCAACTGGTTCCCCCATTTAGATAGTAGAGATTGGGGATGAAAAAAGTAGCAGCAGCAAGTCCATTGAATCTAACGAAGATGCAAGAAAAACTCAAGAGGAAGAGAAAGCCTTGAGTTCATTTAGGTTTCTGTTTCAAGATCCTAAGAATCCTTTTTCTGCAACTATAGTGGCAGTGACTCTAGTGAAGAAGAAAATGTTCAATATAGAGTCACTTGGGGATGCTTCTAAAGTGATTAGTATGGAGTCCTGGCTAGAAGACACCTTAGAAAGGAAGAGAAAGAGGAAAGAGGAGAGCATCCATGCAAAGGATATTGTGTCTCAAGCAGTTCACTCTGGGTCTACAATAGTGAAAGCTAAAAAGTAGAAGACTTTATCAATACTTTTGACAAGATCTAGAAATAGGACACTTAACAGTGGAGGTAGCAAAGCCAAACAAAGTAGGGAGAATTGAGGACATGACACTCGATGATTTCACTCTGCATTCAATTGATCTTGGAGAGGCTAGACATGATACAAAGGTGGGCCTATGGAGATCAAGTAATGAGGTGATAGAAGAACAATTGGAGAGCCTCAAATTGTCAAAAATCAAGATGAAGGCCAAGATTGAAGAATTGAAAAGATTTATTAGGCAATTAGTTGTTTCCATTGGCAACCATTACTGGTGTGCCTACTATTGAGAACTCTATAGCAAAAGAAGTACAAGATTTCATCTCACGACTTTAGAAAGATAGGCAATTTGGTCAGATCGAAAGAGAATGGATTGAGAAATTCAATGCAAATGGAATTGCTCTGATCGATCAAATTGGAAATGTTATCCTTCAATTGGAAACTGAGAAGGATAATATCGTATCTAATCACAACACTTTGGCCACAGAGAAGACAAGATGTGATGAATGTATTTCTCTCCTGAAAATGATCATCCAAATAAAGGAAAAAGAGGTAGTTGAAGAAAAGATTTTGAAGAAAGGGACTCAGCCTCTATTCAAATGGCTTCAAAGTATGCAATTTAAGTTGGAGATGATTCAGGAGGCTGAAGAGGGACTCAAAGAAATAGGGGAAAAAGTGAGGAAGACCCAAGACAGAGCATTTGAACTCATGCGAGGATTACACACTGATCCACAAACCAGTGGGAAAGGGAAAGCCCTCATTGGGGTAGAAGTAATGGAAAAAAACTTCTCCACATACTTGAGTAATCTATTTAGAATGACTTCAAGTAGTCAAAACAGAGTGGTAGAGTTGTAGAAGCTTGGTGGATACATACATGTGGCTCTTACATTATTTGACACCTCTTGCTCTCTCTTCCTGATGATGGATCACGTAGTGTGATTTGAAACATTGATGAAAAATCTCTACACAATCTATTTCAGAAACTTAGCATTATAAATCATGGATTGTGGAAATTTGATTGCATTAATATTGAAAATTGACTTAGACTCATTTCACAAATTATACTAGTATAAGAATAAGAATTAATCCAAATCAATAAATAGTCATACATTAGCGAGTGTAACTAGAATCAATTTGACTTTGGACTATTGTCAACATTCACAATTAATGTTATCACAAATATATTACATTATCTATTAAAGACAATAAGATCAAAGTAAATATCATCCAAAAATAATAATATAAGATATACAATTTTATTTTATTTTTTATTGGTAAACGATCAAGGCCTTGATTATATTCATTAATAAAATTAAAAATTTATGACAATGTTTCTCCATTCAAATGGGCACTAATAGGAAAGAATGGAGAAGAAAACCTCCAGTCTAGCGTGGGACCAAAGTCCCTTATTATAACATCATAAAAGGGGCATACCCTAGCCAGCTTTATTTTTAATAATTGATTACAAGTTTCATGAAAATAGTACAAATATATATAATCATAAGATAAACTGATAAACCTCAGTAACTAAAAAAATATCATTTTTTCATTCTTTGATCACCTTCCATTACAATGTTGAATGCTTCAACCCTGCCTTTGGACTTAACAATCAGAATCATTAGTAATCAAATTACATGTATCTTTTCTAAATCAGGGATACCTTGGAAAAGAACTTTTATTTCCTATTCTTTATGTCAACTATATCCTACTGATGGAGGGTTACATCATAAAGTTTATTTTTATACCTCTATTAAAAAAGTCTTTAAATCATCGAACATTACTAACATATAGATGCTTATCAACCAAAGATGATTCTTAACCATACTTTTCTATGCTATGCTATATAGAATTCAATATCCTTGTTAGAGATCTCTTATTATACAAGATCTAAATTTGAAACCTACGATACTCTAAAAAGCCAAAAAAGTTACACTTAGTCTACCAAGGAAACAATAGCAGCATCTTTAACTAATCTCAATAGAGTCAATCAAAACTTGAATTTAAATTGTATATATTACTACTAAGTACCTGTCGACATCTTAGAACTCAAGACTCGGGCTTGAAAGCCCTTCTACTATTGAGCTAACAAAGGTGCCACATCCTTACTTGTGAGGAACATGCAAGGTTGTTTAATAGACAAAATAATTAATATATTACTGCAACAGTCTTAATTAGGTACATAGGATACCCTGAGCTGACAAAATACATATCTCTGCCTTGCAAGATGTTAATCTATAATGAAATTTACTTGCTAAACTATCTGAATCCTTCCTTTACCATATAATCTAAATCCGTACTTTCACTTCTATGAATTAGAAAAATTAACCTTTTTTTAAAAATTATGGCATTATCTGTAATCTATCTTAACTTACTAAGCTCAATCCAAATTCTGGATTCTCAATCATATTTCTTTGTCGTTCAATAAAGCCTAGGCTACCACTCATGAACCACTTTATAGAGTTTTAACATAATTATCTCATATTATACTAGAAATGTACCAAAAGTGGTGCTTTACTAGCTCAGATACAATAATCCAGTCCGAACCTTAGAACCTAGATTCTTTACCTAGAGAATTGTTCATATGCATAAGACAATAAAAATAAAACGCTATGGAATTCAAAACCAGCCACTTCCTTCAAATTGGGGTTTTGAAGCCAAGGACCATATTGAGTCTACTAGCCGCCATGCTTCTTATGCTTTAGAGGAATTTCAAAAAAATCTATACTTAACAAACTAGATCCCAAAACAGAAAAGAAATATCTACATACATAATTAATATCAAGCTAACTATTGAAACCTAGTGCCATGGATAGTTAGATCCACCACAAGAAAATAAGCTAACCAGTAAAATAACTCGTAAAGTAGCAAGTTTTGAAAATAAACTTCGATCATTCTATATTCATCTCGTTCATAAATTTACAATTGTTTAGTGATAAAAAGTAGCATTACTACCAAACCTAGAACAATACACATTTCCAACCTTCACATCTTTATACATTCAAAATGAAACCCCTAAAAAACTTAGCAAAAAACTGTATACAAAAACATAATGCTATATTTAGGATTTATAAACTATCAACATATTTTAACCTAGGACCTTTTGCAAAAAGCTACTTGATGTTGGTACGCTCTGATACCACTGACGAAGGGCCACACCACCCTACCAACTCACAACCAAGAATGTAACAATATGAATACAATTTTATTATACTTGAAAATCCAATAGCAATTACAATAACATTTCTACAAGATCCAATCCAAGCCTAAGCTAGTCCAGATCCACACTCTGGTAGAAACCTCTGAGATCTCAACTTGTGCTCGCAAGCCACCAAGCAACCTCCTTGTTTCTAAAATGTAGTCACTAGCTCTTCTACAACTTATCCAAGATCCAAGTGTAAATTGCCTCACATTCAGTGCTTTGTCTACACACTCACAAGTCCACCACAATCCTGCTGTAAATTGCCTCACATTCGGCGCTCTGTCCATAGACTTAGGAAAACTCACTCTTCACTTTCTCCTCTTTCTCTTTCACACCTTGAAGCCTTCACACCTTCCAACTTTCACACATTCAAGCTCTTCCTTCCAAAGCTTCTACTTCCCGAGCTTCTCCTTCTCGAGCTTCCACTTCTCAAGCTTTCACCTTCTTCTCGAGCTTTCACTTCTCAAGCTTCTCCTTGAGCTTGATTAGAAATGCTCATATGCCTTGCTTAAATAGGAACTTACCACCCCATGCATGACTTATCCACAACCTTCTAGAATTCTTCCACAACCTTCTACAACTTCCACAACCTTCTATAGCTTCCAAAACTTTCTATAATATTCATAACTTTCTTGAATTCTTCCCACACACCTCGATAAATGGAATGACAACCATTTATTTTTTATTTTTTCTATTATGCCACCTATGCACCTCAAAAATAAAAATCCTCTTTTCCTTTCTTTTCTCCTTTTTCCCCTTTTTAATTTTTAAAATTATTTCTCCTCTAATTTTCGTCACTTTCTCTCTCCTCCAGAATTTTTTTTTATTTTTTCTCAATTTTTTATTTTTTTATTTTTTTATTTTTCCCAATAATTTTCCATGCAAGATGCTCCTGCATCACTACTAGTCTCTAAAGTACTCTAAAATACAAAAAACCAATATCAGTAACATACTGAGTTCTATCTTGATAATTCATCAAACCATTTACTTCTTCCATAAAACCATTATCACTTCTAAAATGTCACTCAAGGTTTTAGATATGAATGAGGAGGGAACTCAAACGAGGTCCTCTCTTTGCTAGATTTCTCAATATTGGAAGTGCAAAAGTCCAACATTTCTAGGTTGTCGAATCTAACACTTAAATGAATATATGCCTTGAACATGCTAAAATAGTTACTCAGCCAAAAAAGGCCATCATCTATTATAATCCTTCTCCAATGAAGGAGGAAATGGAAGCATGACTCCATCTTCGGCCATGCCATGTTGAATATTGGAAAATCCCTAATTATTAGAGCTAGCCGCCTAGGTACATTTGCCACTACTAGGCTTCCTAGAGGATGTTTCATATACATCTCAAGAAGGGGGACACATAAATGTTCATCTAGGCTCATAATAACTTCAATAATACCATGACATCAGATATAATAAAAAATATTTAGGCATAATCTTACCATAGCCCATTTGGAGACCCATGTTCTAGCCATACATCCAATGAAGATGTCGATGATGTCAATGTTAGTTCTCCAAGTATACTCATAATCAAAGAGACCTTCGCCAATTGCTCTACTAATCACAATCTGAGTCATTCCATCTACACATCTGAGGACTTCGTTCCACCTTTTAGGTTTAATGGTGCCTTGGAAGGCCACAGTATGCATCTCTTTAGTGTGGAACACATAGATGTTTGTATCCATGATATACTCCAAAAGCGGTTGATAGAGATAGAACATTGAAACAAAAAGGGAAAAAGCCTAACCCTCAAAGTGTCTAGAAAGCCCTTGACATTCTAGAATAGAACAAAATGCCAACTCATAAAAATGATTCGGGAAATCATTTAAGGACAACACATATATTACTAAAAAGTCTACTGAGCCTAAATTTTCATGAAGGCATAATTGGTGATCATAATTTGATGATCGATTACCATGTTACCTTTGTATAAATCGTTATTTGAGCCACCCCCTTACTTTATGACCCAAGCGGATTAAGGAATATAATGAATAAATTTTATAGAGTCCCCCCTTGCATTAATCTTCGATTCATCTAGAATTAATGACCTAATTAAATCTATAAAAATAGTAGGAGCCCTTATTATGACCATTGAACTAAAAGAAACATAATTTCAAATTCAAAATTTTAGAGTTAATTACTATAAATTAATAAATTCTCACCATCTGCTCCTCTATTAGCCAAGGATCTTGCCTTCTGATTCCCTTCTCTAAAGATGCAACATATTCTAATATCTTCAAAATTATCCAGCAAATTTAAAACTTCTTCTAACTTAGAGTTGAGGACCTAATTTGGGGCACCTCTATTTCTAATTGCATTTAATACAATCTAAGAGTCACCTTCAATATAGACTTTGGATTCACCTAAAGAATGACAAAGCTTCAGGCCTTTTTCCAGTGCTTTGAGTTTAGCCATGTTATTAGACATTGGTCTAATAGACTTGGCTATTTTAGCAATCCACTGGCTTGTGGAATCATTGATAATGCATCCGACTTCTACTATCCCAAGATTTCCTCTAGTTGCCCCATCAAAATTAAGCTTAACCCAGTCCTTCAGAGGGGGCATCCATTTACACTGTTCCCTAGCCTCCTTGCTCTTTTTCAGATAAACGAGAGGAGGATTGATCATATTGAAACATGCTTTTTTAATTACACCATCCCAGATCGTAAAGGACCCTTCTTCTATTCTTGATCTCCTAAGATGAGAATTAATAGTTTCCACTATACTAGCTTCTATTTTTATGATTAACTCTTCAGATTTTAGCTCAGAGTCACTAAAAATTCATCTATTCCTTTCTTTCTAGACTTCCCATATCAGAATAGAAGGACTAATATTCTATAGCTTGCTATAGATGCCTTTGCATAGATTAGTGGGCCAACTTTTAAGCAGGTTGGATAAAGATTTAGGAAATGGAGAGGACCAACCTAGCCTCTGTCTAAGCCATTCCCAATAGGCTCGAGCATAGAGATGGCTATATAATATATGACCAACATCTTCACTATCATTCTTACACAAGACACATCGCGAAGGACCTTCAAACCCTAATTTACGAAATCTTTCTACTATCAATATCTTATTTCGGGATGCCACCCAAAGAAAAAATCCTGCTTTTGGTAAACATGTAGGGTCCCAACAAAGATTAAGTGGGATTTCCACCTTATCCCATCTTTTGGAGTTGATTAGTGCTCTATATCCATTTGTCACACTATACTTACCATCATTTGATGCTGCCCAGACTAGCTTGTCATTCCTATCAAGTTGCTTAACTTTTCTATCTTTCATTAATTTTTCATATGTCTTTGTTGCAACTGGATCAATCCCAAAATCTTTCAGAGGTTTCCAAATCCATCTTGGGTGTCCTTCCACGAAGTTCTTAGTTTTGTAGTCGCTAACTTTGCTACCCCATAGATTGATTAACTTCTCTCTAAGGTCACCTAGGATTTGACTACTATTTATCGGGGGGTGCCCATCCCAGGAATCTTCCCAAAAAGGGGCTTCATCCCCCTTACCAATATCCCAAGTAAGATATTTTCCAACAAGATGGTGACATTTGATCATGAAGTTCCAACTTTTTGACCCTTTAGGAAGGGTCTTCATCCTAAATATCAAAGAGGGATCTTCTACATTTAAATATTTATTGTACATGATCTTTACCAATTTGTGCTCTCTTTCAATGTATAGATTCCATACTAATTTGGTCCCTAAAGCTCCATTTTTCCATTGTAAATTTTTAATTCCAAGACCTCCACAATCTTTAGGTTTGCACATGTTGTCCCATTTAATGAGGGCTAGTTTTTTGGATTCCTTGCAATCCTTCCATAAAAAATTCCTAAGATAAGTTTCTAACTTCTGATTGAGATTTTTGGGAAAAGGAAGAGAAGACAATGGGTATGTAGGAATGGTCATCAACATTGATCTAATCTTGGTACTCTTACCAGCTTTCATAAGCCACTTATCTTTCCAACTGCTAATCCTAGCTTCCAATTTCTACATTATATTTTTCCATACCTTACTGGACTTGACACCCTTTTCTAACTCTATGCCAAGATATTTACATGGGAAAGAACCCATTTTATATCCCATAATGTGAAAAATTTATTTTTCCATCATGGCATCCATTTTAATAAAATATATCTTTGATTTTGAAGCATTCACAAATTGGCCAGAAGCCCTCATATAACTATCTATAATGGACTTTAATGCCCTTTCTTCCTTCACTGAACTCTCACCAGGCATAATAGTATCATTTGCATATTGCTAGTGGGTAATATTGGGGATATTCCTAGTGACAGTAACACCTTTAATCTTATGATCAACATGAGCCCTGGAGATGGATCTCCCGAAGGTTGATTCCCCTCGAAATGTCAAAGAAACCTTTGCAGGACCCATTCACAAGGATATAAATCTTAGTAGTGGATATATACTTGAAAATGAGGTTAATCCATTGATGGGAGAAACCAAATGCTTCTAATGTTTTACAAAGGAAACACTAATCCACCATATCATAGGCTTTTTGGATATCCAATTTCATAAACATACATGCCTCTTTGTTATTTTGGGCTGAGTGAATCATCTCCTAGATAATAAGAATACCATCCAAAATAGATCTACTAGGAACAAAACCTATTTTTTCTTCAGAAATAATCTTTAGAAGAACTAATTTTAATTTTTTTGCTAAGATCTTTGAAAATATTTTATAAATGGTATTACAGTCTAAAATCACTTGGATTCTCTGGCTTTGACTTTTTGGGAATTAAGGTGAGAAAGGTGTAGTTGATTTCAGATAACAGAGATCCACCCTTTCTAGAAGCTTTGGTAGCATCCCAATGTTCTTTTCCTATGATATCCAAACACTTCTAATAAAAAAAGTCTTGAAAGCCATCTGGACCTGGTGATTTATCGGGATTGATGTTGAATACAACTGATCTAACGTCTTCTAGCGTAATAGGACTATTTAAAGCTTTTTTTTCCTTTGCAAAAACTAATTTGGGGATCGCCTTAAGCATATGGGATTGGGCTACTCTATTTGACCCTTCAAAGTTATTTAAGATTTTCTTAAAATGATCCACAAAAAATTTTGAAATCTCATTAGGTTTGTTAGTTAATATACCCATATGGTTTTTAATACTCGTTATTTTACTTTTGGCTCTATTATAGAGGGTAGAGTTGTGAAAGAATTTAGTATTTTGATCTCCCTCATCTAGCAATCTTTCTTGAGACTTTTGTCTCCAAAACATCTCCTCTTTGGAGAGGATATCCTCTTGTTTTGCTAGAAATTCTTTTTCTAGGAGATAGTTGTCATTGTTCATGCCTTTCTTAATGATTTCTAAATTTAATTCCCTTAGCCTCTCTCCAATGTCTCATTTTTCTTTGAAGATATTGTTGAAATGTTCTTTATTCCATCTAAGGATCTCTTCTTTTAGCATATTCATTTTAGAGATGGAGATAAACATCCTAGACCCTTCAAAGTTACCTTGTGACCACCACCTCTTGATATTGTCTAAGAAACCTGGATCTTTGAACCACATTTTTTCACATTTAAATGAACTTCTTGTGGGTTTATAAGGCTATGAAAATTCAACTCTGACTGGGAAATGATCAGAGCTAGCAATTAGAAGAATCATGGAATGAATGTTTAAATTATTATCATCAAGGTCTCTTTTGATAAAAAACCTATCTAGCTTTTCTGCAATATAAGTAAAATCCATCAACTTATTATTCCAAGTATAATTCTCGTTCTTAAATGGAATGTCTAAAAAATTATGAAAGTCACACCATTTTTTAAAGTCTCTAGAGGATTGGGGAAATTGTTGAGTTCCTCCTAATTTTTCATTTAAGTTTAGAATGGTATTAAAATATCCTCCTAACACAATTAGGTTGTTCTGATGATTCTTTAAAAACTAGATGATTTCTTCCCATACTACTCTTTTCTCTATATTGCTAGTTGGACCATAAGTGTTAATTAAGATGAACTTAAGATTAAATTTTAGACTAGAAATTGCATTGCTAATCCAGTTACTATTCATACTTAAAATTTCTAAAGATACTTTCCTATGGTTCCAAATAAACCCTAAACCCCCAGAAGCTCCCACGGATTCTTGCAAAGTAGTATTCCAATTACCTAGCTACTTGTCTAATTTGAGACCTTCTATCCTATTTACCTTTGTTTCTTGTAATAAAATGATTTCAAATTCAAATAGTTTTAAATTTTGATTTAATAATCTTTTTTTTCTAGGGGCATTTAGACCCCTAACATTCCATGTAGTGATTTTCATGGCTCCTTGGGAAGGATCTTCCCCTTCCCAATATTAAAAAGCTGACTGATTTTTTGCTATTCACGTACCTGACCATCCACTTCCCTTAGTTCCTTGAGGGATTTTCTTCCTCTTTTCAGTTTAATTCTGCCAAAATTGGGGTATTTGACCCCTTCTTGGTTCATCTTTATGCCCAACTATTCCATATTCTCATGAGCATCTTTGACTATTTTTGTTTGAGTGTTCTCCATAATCTCCTCCTCTTCATTAACCAACTCCTGTAGGATCTTTTTGTTAATTTTTGGTGATCTGTGGATGTTCTATCCTCAGCCTTGAGTTTCCTTTTGACTTCCACATCATTACTCTCTTTGTTTGATTGATATTCTACTTCAAAGGATAGAATGTCTCTTCTGAGATCTTCAAACGTATAGTTGTCCCCTCCCAGTAGTAATACCTATTGTAGCAGATCTTCTTTTTTTGAAATATTATAGTTGTCTTCGTTTTCCATGTCAAAGACCTAGATCAACTCCTCTGAGAGCCTTTCTAAGTTTTCCTTCCTATCATCTTTTAGAGTTGCTTCTTCAATGTTTTCCTTATCTTCCAAATCTTTATTTAGGAAATTCTCGAAATCCAACACTGGGATGCCTTTAGACCTATTTATTTATGAAGTTGTTGTCTTTGGACTGACTTTAGGAGACTTACTCTTTGGAGAAGGAGTCTGTTAGAATTTGGTAAACCTCTTCGATGGTTCCATACTTGAAAATGATGAGTCTTTGGGTTGCTGCTTGTTTGTCTTCAGATTATCTTCCATATGTTTAATCTTACTGGAGCCTGAGTCTTTACCATGTAGAGGTGGAAGTTCTTTTTCATCTGTATCTCTAAGCATATTTCTTGTGTTCTCAACACCCACCATTTTGTTTCCTAATTCCAAGTTCCTCAGACCATTTATAGATTTTGAAGAGCTTCTCCCCATTTATAGATTTTGAAGAGCTTCTCCTTTTCTTTCTTTTTGTAATCTTTGTTGATTACCCCTACTTTTTGAATGTTGGGTAACTCATCTAAGTTGGAGAACTTTCCCAAACTCTTAGTCAAATCTTTCTGCTTCACCCTACCTGGAGAATGTACTTTGTTTATATTCCTATTTGTACTAGTTTGGAGACTTCCAATGATATTTTCTTGAGCCCTCATAATTTCTTCCTTCTCATTACCGTTTAGATGGAGATTCTAGCTACTATTGCTTTCCCTCATAGCCTTATCTAACCTCTCTGCTGGTTCTTTGCCTGTATTTTGTTTTATATTTGTTATTACTTCTTCCTTGTCTAAATGCTCCTCCTGAATCAATATCTCATACCTTATTCTGATTATGGGGAGGGAGATATTTAGATCTGAAGTAGCTTGCTGAATTCTAAAAGAGGAATTTCACTCTTCGTCAAGCTTGATAATCTCTGTCACTTTACCTTCGTATCTTTGAAAGTTTAGTATGTATAAAGATCTGTTAGTGATAATTTTTATTGGTTTGAGGACCAGATTATTCACTTTGTGGTTGATTAAGAGTTTTATGTTATTACAACATTCGAAGGAAGCATCTAAACCAATCAGATCTCCATTGAGCATCCGATCTTTTTGATAATCCCTATTTGGTTTAGCTCTAGGGGAATAGGGTTTATAGAAAACGAAGTAAGAATTGAGAAATCTAAATCTTCTTCTTTACAATTGGGTATCCAATTAAAGAACTTGACTACATGACCCTTGAAGAAACAAACAAAATTATCGAGAAATTCTTTTTTAACTTCTTCCTCACAACAATGAATGTAAATAAGTCTGTCAGAATAGTGAGATAAACCTACCTGATAACCGAAGAAGTCCTCCAGCCATCCAATTAAATTATGTAATTCAGCTTTAGGGCCATTCCAGAAAGCAAACAATCCGACCTCTATGCACTCCTGCCAGCACTCCTCGCTGTTTTGGTCGCTGATAATGATAACCTTATCATACAGATCTGCAGGAGGATTAGGAAACAGCGAATGGAGGGAGCATGAAGGCTGATGGTTAGGCAACCTACGATGAGGAGGGATATAAGATTCCATTGGCTGAGAAGATAGGATCCGCTGAGCAGGGATTGAAGATTCAAAAGCAGGAGGAATGGAGAATTCCGACTGATTTAGAAGAAAGGTTTTAAAATTGGTCTGAGCATATTTGGTTAGGTTAAACAAATATATCTGCTTGTCTAGACTGTGAGTACAATGTATCCGAGGAAGATCACTGTCCAGAAGATGACTCAGGTGGGAACGAATGCCGCGAGCCTTAGCTCCCCGATTTGCATCAAACTCCTGATCAAAGCGATCCTCTGCCTCCTGCCCACTGGCCAAAGGGTTGAACGGATTCGAGGTTTTGACTGCAAAGCATGAAGCGATTTGTCTTTTGTCTGCTGCCTGCCCCTGTTTGCTTCCGGAAATGGTTTTCCTATAACTGTTGACTGGATGTGACTCCGGGCTGGATTTCGAATACCCTGGGTTTATTGTTTTTGCCTGTGATCGTCTGTACCGATAGCCTGCTTTAGAATGCAGAATATTCGGATTTTTTATGTTTCTGCTTTTCGCACTACTTTTCGCATTTTTCGCCATTTTTGTAAAAGAAATTCACGACTTCACTGGAAAAGTTGACAATTATCCAGTATTACTCCCCAGTGAAACATATACAATTTTTGTCATTATTGTTAAAAAAATATATTGAAAGAATGAAGAGATATAATCTTTTTACTTAAAAATTTAATTTATAATCTAATTATTTTTTCTATGTTAACTACCAAATCACATTGTAAATTATGAAATATTAGAGTGTAATGCTTCTATATAGAAAATGGTAGAAAAAGAGCCTTAATAATGAAAAAATTAATCATAAATATTTAAGGATTAGACCTATTATAGGCATGGTTATAAATGACACACTTACGAGAGAAAGCATGCAAGTTTTTATATTTAATCTATGTATACTGAGTAATGCACTCAAATTTGTGGTAAAGGTGTAAGTACAAATCTTCCTATCACTAATAACGAAGATCATCTAGTTAAGTTTAAAGAACATCAAAATATCTAAATAATATTATATATTGATGTAGAACATGAAAAAATTTCTTCACTATTAATTTTTTTTAATCTTTTTAAATTAATACAAAAAAATATAATTTAAAAAGAAGTCATAATCTATTTTTTATCATTCAATCTTAAAACTTATAATTAATAGTCAAAACATTAAATATAATTTTCGTAAACATAATTTATACATTAGAGTCGTCTTTATTAAGATATTGCCAAATGGGTAAGACAACTTGGTGGTTAAGATCTAATTAACATGGTTTCCATATAAAGATAAAGCCAATCTTTACTTTTCAAAACGTTTATAGAAGGGGACCCAGAACCTTGTGGATTGTGCGCATCTTCCACATTGTTTCTTTACTCCTGTGCTTCAGAATTATTGAGGCTTTAATTAGTTTTATATCTGTCTATGTCAGAAGCCGCTGGCCATTATTTGCTACAATCTAAAGATAAAATGGCTTATCTTGCCTGAAACAGCTTTTGTGTCTGTTATGTAAGAATTAAATCCGACAAATCTGATTCTTCTTGCGGTTTTGCAATGATCTATGCGATTTCCGATTGCAGAACTTCCTAAGGATCCGACCCATGTTTTGCCAGGCGTTCTCTGCAAATCGCACGTTCCAGTAGTGGTACATATTTTCTATATACCCATCCATCTCTCTAGTTTGGATTCTAGGGTTTTTTAAATAGAAAATATCTCAAATACTGATTAATATTTAGTCGTTGGGATCGTCCTGCCCTTGCAAAAAGATATGGATATCATTGAATTTGGTGAGAAAGATCTATGCATTAACAACTCATGTCAGAGTACCCAACTTCAATCTCCATTTATTATTCATTATGGGAATAATGAAACAGTAGGTTTTCCTGGTCCCCTCTTTCCATCATTGATTCATTCTTCAGCGGTGGAACATATCCCTTCTAAAATCTCGCCTAGGGTTTCCACTATAGGGGTTTTAAACTTTAAATCAGGGAATGGCAATCCCAAACAAATGCACAAGATTATTGAAAGGCAAAGGCGGATTGACATGAAAACAAGGTTTTCCGTATTGAGATCTTTACTGCCTGAAGACTATATTGTGGTATTAAAACTTTCTACTTTTTTTTTTCTTTTTTTTTTGAGAATTTTGGGTAGATTTGATGGATCGCTTTTATGTCATTTATATATTAGGTCAACTTACAGTACGAATGTCCTTTCCAGGGAAGACATTCACTGTCAGATCAACTTGAAGGAGCCAGTGACTACATTAAGCATCTGCAGGAACATATAAATGAGCTTTCCAGGAGAAGAGAAAGCATCGGAAATTATCCCGTGTCTAATTCTAACGAGAAAAGTTGCAAGGTTTTTCCATCTATTGGTGGATCACAGTCTTTTCCTTCTGTGGAAATAACGGCTGTTGGTTCAAGCTTTGAAATCACAACCACCTCTTTAAAATGTCAAGTTGTCTTATCTGATATTCTCCTTGCACTGGAAAATGACGGCCTTGAAGTAGTCAGTGTCACTGCCTTCACCACAGAAGACAAAGTATTTCATACCTTATATGCCAAGGTATAATGATTTGTGCTTTTCCATGTCTCTGCGCTCTATTGATATGGATTTCAGTTAAAATTTATCTGATTTAGTCATAGGACTTTTTCAAATTCTGAACTTATGACTTATATGAGGTATTGATCAGTTGGATTTCGTGAGATCTTTTCTTACTATCAGGTGATCACTGAAATACGCAATGTTAGTGTCACTGCAGGCTTCAGATCTTGAACGTTTTGACATGAGAAATCTCCACCAGAAGCTCGCCCGTCTGCTCAAGCAAATATAACCGATGTATAGGTTAGGATGTTAAACTTCAATTGTCATCTGTTTGTTAACTTGCTTTGTTCTTTGAAGTTGAGCAACCGGAATTATAATCCTGTAATATGCATAAGGTAATGATCTATCTGCATACTAAGTCTAGTTAAATAGACTTTGCAAATTTAGTAAGGAAAAGCTTACATTGAAATCGAGCAAACATATAATCTTCTCTATTAGACCATTAGTGCTAGAGCTTTCACCGTGAAAAATACATATGTGAGGAACATATTAGTATTAGGCAGTGCTGATCAAGCAATTGTATGATGGGAGAGATTTTTGCTTCCTTTTTAGGAGCGTTACTAGATTGTTTAGTTAATCTACTTTGCATTTTAGCAGACTCCTATTCTTCCTTAATTTGTGATATTACCCATGTTGACAAGATGTTATCAATTATGTCTTGGAATTCTCTCGTTTGTGCACATTAGAATTTTGGAATGATATAATTGTTTGATATGTTTTTTGGGTCATGTATTCTTTTAGAGGATATGCTTAGAGTATGCTGTCATGTTCATGTTCTGAACGTTTCCGGTTGAAGATTTGACATTAATCTTGGTTGATCAACCACTTGTATTGAATTCGGATATATTAATAATCAGTTATTGGTGCTTGTGAATACATGGAAACTTAGGTAATGCTGTAGCTTTTTTTATTAAAAACAGTTTTTGAGATGGATACTCTCGATGAGATTTCTTCAAGATTTTTGAAGATCCAACAACTCATTTGAATATGCTTACAACACGGACCTCTGAGGTAAGTCTTCTTGGATGAGTTATAATGAGTTTATATTTTGGATGAACATTCTCATTTGCCCAGTTCTTTGTATACTCGCTGTTTTACTAATCGGGAGTCATTGCTCATTATTCATTACAAGTTCTTTATAGTTTATTACTATCTTTCATACATATGGATCTTGATCTATAGATAGATTGTTAGTACTTAATGATTTAATTTAAGCTAAAAATAGCATGGTTATGTCCTTGTCTATATGTTTAATATTATGATATCATTATGAGAATTTTAGGAGATGACTTGTGGGCATTACCATTTTACATTTTTTGGATGACATTACACCCACAAAGATGATATCTTATATTTGTAATTTTTTAAAGTTAATGAGTTTGATTGTTTGGTATTAGTTATGTTTTTAAATTGAGATTGTGATGTATATCTTAGTGGAAACAAATTAACAACTTGAGGTACTGCAAGGAGGACATGATTATGAGGTTCATTTTCACATGTTTTCTAAGTATAATAGACTTTGAGAGAACTACAATGACTTCTTATAAATGATACTTTTGAAGTTGTGATTTTTCTTTTTTATTATATAGTTTAGTCAAACTTGCTACATCTTTTATATAGTTGTTGATTGGAATACATGATTCTATTAATTATATTCATATTTTAGATTTTTCATACAATGACCATTTTCAAATATTTATGTTCATTTCTAGGTTTGATATAAGAATCTTTGGATTGCATTTTATATGTTGTGTATGTCATTTGCACTTTTGATACCCTTGAGGAAAGGATAATTGAATGGATTCACTTTCTAGTTATGTATGAGTTTTAGTTTGATGTTAAAAACTAGTTTTTCTTATTGTTTCAACTATTGTGAAACATTAGAGTTTTAGCTTGTTCTTCTAGGAATTTTTCATTTTAGAGTCCTATTTTGGTAATGCCTTTGAAGTTTGATTTATTAATGTTTTTTTTCCAATTTTTGTGAGCATAATACATTTGCAATTGTTTTTTGAAGTCCTTGATATTATTTGGATTTTGACACTTGTGTTTTATAAATTAGTAAATTTTCATCTTGTATTGTAGCCTTTCTTCCATCCTGCATCAAAACTACAATTTCTTGTTTTGAATAATTAAATTAAAAACCAGTTTAGAACTATATTGTACATTTAAGGTGAATTATTAAAAAAGGAAAAATTGTCTATTTGATGTGATCGTAGAAATTGGTAGTATGTTGGATGATGGATAGAATTCTCCATTGATATGCTAGTGACCAATGCTATTGTTGATATCTTACTTGACTATGAAAACATGTTATAGATTCATGAGGTTTCAAGGATTTGCATGATGATAAATCTTTTCTTTTGGCCTTATTTGTAAAATATTTCTAAATTTTAATATGGTAAGGTATTCAACCATTAAGATAATATTAGAAACTCAAGTACCTCAACTTTATTCATTGCTATCATTGAATTTATTTATGAATGTCTTTAATGTAAGTTATTGCTTGTCATATTTTGTCTCTATTTCTTTCATGGGTGAGATGCTTTTGTGGTCCATGCATTTTCTTCCCTTTAGTCTTTTGATGGGAGGTCTAGCTTACACAGCTTCAATAGCTTTGTTGGGCAACTTGGGTTCTTTATTACTGATACCCATTATGCTCCTTAGGTTCAAAATCATGGTTTTCATCATTGTCTTCTCCTCTTGGGGGTATGTTATGGATGTGCATCCTTTTTTGGAAGCACTATGTTTTTTTTGTTTTTTTCTTTGTTTAGACTCACTTTTCCTTTGGCCCTCTCTTTGGGCTTTGGAGCTTTTATGGGCTTGATTTGTTTGAGTCACCAACACCTTCTTGGTTGGGCTTCCTCTTTGGTTAGCTATGTTGGGTGTTTCCAAATGGGAGGGTTTCTGTGGGATTCTTTCACCTTTATTGCTGATTCACTAGCTTTGAAAACCCATGGTAATCTTGATGTTCTTAGTTCTTTGAGGATGTCCAAGTTTTATACCCATGTCTTCTTGTGAGCTCATTTGTTCTTTGGCTTTCCTCTTTGTTTATAGGTTAATTTTGGTGGTTTGAAAGGGCACTCCTTGGCTCTTAGCTATGTTTGGTCAAGTAAATGTTTCTTATCGGTGGTTCTTCCCCATTTTGGAATCATGGGCATCATAGTTTTTATTATTTGGTGGGCTCTGAGATCTACTCTAGTTATGTCTCCAAAAACTTTTACCAAGGTTAAGTTTCTCCTTTGCACACTCTAATCCAATGGAGGTGGATATGTCATCTATTAAGGGGATGATATACTATGTAGGTGAAGCTATTGGCAAACTGGATATGACCTCTACTGATGATAGTATGGAGAGGATTAGAGGATAAGCTAGGTGAACTTTCCTCAAATTGAACATTCCTCTCTATGAATATCTCACGATTCTTGAGATCCATAAGTCTATATGCCTTAACACTATCTTTATATCTAATGAAAGTACAAGGCCTTGGTAGTGGTGTCTTGCATTCCCTTGAAGATATGTGTGCCCATGCTGGACAACCAAAAACTCTGAAGTGTCTCACAACTAGCTTTCTTCCACACCATTCCTCTAAAGGAGTCATTCCATCTAAGACATTATGAGGAGACCTACTAAGGATGTCATTGACACTGCTTATAGCTTCAACATCAAGTGATTGATCGTGAGACTTAGCTTGAATCATACAACTTGCCATTGACTTAAGAGTTCTAATCCTCATTTTTGTAACACTTATCTTTTGTGGACTAAATGGTATAGGATTCTGAAGATCAATACCCTCACATTCACAAAAGTCTCTAAGTCTTGAGTTCACATATCTACTTTCATTGTCCATATGAAAAATCTTGATGGATTTACTTGAGTTCTTCCCAAAATGACTCTTGAAGGATAGAAACTTATCAAACACTTCATTCTTGTGATTAAGAAAGTAGACCCATGTGTAGTGTGAAAAGTCATCAATGAAAGTGAGGACATAGCAAATCTTGCTACCTAATGTCACTAAAAAAGGGCCTACTAGAAACATGTGAACCAACTCAAGAATAACTAATGCTCTCCAAGACTTCCCTTTGTCATACGTTTCTTCTAGATGCATATCCATTGAACTAGTTGAACATTCACCTGTAGAAAAGTTGATTGTAGGTAGACCTTTGACCATATTTTTTGAGCTAAGTTGATGAAGATAGTAGAAGGCAAGATGTCCATACCACTCATGCCATAATTTACTTTATGATTGTGATTGTGTCAACTTGGCATGTGAAGGAGACTTAAGCACAAAGTGGGAGAAAGAATAAAGCCTTGCGTCATGATTAGCTTTAGCCACTGCAACCAATGAATCATCCTTAAGATTTTGCACCATTACTAAATTAGAAAGGGACTCAAATTTATTGACACCTCCATACGGAGTGATTTGGTAAATTAAAAGGAGATTAGTGCTAAGGTTAGGAATGTAGAGAACATCTTTAAACTCTCCATTTTCCATCTCAACTTCTCCTTTCCCTTCAACTTCCACTTGTGTATCATTCCCTACAAAGATGTGAGGTATCTTAGACTACTTGAATGAAGAAAAGTGTCCTTTTGAAGAGCCCATATGATGTGAGGCACTTGAGTCAAGAATCCATTCCTCTAAGGAACTTGAACCTACCATAAATGCTTGCCCTTTTCCTTGTGAAGTGGATGGATTTGAATCCTTGGAAGCATTTAGCACATTGATTTTGTTCTTCCTAAGTAAATTTTCCAACCCATCAATTCTCTTAGTCTGGCAATGATGCTCCTCATGATTTAGTTTCTTGCAATATGCAAAAAATAGTTTATCCTTCTTGTTGTTGTTTTCCTTCTTGTTGGAAGAGGAATTTCCTTGTTGTGAGGAGGAAGATTGTTGTGTCTCTGATTGTGATTTTTTCTTCCACTACTTTTTCTTGTTGTTGGTAAAAATTTTGCCACCTTGATTTGATTTTTTCTCATTACTAGCCACCAATGTTCTAGACTTGGATGACTTGAGAATTCCCATATCTATCAACTTGGATTGTTCCAACATCAACATTTTTGCAAATGCATCAAATGAAGGCTTAGTGAAGGCACTTCCCATGGTCAACCTATGAGTGTTGTAACTTGAAACAAAAGATGCATACTCTAAAGGTAGCCTCTTCAAGATGTGATGAATCAATCTATCATCCTTCATGGGATTACCACAATCCTTAAGTAGTGCTCTCAATTCATTGGCTTTGTTGACATAGTTTTGAATTGTGTCAAAATTCTTAAGATCCAATAGAAGTAGATCATCCTCAATCTGGAATCCCTTTTCCTCATCCACCTTACCATACAAACCTTCAAGTTTTTCCCAAGCATCCTTGGCATCCTTAAAGCTGGAAATGTGGAAGAAGAGATCTCTATGAACACAAATCCTAATAATTCCTAAAGCTTGATTGTCTTTAACTTGCCAATCAACTAGTGCAACAACATTAGTGGGTTTTACAATTGTACCATCAACATATGGATTTAAACCTTTTTCCATTAGTCTACTCCATACAATATCTTTCCATGTAGTATAATTGTGTGAAGTTAGATGTGGACTTTTAGATGAACCCATGATGCAAAAAATTAAAAGAGCACAAGAGAGATAGAGAGACACAAAAACAAAAGACACCCCCCCCTTATTCACTCAATCAAAGAACCCCCCCAAAAATGATGTTTTTGGCACTTTATATGTAGTGTGTTTATAATGGGCCACTTGTCAAAATGGACAAAAGTGGGCTTTTGATTTTTTTGTTTACAACCTCCTCTTGGAGTTCAAATCTGGTACTTAGCAATGTAGCTTAGATATACAACAATTTGAAGTCTAATTAAAGCAATACAATGCAAAAAAGGACCTATTTATGAAAGTGGTATTTCTATCCACACAAGCCTATAATCTGATTATAGATATGGAAAGAAGATGAAAAAATTATTCACTCTAAAAAAAAAGGAACTTAAAAATGTGTCTAGATGAACCTATACTATGCTTTTGGGGTTGCAACGATTGGGATTTTTTATTTGAAGAAAAACTTAAGAATAGAGATCTCAAACATCTTGCACCAATGTGTAGATCACAAAATTCTACCCCAAAACAAAAAAATTTACTCAAAAAAAGGAGTCTATATGAGGGAGATATCGATGTTTGAAAATCAAATTTGCAATTATTTTTCCTAAATTGCCATCGTCACACCTCCAAAAATCAAATGACTCTTGACTTCACCTCATATATCCAATTTTGATGAAACAAAAGTTGATATAGGGGGTTTTTGACCTTCTAAATATGATGCCAATAACTGATTTGCACCAGCAAGCTCCAATCTTCACCTATAAAAGAAATCTCTCGTACTGGCCTAAAAGGCCAATTTTTTCACAAAATTTCAAAAATAAAATGCAAATCAAAAAAGAAAATATGCAAATTTGAATAAAACAAGTGTGGAGAAGCCAATAAAAATGAAGATCTAATAATTAATTACACAGATCTGAAGAGATCATACCATTGCTAATCGGGCCTTCAGGTGTTGGTTTCCAAAAAAAAATTGCCTCAAATTTGACTATAGCCTAGAGTAGGCCAAATTATAGTCAAAATTCACTGCATCAACACTCCAGATGCAATGATGAGGTCCACTTTGGCTCTAGGCACTCCCAATGACTGTGATACTTTGGATCTGAATTGAGGTCCTTCGTGAGGTGAAGCAAAAAAATGGTCTCCAATGACTATGTGAAGAGAAGCTCCCTTAACTTTGATACCATGTAAGAATTTTCCTTAGGAAAAAATCATGCCAAGATCAAGAAGCTCAAACGCTAGCACAATATGGACCAATAAAGTATGATCAAAATAACAATATGAGAATGAATTTTTGTTCATACACACTAGGAATGCCTTTATATAAAGGCCTCTAGAATTACTAGGAGTCAACAAAATGATAAGTCTCACAACTAAGGACATGTCCACTAAGAGTGGATTATCCTCCATTGAGCACTGAAGTTAGTGTGATGATGAGAGGATAAGCTTAACATAGGTGTGTCATGTAAAAAGATTTTGTAGACACCATGTGCTAAATTAGAGTGTGAACAACTATGTTGTCTTGTTGACAACTTAGATAAATATGCAAACTCTTGCGTTGTCAACAAGACAACTCATATGAGTATAGATACTTGTAGGTGTCTAACCTAATAAATAATAAAATAATGCATTGATGATATTTTTATTTTACAAAATATTAAGTTTTCATTAGTGTAAACTTTTTCATTTTTTAACAAAACATTAAAAAAATTCTATTCTAAAATATGACTCACTCAGACATTTCACTCAATAAGGCTTGCAATAAATTATAAAAATCCTAGAGCTTAAAACAAAAAGATTGAAAATAGTTTAATTTCAAATAAATTAATCTTGAATCATTTTTACTATATTTTAAAGCACTATTTTAATATTTTTTGAAATGTAAGTTTAATTATTTATCTTTAGTCTCAGTTTATTTGATTTAGTATGTGTTAAAATCTATTTTATTTGAAATTGTTGGGTGTATGAAGTGAGTACCGTGTGGATTGACTATTGTATGGAGTGACCACTATAAGTGTGTCCAGTGTACACTGTGAGATCATACAGTGAGTCATTCAATGGTGAAGCAGGCCAACAGTGGATCATATTGTACTTGGTGGAGCATGTAGTACTTGGTGGTGAAGACAATATGGTGAGGAAGTTTAGGTGCATGGTACAAGGAAAAAAAGATTCCTAAGTTGAAGAGAGTATCCCGAGGTAAAAGGAAGGTCCCAAGGTGAAGGGAATGTTCTGAGGCAAAGAAAGATTCCTAAGGTACAGAAAGATTCTTGAGGACAAGGGAGTGTCCAAGGAAAAGGGATTTTCTTGAGGCAAAGGGAATATCCCAAGTTGGAGGAAGATTCTTGAGGTGAGGAAAGATTCCCAAGGCAAAGGGAATGTCCTGAGGTGAATGGAATGTCCCAAGGTAAAGAAAGATTCCTAAGGTGAAGGAAGATTCCCCAGATGAAGTGAGTGTCCTTAGATAAAGGGAATGTAACCAAAGACATCCACGTCATTGAAGGCATTTGCATCACCAATGTCGTCTGTTTCACCAAAGGCATCTATGTGATCGAAGGAGTCCAAGTGACTTGAGGCATCTAAATGACCAAAGATATCTGATACCTAAAGGAGTGGTAGTCAGATGGATGATTGATCATTGGATGGATGAGTTACTTCTATGATAGTTAATACACAAAATTGCATAACAAATTGTAGAGTGTATAAAACTTTACAAGATTTTTTAGCAATGGAATGGGCTGAAAGTGTGAAAGTCAAGTTGATTGTAAAGGAAATCTAAACCAATAAACCCGTGCTAGAAACAAGAATTTATTATAGGTAAATTTTTTTACTGTAATAAAAAGTTGCTCGAGGGGTTTGGGGCAGTGAGATTTTTCCTAAAAGGGTTTCCCATGTTAAAAATGGTCTCATGCATTTATCTTGTGTGCATTGTATTTTCAATGTTCTTGTTTTTCATGTGCAACATCTCAATGTTGATAAAGTACATTTGAAATCTTTCTTATTTCCCATATAAATTGGCATTAGGAAGACATTCCTAACAAGTGGTATCAGAGCTTGGGTTATCCTTGCCAGGTAGGCTTATTTTCTGTGTCAATTTGGTTCTAGTGGGAGTTTTGAAAGTAGTTATCCAGTTATTGGGATAGTAGGTACAGGGAGAGTAGAGATTGAAAAGTTCAATGATACAAACTTTGAGTTGTGGAAACTTAAAGTTGAAGATATATTGGTTGATTGTGATCTATTGGTTGACGTGTTTATTAACAAGCCTTCAAGCATGAAGCAAGAAGATTATGTTCTAGTAGATGGAGAATCCAAAGGATTGATAAGGCTATGTCTTATTGATTTTGTTCTATTGAGCGTTCATGAGGAGAAAACTACGCATCCTTTATGGAAAAAGATAGGAGATATTTACTAGGGACTCTTCCTGAGAAAGAAGTTGTACTCTTGGAAGATTGAAGGAAGAACAACAATGCAAGATCATTTAAACATGTTCAATATGGTGATTTCACAATCAACATCTATTAGTGTGAGTGAAGAAGAATGTTACATGTCACTTTGTGCTCGTTGCTTGATTTATGGGATCATCTTGTGATAGCCATTGGAAGAACTACCACCCAATTTAAAATAGATAAAGTGGTTGCTTCACTTTTATCAAAAAAGATGCAAAGGAAATCTTTTGAGGTGGTTAAGGAGGATCATATCATTTGAGACTGCGTGAAGGACAAAAGCAAGAAGGACATGAAGCTTGAGTATTCTGGAAAGAAGGCCAAAGTGAAGTGCCAAAATTGTATGTAAATTGGTCATATCCAAAAGGATTGTAAAGAGAAGAAGAAGGAAAAAATGAAGAGATATTCTAATTCTAAGTCTTCTCCGAGTGATGATGAAGTTTCCAATAGTTCTACTTTGGCTAATCGACCATTTGATGATGACTCGTTAGAGTAATTTAATCTTTGCATGGAAGATATTTGTCACAGTGCCATATGTGACTCGACACCACCATATAGTAGGAGTTATTGGTAGTGATGTAGATGCCATCTGTAACTTAGCATCATAGTTTAGTGGGAGTTGTTGGTAGTGACAAAGTGAATAATCTTCATTTGTATTGAGGACATTAAAGGCACAAGACTCTGATATTGCAGAAGGATCTTTTCACATTTGTTGAAGTACAATTTGGAGATGTTAATCTTCATGTGACTAAAGATGTTGACTTTTTGAGAGCTCGACAGAGTCTTTGATAAAGGTATAGATTATGTTTTAATTTGACATGTTATGATATGTCTAAATGGAGCATGTAATCTCTCTGGTTGAGATTTTTTAGATTATGTTGTCATGATTATGTTCTTAAGGACATGGTTGGAACTTTAACATGTTGATCTTGGTTTAGTTTCTTTGTTTTCAGTACATTGATCATTTGTTGGGCACTTCATGATATTGCAATGTTCCATTTGGAGTTAGCATGGATTGATTAGTTATAGGTACTCTTGAATACTTAGAGACTATAGTGATACTGTTAAGTGGATTCATATCAAATTCACATTACTTGTGTAATGGTAGTTCTTAGTGTAGATGTGATAGATTAGCTTTGAGGCTTGAGACTGTATGTTATAGGTTGTATATTTTGTTGATTTTGAATTCATGTTGTATACCTTGAAGGTATCAAAATGAGAAAAATTAAGTTTGAATGATGCATGGCCTTGTTGAGTGACTCAGTAACTCTGTGGATATGAGTACATACTTCATTAAGTGGGAGATTGTTGGGTGTGTCAAAGCACGTACGATGCTCACTGTACAAAGTGACTTCCATTTGAAGCTACTATCATATGGAGTGACCACTATATAGTGTGTTCACCTTACACTAAGTCATCATACAATGAGACTCTCGATGGTGAAACAAGCCAATGGTCAAGCACATGGTACCTAGTGGTAAAGACAATATGGTGAGGAATTTTAGGTGCATCGTATGATGAAGGAAGATTCCCAAGGCAAAGAGAGTGTCCTAAGGAAAAGGGAATGTCTAGAGGTGAAAAATTATTCCATAGGTGAAGGGAGTGTCTTGAGGTAAAGAGAATGTCCTGAGGTGAAGTAAGATTCCTAAGGTGAAGAGAGTGTCTTGAGGTGAAGGTAATGTCCAAGGTAAATAATTATTTTCAAGGTGAAGAAATATTACAAAGGAAAAGGGAGTGTCCCAAGATGAAGGGAATTTTATCAAAGGCATATGCATCACTGAAGGCATCTATTTCACCAAATGCATCCATGTGACTGAAGGTGTTTGAGTGACTGGAGGCATCTAAGTGATTGGATACCTAAAGGAGTGGCCTTTAGATGCATGATTGATAATTGAATGGATGAGTTCCAAGCCTTCCAATAACCATGTTTTTCTATGACATTCATTGCACTAGATTTCATAAGGAATTGTAGAGTGTATAAATGTTTGTGAGATTCATTAGGAATGGGACAGGTTGAAAGTGTGAAAGTCAGGGTGATTGTAAAGATAATCTGAGCCTATGATCCTATGCCAAAAACTAGAGTTTATTGTATGCAAATTGTTTACTATAATACAAAGTTTCTCAAGGGTTTTTGGGTTAGTTTTTTCTTGAAAGGGTTTCCCACATTAAAATTGGTCTCCTACATTTACCTTGTGTCCATCATATTTTGAATGTTCTTGTTTTTCTTGTGCAACATCCCAATGTTGATAAAGTAGATTTGAAATATTTCTTATTTACCTTTTAAATTGGCATTAGGAAGGTGTTTCTGCATGTAGTTTCCCTAACAGAAATGATGAATGTTGATTCACATTCCATGGTTTTGGATTTATCACTTAAGGAGTTAGTTTTGGTAGTGACTATGGTATGGGTTATTGCAGAAATATCAAGTTTATGAATTTGTAATTGTGACCAAATTCACATTTATAAGTCTCAATTAAATCCTTTTTGGCTATCTTGATTGCCAAGTGAAATTATTAATGCAACAATATAATTTTATATTCTGATTCATGTTTCATAAATTAGAGAAATATTGCATTGGTTCGAGGTTGTTCTTATATCGGGTTTCAACTATGCTTGAATCAAGTTAACCCCCTTCCATGGGCATCAACTTTATCATGTTTCAATGTATGGTATCAGTGGATTCATTGGGAATTTTTTTATCCCAATTTGGGGTATGTATCGGTCCAAATTAATGGACACAAATATTTGTTCAAATTCTCACTTAAAATGATCTTGTTTAATTTTTTATTAGGTTACTTATTGTTTGCTTTTGCATTTGTTGGGATTGTCATAAGTCAATTTTCTTGATAATTTTTGGGCATTAATATTAAAATAGTTTCGTATCAGTTTCTTATATGTACATATTATCGAGTTCCCAATAAGAATGTTGTTTTGTGTTGTTATCATGTTTCGATGTATGGTATTAGTGGATTCATTGGGAATTTGTTTATCCCAATTTGGCGTATGTATTGGTCCAAATTAATGGACACAAATATTTGTTCAAATTCGCACTTAAAATGATCTTGTTTAATTTTTTATTAGGTTACTTATTGTTTGCTTTTGCATTTGTTAGGATTGTCATAAGTCAATTTTCCTGATAATTTTTGGGCATTAATATTAAAATAGTTTGGTATCAGTTTCCTATATGTACATATTATCGAGTTCCCAATAAGAGTGTTGTTTTGTGTTATTGGACTTTTGAAGTGAAATCATGTAAGTGTAGAATTTCTATTCTATGAAGCCAATCAGTTTATAGGTTTAGTAAGGCTAGTTCAGATCACAATCATATCAATTTTTGTTTAGCTGATTAGGGTGAACATTTTCATGTGAAAATTAACTAGTAGTGGTAGTAAAATAGACATTTTTTACTTAGGAGGTTTTTTCCATTCATTTTTTGTGTAGTAAAAAAATTAGTTCAAATAATATGATAATAAATTTATCTAAATTATTTTCACATATATTTAATTTCAAAAAATATATATTCAAACTTGATATAAATTCTAATTGTATATTTTTTTGCAATTGTAAAGTATATACTACAATGGTTCTCAAATTCTTTTATTTGGAAAACTATAGTATGATGATTTTGACACATATTGGCTGAAATTAAAATTAAAATTAATTTTGATAGCAACCTCAAGTTTCTATGTCTTTTTTATTTTAAATATTTTAATTAGTTCATTTTGTAGAAGATATGGTTTTATTTTATAAAATATTTACATTAATATACATTACATATATTAAACATTAATGCAATTTTAACTATTTCTATTCAATAAGTATCTATTCACAAATAAAGTTTATTCCTTACTACTAGATCTACGTTTTCTTTCGTGTGAACTCTTGGAAAGATGTTGGGAGATTAAAATTGGTGCATTTCTACTGCCCACCTTGCATAAGGTCTTATAAAAGCAAGGTTTACTTTCCTTGTGAGTTTGGGATCGTGGAGAACCTTAACTAGATTGATTGTAGAGTGACACATCTGAGTTCTGACCTATAACTTGTATAAGGCTACAATTCTTAAAGGAACTCTTACGAAGATGGTTTGAGGTAGAGGAATTCCAGATAATGATATTATGGATATGATAAGATAGATTGCAAAAAGATTGAAGCTATTGAGATAACCTAGAGAAGACATGTACATCTTGAGGATGTTAGTGATGATAAAGAAGTTGTGCCTAAACCTAATACTGAACCTAAGGTAGAACAAGATGAGGAAAGGCTTCTAAGAGTTTCATCTAGGAAAAACTAAAAACCTTCAATTGACGTTTCTTGTTATGATGGAAGACTTGGTACTAATGAAGTGTTGGGTTGGATCTATAAAATAGATAAATTCTTTGATTTTGAAACCTTGGAGAATAGAAAGTAAAAATAGCACTCACCAAGTTGAAGGGTTGTGCTTCAATTTGATGAGATCATTTGTAAACTAAAAGGAAGAGAAGATGAATAGAAAAGATCAAGACATAAACAAAGATGATTTCTAAGTTGAAGAGGAAGTTCCTTCCTCAAGATTACTCGGTTAATCTATTTAGAAGAATGAAAAATTTGAGACAAAAGAATACGACTGTGAAAGAATATAGTAAGGAATTTTACATATTGGACATTAGATATAGACATGTGGATGATAAGGTTCAGAAGGTGGCTAGACACTTGAATGGTTTGAGCACATCAATTTAGGTTGAGATTAGCTTTGTTAAGTTCGATAGTGTGGAATAAGCATATCAGTGTGCCCTAAAATATGATAAGATACAATTGACAAAGAAAAATGATCAAAGAAAAAGAAGAATATGTAATATATTCTATAACAATAAGAGGCATAAACTCTAGAGAAAGTAGTGGATATGACAATACAATGCAAGATAAGGGTAAAACATAATTGAAAGAAGAATGTTCTAGCAAGAGAGGTCATTACACTAGAGGTAGCTATATTGGTTACTCAAGGAATGGTAAAAGAGAAGAGATATTTGGGCTTAAAGGCACTTGTTTTAACTAAGAAGAATGAAGTAGTGAGTTTGAATGTGATAAATTTGGTGAGAAGATTGGAGGTAGCAATAGAAATTCTTTGGCATGTGAAGAAGTTGTTGAATTTCCTGATGAGCATAAGAATGTTGAGAATCTAGTGATAAGAAGAATCTTTTGGAATGAGGAAATTGATGAAGAACTTGTTTTGAGGAAAAGCTTATTTAGGACTAGATATAATAATATTGCAGGAAATTGTTGTAAACTGATCATTGATAGTGATAGTTAAGATAATTTGGCATCTAAGGAGTTTCTTAAAAAACTATACTTCCATGAGTTAAGACATCCTAAGAATTATCATGTTGCTTAGATCAAGAAAAAGTATAATTTGCTAATAAGTGAACAATGCCTTGTTAAATTCAAGATTGGAAATTATTATGATCAAGGTTAGTGTGATATTATTCCTATGGATTGTTGTTATATTTTATTTGGCAAGCCTTGAAATTATGTCAAAAAACTATTGCATGATGGTAGGATGAATCAATATATTATTGGGGTTGATGGGAAGAAATAAGTATTATTTCCTTTGGTAGAGAAAATTGATGAGAATCATTGTACCACAGTAAGAGTATGTTTGGTTCAAGGAAATAAATTTTCTAAGGATGTGAAGGAATATAATGTTTGTTTTTCTTTGATTCCTAGGAAGGCTAAGAGAAAAAATGAACTTGAGCATGCACCTAAGATTAAATATTTGTTGAATGAATTTCAAGATAATATTTCTAATAATGTACCTATTGGTTTTCCTCTTATAATATATATTAGTCATTATATGAATTTGGTATCTAGAGCGAGTTTTCCTAATAAAGCACCACATAGGTTAACACTTCCTGAAAATGAAGAATTGAATAGACAAATACAATAATTTCTTTATAGGGGTCTGATAAGAGGAAGTTTGAGTCCTTGTGATATACGTTCTACATTGGCACCTAAAAAGAATGGAGAATGGAAAATGTGCATTGATTCTAGAGATATAAACAAGATAGCAATGAAGTATAGGTTTTCATTGGCTAGGATGGATGACATAATGGATTGTTTGAGTGAAACAACATATTTGAAAAGTGGTTATCATCAAATCAGAATCAAAGAAGGAGATGAATGGAAACCTACTTTCAAGACATACAAATGTTTGTATGAATGACTGGTTATGCCTTTTGGTTTAACTAATACACCTAATAGTTTCATGAGGCTAATGAATGAGGTTTTAAAGAATTTCTTGGGTAAATTTATGATTTTATATCTTAATGACATTCTAATATTCAATAAGACTAAGGAAGAACACCTTCAACATATGTTACAGAGATTGAAAGAAGAAAATTTTCTACTTAGTTTAAAGAAATGTTCATTCACAAGGGAATAAATTTTATGTACATCTATTTTGTAATTTTTATTGATGGTTTGAACATGGATCCTAAAATGTTATGAGTTATCCTTGATTGTCCTATAGCTGAGAATGTTTGATAAGTTAAATAATTTCATTAATTAGGTAGTTTCTATAGGGAGTTCATCAAAAAATTTAGTTTAGTATGTAAGGTCATGATAGAGAATATGAGACAAGATAAAAAATATGTCAAATGGACACATTTAGCATAGGGGAGTTTATAAAAATTGAAACAAAAGGTGGCATAATTACCCACACTTTATTTTCTTGATTTCATTAAGGATTTTTAGGTTGATTGTGATTTTAGTGGAAGTGTCATTCATGCTAATTTGAGTCAAGAAGGAAGACCTGTAGATTTCCATAGTGATAATTTGAATGATGCTAAGAAAAGGTATTTGGTTTATGATCAAGAATTGTATGCAATTGTTTAAATCATTGAGTAAATATAGACATTATTTTATGCCTAAGGGTTTTGTGTTGTACACTGACCATAAAGATCTGCAATATTTGGGAAGTTAGAATAAGTTGAAATAGATACACATTAAGTGGGTAAAGTATTTGTAGAGATTTTCTTTTATGTTGAAACATAAAAGAGGATAGTAAAACAAAGTAGCTAATGCTTTGCATGAAAGAAGTAATTTGATGATTGAAATGTGAGTTGAAGTAGTTGGATTTGATGATTTGGAACATTTGTATGACATTGATCCTAATATTTTAACATCTTGGAAGGTTTGTAAGAATCACATGATAAGTGAACAAGATAAGTGGAGCGATTATTTTATTTAGGAAGATATGTTGTTTATGGGAATTGACTTGTGCATGCATAGAAGATCTATGAGAGATACAATCATGAGGGAGAAACATAGTGGAGGACTTGCTGGACAATGTGGTATTGACAAAATAGTGAAGGTGATATGTGATAGATATTAATGGCCTTAGATATATAATGATTTAAAAAATATTGTTAAGAGTTATAGAATTTGTCAAACATCAAAAGGAACTAGTTAGAACTTAGGATCACACACACACACACACACACACACACACACACACACATTATGCAAGTTGTTGATAAATAAATATCTATTCATGTATAAATTTATTTCTTTGCTTCTAGATCTATGTTCTTTTCTATGTGTACTCTTGGCAAGGTGGAAGGAGACTAGAGTTGGTTCATTTCCCTTGCCTACCTTGTTTCAATAAAGATGAAAAATGAATAGGGAGAACATGATTCAATAGAAAATGATAGCCATGAAAAGTTATACATCTTCCTTTCAATGAAAAATTTGATGTATCTCGTCAAGACTTCCTAGAGAACAAAGTATATTTAGATAGATTCAGTCATACTCTTTTAAAAATGTTTTTGAATATTCTCCATCCTACAAGGTCAATTAAGGTCTAGTAGTTAAAAGTACTCCTTTTCACCACCTGTGAGGTAGAATTGGTGCAAGGCTTAGAGAGAAGAGGAGCCAATCAAAGACCAAATCCAATTACCTAACAACTTGGAAATATTTGACAAACATTCAATATGCTCGGCTATGAGGCCTTCTAGGTTGCAGTTAGTGAAATTAAATAAAAGACTTTAAAACTCCCCATCTACATAGTTCTGCTACCTTCCAACTTTTTTCTTCCTAAAATCTACTTTCCTATATCTAATACGAGTTCATTTATATCTTGTTAGACCACAAGTTGACCATCAAGCATTTAATTAAAATATAGGTCCTTCCTTGGAGGAGTAAACCATAACCCAAGAAATGGGCATCAATTGTTCATGTGCAATCAATAATAGGTTCATACATGGGTAAATATTTTTCTCCAAACCATGCAAGATGGCATATCATCTCAAGAAAATGTGCTGAAAAATAACATGCCATGCTAGATAAAAATCATAGGAAATAGTGACTAGAGATGGTGGAACAAAAATCAAAGAACAAAGCACATTATCTTGTGCACTCTTAAGATAAGGGTTCAACATAGTTTCTCATCATGATGTCAACCATATACAATTGGAAATCATGAGTATCATTGACTACTCCATGAATAGAAGAGTGGTATAGAAAACAAAGTAGTATTTGGTTTGATTCAAGATTGGTCATTGACCCAAGATGATCCTATATGCAACACCTAAGGTAAGTAAAGAATTGATGTCCAAATGAAGAAACCCTAATATTATGATGTGAATCATAGAAATCCAACTCAACTTTTGTTATCCACAAACTGTCTTCAACTAGTTTATCCTTCCATTGACCAAGTTGATACTCTGTGTAGTATTTTCCTCTAATACTCTTAGTCTGATTTATAAAACCTTCTCAATACTATCAATCTTCTTCTTGGGATAATCTAGGTTATCCTTTAATTCCTCATCCAATTCAAAATACTAAAAGATGTCTTCAATATTAACTATTGGTGACATATCCATGTCTTCTGGCAATTCAACTTCAAAAGCATTTTCTCTCCTAATCTTCCTAGGATCTTACAAGGACCAAACTTCTTCATCTTAAAATTTCTGTAGGTACCAACTATTGAAAAAGATGTTCTTCTTGAAATAAACCATAACCTCATTACCAACCTCAAAATATGTATGTCTTCTTTCTTTATCAACCCTCTATTTATACTCTTGATTACTAGTTTTCAAATTCTTATTTACCTCTTCATTTAGAGTCTTCATTGAATCTACAAATTCATCTGCTTTAGCACTTCTCTTTATCTCAATACTCAAATCCCTCAACTTAGTAGTCCCTTTAGGATGCTCTCCATCTACTATCTGAAAAGGTATTTTCATAGTACTTCTATTTACAAAAAATTTGTACGCAAATTTTACTTATGCCAAAACCAAATCCCAATTAGTAGGCTTATCTCCAACCAACATCTTAGCAAGTTACCCAAACTCCTATCCAGAACATTAGTTTTCCTATCCATCTATAGATGAAATGTAGAACTAAACTTCAAATTTGTATCCAATTTCTTTCAAAGTGTCCTACAAAAAAAAAGTATTAAACTTATTATCTCTATCTGAAACAATATTCTTAGGAAAATCGTGCAATCTTATCTTTAAGAATAATTTAACCACATGTACAACATGAGATGTCTTCTTACAAGGTATGCAATGAGATACTTTTAAAAATATGTCAACTACAACTAGAATTTATTCAATACCTCTTTGTGTTTTAAACTAAGAACAAAGTCTGAACTGACAACTTCGCAAGGCTTATTTTTTACATGTAATGGTGAATAAAATCCTAAATTATATGCAGTTCTTTTTTCTATTTGAATTTTTTTATAACTTTTACCCATCTTCTATGCATCTTTGTAAATCTAAGGCCAAAAATATCTATCAAAAAGAAGCTTCACTATTTTATCAATTGTCATGCCCCCATTTTAAGATAGAATTTTAATAATAATTAGATAATAAAATGTTATTAAATAAATAATGATAATAAAGTTATATTTATAAAACTAGAAAATTATTATTATTTAATCTATATTATTCATGAAATAATATTTAGTATGATATTTTAAATAATTTTTTAAAAAAAATTCAAAAAGTAAATAAAGAAATTAAATTAAATACAAGAGACAATATTATAGAAAGTATGTTAACTTTCCAAATAGAATTTCATAATAAATAATAATAAACACAAATAAGTAAGTAAATAAATAATATAACATAGAATAATATAAATTAACTAAATCTAATGAAAAGTCAAGAGAGATTTAACAAACAGACATGACTCCTTAAAACTAAGATATAAAAAGGAGGAGAGTTTATTTTAGAGAGGGGAAGAAAGGAAGAGGAGAAGGAGGAATTCAAAAAGGAAAAATGGAAGAGGAAAGTAATATCATGATGAAAATAAGGAAGTGATATTTTGAAAAGGTATGAATGATATTGAAAGGATGCGAACATTTGAAAGGGTCATAATTATAAATAATTGTGACTCTTTAAAAATACAATGATAATAAAGTAATGGAATTTTTCCAAAAGGATTTTAGTTATGAAGTTTCGTGACTTTTTGAAAGGATTATAAATATGAAGTGTTGTGACTTTTCAAAGGATTTGTATTAAGAAAGGGTGTGACTCTTGGAAAAGAAGAAGGTAAGAAAGGTATTTTTATGAATTATATTTGTTTAATTATGTGTATGAGTTTATTTATGAACAATACTTGTGGATAATATTATGTTAGCTCGTGGGTTAAAACCATGGATATCAATGTGAACTCGAAGCATGGGGCATTTTGAGATATTAATATCTATATTGTCTGACATGGCCAAGATTCGATATCAAATCATGGAGCATGGAGATATTAAGATCTCCATTGTCCACCATGGCTGATAATCGAGTAATAGTACATTAATCTATTAGGAGAATTATAAGACTTGAAGCGTGGGGGTAGCAAGGTATTAAAACCTTTAATCGACCGCCATGGTCGAGAATTCTCTATGTTGCCAGAATATTCTAATGTTGTTAAACATATGCATATGTTGTTGGCCTTGGATAGAGGATGCCTATCCAAGAAGAATCTTAAGAGGTGCACTCCTAGGATGACGACAGAGTAGTTATGAGCTATGAAGCCTAATTTGGAGATGTCTTTAAGATTAGGGTTAACTTAGAGGGTAGCATAATATAGTTAGTTTTATTATTATTGTGATTCTAACATTTATTTTTTCAAGTATTACTTGTCCCTAACTAACCCTATTAGTGGGAACATTACAGTGGTATCAAATCATGATCTTGCCATCCTATAGGGTTAAAGATAATCTACAAAAATAATTTATATAATAGACTAATGTAGAAAGTTAATGACTATTAGAAAGGATTTAAACATATCCATGATAGAAACCTAATAATTTGGACTAAAAGAAATATATATCTCAACTCAACCAAAAGATATTATCTAATTGCTTGAGGACAAGAAATTTGAGGAAGGGTGGACTGCCATATCCCCATTTTAAGATAGAATTTTAATAATAATTAGATAATAAAATGTTATTAAATAAATAATGATAATAAAGTTATATTTATAAAACTAGGAAACAATAATTATTTAATCTATATTATTAATGAAATAATATTTAGTATGATATTTTAAATAATTGAAAAATAATAAATTTTCAAAAAGTAAATAAAGAAAAAAAATTAAATACAAGAGACAATATTATAGAAAGCATGTTGACTTTCTAAATAGAATTCCATAATAAATAATAATAAACATAAATAAGTAAATAAATAATATAACATAGAATAATATAAATTAACTAAATCTAATGAAAAGTCAAGAGAGATTTAACAAATAGACATGAGTCCTTAAAATTAAGATATAAAAGGGAGGAGAGTTTATTTTAGAGAGGGGAAAAAAGGAAGAGGAGAAGGAGGAGTTCAAAAGGGAAAAATAGAAGAGGAAACTAATATCATGAAGAAAATAAGGAAGTGACCTTTTGAAAAGGTATGAATGATATTGAAAGGATGTGAACATTTGAAAGGCTCATAATTATGAATAGTTGTGACTATTCAAAAATATTGTGATTATAAAGTATTGGGATTTTTTCAAAAGATTTTAGTTATGAAGTGTTGTGACTTTTCGAAAGGATTATAATTATGAAGTGTTGTGACTTTTCAAAGGATTTGTATTATGAAAGGGTGCAACTCTTGGAAAAGAAGAAGGTAAGAAAGTTATTTTTATGAATTTATTGATGAATAATACTTGTGGATAATATTGTGTTAACTCATGGGTTAACACCTTGAATATCAATGTGAACTCGAAGCATGGAGCATGTTAGATATTAATATCTATATTGTCCACCATGGATGAGATTCAATATCAAAGCATGGAGCATGGAGATATTAAGATTTCCATTATTCACTATCGCTGATAATCGAGTAATCATACATAAATCTATTAGGAGAATTATAAGACTCGAAGCATAGGGGTAGCAAGGTATTAACACCTTGAACCAACCGCCATGGCTGAGAATTCTCCATGTTTCTAGGATATTCTAATGTTGTCAAAATATGCATATGTTGTTGGCCTTGGATAGAGGATCCCCATCCAAGAAGAATCTTAAGGGGTGTGCTCCCAGGATGATGACGAAGTAGCTATGAGCTATAAATGCCAATCTAGAGACATCCTTAGGATTGGGGTTAAGTTAGAGGGTAGAATAATATAGTTAGTTTTATTATTATTATTATTCTAACATTTTTTTTATAGTTATTACTTGTCCCTAACTAACCCTATTAGTGGGAACATTACATCAATCTTGAAGTGTCCAAAAAGTCCTCTAGTGTGTTTCTCTTTCATGATGAAATCTCTAAGTGATCCTCTAGGTATGCACAATTGAATTCCTTAAAACAACATGCCTTCCTAATTGAAACAATCCATCCACTTATCTTGTTCTCTTATGATTTTATTTTTAAAAGGATTTCAATGTTATGAAACATTAGGACCAGTTTCATACAAATGTTTCAAATAATCAACATCAAGTACTTCAACTCTCATTTGTATTAGTAGATTTCTTCTTTTTCTCAAAGTAAAATCCACTTTAATTGACTATCTTCTTTTTTTTCTATACAAAAAAAATAAAAAATGCAAATTTTCAACCCACTTCATGTGTCTTTAGTTCAACTTATTCTAACTTCCCAAATACTCCAAAGCTTTATGGTTAGTGTACAATACACAATCCTTAGGCATCAAGTAATGTCTCTATTTCCTCAAATCTTGAAAAATAACTTAGAATTCATGATTATAAATTGAATCCTCATTTATAGAATTATTTAAATTCTCACTAAAGAAAGTAATAGGCCTTCTCTCTTGACTTAAAATAGCTCCAATGGAATTCCTACTAGCATCATAGTCAAATTGGAAACCTTATTTAAATTAAGGTTATGAAAGAACACATAATTCTATAACATTTTGTTTTAATTCTTCAAAAATCGTATGTGCTCCTTGTGTCCATTACAAATCCATTTTATCTCTACTTATAGCCTCAATCATGGAATTACAAACTAAACTAGAATTTCTAATGAACCTCTTGTAGAGAATCACCTATCCATGAAATGATCTAAATTCAACATTCTTTGGTGTTGGTCAATCAAGAATAATTTTTACCTTTACAGGATCTATCTCCAAACCATTAACAAAAATCACAAAACCAAGTTATACAATTTCCTCCTTCAAAACTGAGCATTTCTTTATATTAGTCAACAAATTTTCTTCCTTGATTCTATATAATAGATATTTAATATACTCAAGGTGTTGTTCTTTATTCTTACTAAATATAATAATTTCATCAAGATATACAATCACAAACTTAGCCAAACAATCCTTTCGAACTTCATTCATCAACATCATGATAATACTAGGTGCATTAGTTAAACCAGAAGGAATAACCAACCACTCATACAAACCATTAGTAGTATTAAAATAATTTTTCCATTCATCCCCTTCCCTAACCATAGTAAGATGGTATCAACTTCTCAAATAAATCTTGGTACAGTAATTTTCTCCTCTCAAATAATCCATTATGTCAGTCATCCTAGGAAAAGGAAATCTATAATACATTATTGTCTTGTTCATAGTTCTAGAACCAATGTACATTCTCCACTCTCCTTTCTTTTTAGGTTCCAATATAGTAGGTACAACAAAAGGACTTAAAATTTTTGTAAGCTAACCCTTATTAATAAATTCTCACACTTAATAATTCAATTCTCCAGTCTCACTAGGTATTAGTCCATGTGATGTTTTATTAAGAAAACTAGCTCTGGTTATAAAATCCATATAGTAACTAATATTTTTCATATGAGGTAAACCATCAGATACATTATAAAAAATGATATCATGAAATTCAAAAAACTAAAATTCAATCTCAGTCGTATGCTCAAGTTTATCTTGTTTCTCAATGTTCTTAGGAATCAAAGAAAAATAAGCATTCACATGCTTCATATCTTTTGCAAAATGATTCCCTTCAACTAAACACACTCTCATTATGGTACAATGATTCTCATTAGGCTTCTCCACCAAAGAAAATAATACTTGTTTCTTTCCATAAACCCCAATAGTATAATGATTCAATCTACCTTCATTCAAAGCTTCTCTATCATAAGTTACTAAGGTCTACCAATAGAATATGAAAATAATTCGTAGGCATAATATGACATACAAATTCATCATAGTACATTCCAATTTTTAATTTAACAAGAAATTTCTTGTAGTGCCTCTCACGTTTGACTTCTGAAAGTCATCCTGATGGATGCAACCTTGCTGATCTTTTTTTGTGATGGGATTTGGATTGTGACCCTGAGTGGTCTACACCATCGAGGTGTTCAGATTTATGTTTCTGTATCAGTTGCTTTGATTATGCTTTTGACTGATCTTTGAGATTATGATGTGATTTTGGTTCACTGAGGTTTGTGCTAGTGCTTACCAGGATCGATGTGGTATCATGAGGTTGTTCTGTGATTACCCTGAGATGTGTGCAGAGATTGCACTATGTTCTTTTACCATGCTACATTGGACTATGTTCTTGTAGTAGTGGTTAGTCATGTTTATGACTATGGTTGTTTATATGTTTTAAATGCCTTTTTAATGTAGAGTAATCAATCTTTATTAAATGCATAAGTAATTAAATGGATTGTTCATGTGGGATTATTTGGTTATGTGCTGCGGACATTTACCTTGTTATATTTCTGATTAGAGAGATATTTGTTACTCATGTTATGTTTACATTTGAGAGGACCCGAGGGTCAGATGTTACACCTTGATTTCAATATCATAGATTTTAGACTACTATGTTGTTCAGTTAATCATATTGCATGATGATGCCATTTTGAGATGACAGCGTGTTTTATGATGTTATCTGATTATCTGGTATTTGGACATACCTCTGATTTTGTTATGTGATGGAATTAATGCTATGGTTATTTACTTCATTCCTGCGTTGTTATGCTTTATGAGAATGTGAGTGATGTAAATAGACTATTTTAATATAATTAAATAAATGGTTAAATTAGGTGATTTAACGCATTATTGCTTTGGCTATGTTATTATATGCAATTGCACTTGATCGTGTTGTTTAGTGTGCATGATTTATATCCCTGGCAGTGGCACATGGAGTTAGTGATTCAGCCGTTCATATTTTACCAATGTCGTCCTAGTATGGTTGACGTATCCTTAATTAAAGTGTTTAAATTAAACGTTTCGATGATTATAAAATCTGAACTCATTTGCATTATGTGATTAGACCAGTAAGCGTGTCTGTGCATTTAGAGGTTCGCATTGTCGCAAAATTTATTAAGGAGATTTATGTGTTTTTGGGTTTTTGGGCTTTTAAATTGATTTATTTTAATTTCTGAAAGCTTTTCCATAGATGAATTCCTATTTATAGGAATAGCCTGTTTTCGTTTGGGTCGATTCGGGGTTTAACTAGGTTGGCTGGTTATTTTTCCTAATCAATTATTCACTCAAAAAGTGAATAAGTATCCAAAGAGGAATTTAATTCCTCTCTTCTCACTTTCAAATTGGAAACTTGGAGAGTAAAACCCAAAATCCTCTTCATGAGGATTTATTGTTTTATTCATTGTGGGAGCTATGGGCATGGGATCGTCATGAGGTTGGGCTCATTGGATCCAGCTCGAGGAAACCTTGGATTGCCGCAATTTTTAGCTACTTCTGCAAGATATTTATTTTATGGTTCAGATTCTTGTTTTGCCCTTTTGGCTGTGAGGTAGGGCTTTCCTATTTTATTGTTTCTACTCCGTTTCTGCTTGTGTTTTTGGTAGTTGTTTGGTTGAAGGCTGAGAACTAGTGTTTCCCTATGTTTCTGTATGTTAGTTCTACCCGGTTGGGTGGGTATGAACATTTCCTTATTTTTTGTAATGAGGGTTTGGAATTTTACGCCGTTATGCTGACCATTTTTGTATACGGTGTCTGATTCCATTTATTTTTGGATTTCTGGGGTTTTTGAACCCAAAGGCCAAATGGGTTTTAATTTTGAAAATTTTCAAATTTTGGAGTTTTTACCTCATTTTGCATGCCACCCTATTTTCTCAGATTTTCTCTGCACAATATGGGTCGTGGACTTGGATGATCTGTTTGGATATCAGTCAGACCACTTCTACACTTTTATTTTGCATTGGGATGCATGTTGCATCCGTACTCCTGACTTTGTGTTCGATTGAGTGATTTGTTACCTAGTGTTATTGTTTCTTTTAGACCTTTGCTTTTGTTTCATGAACACTAGGATTCGTATAGAATCCATACTCTCAGATTGAGGCTAGTTGAGTGACTTCATGATGTTTGGTCTTGTTACATCATTGGAATTCGTGTAGAATCCATACTCTCGGATTGAGGCCCGTTGAGTGATTTTATGATGTATGATTTTATTAGCTTTGGGATTCGTGTATAATCTATCCTTCTCATGTTGCTTTTAGTTGGGTGTTTTCTTTGCATTGTGTTCTCATTCCTGTCCTTGTGTTATGATTTTCGTGATGGTGGTGCGCCACACACGAGTTCATCTACGTACATTTGTCAAGCGACTTGCGAGGCTTGATCTTCCGCTGTACTTCCAGAAGTTATGATCATTAGGGTTGGGATGGGAGTATGCATGCCCATGGGCACTTGTCGTAGGATGAGCATGGGTAGGGTAGGGTAGCATATGGAGGGGGCTTCTATCTCACTGCCTGGTGACCTTAGTCCCATAGGGTTGGTGGAGAATAGGAAGTTTTAAATAAGTGATAACTAAATAAAATGTGTGATTGGTAATAAAACTTAAGATAATAAAATGGTACTTTTGTGTATTGGCCTTCCGTTGAGGGAGTTGAGCTACACAGATCTGAGCTTGGGCATTTCGATGTCAGGCAACTCTCCATGATGTCAGCCCCTACTTAGTAGCCTTTTGAGTGTATGACCGGGACCTATACTCCTTGCATTGTCTTAGGTTCTTAGTTCAGCCATCATAATATCTGGCGTGAGTGTTAGCCATGGATGTTGCATTTTATGTGTGTTTGTGGTTGCATCCTTATCTCCATCAGCACGGTGGGTGTGGACCTACGGGTTCCACGTGGTTGGGAGGTGTAGCTACCTTCACCACTGCTAGGGATCGGTGTACAGAGACGATCTTTTTTCCTAGTGCGACTGTTGTTGGATGTCTTCACTTGGTACTTCGGGTTCCAGAGTATGCTTTCTTGTGATTTATGCTTTCATTGGGATGCTTGTATATCATGTTTAGATGATGTTACTTTATTTGACGCATTCCCTTATCATGATGTTTAGCATATGATTAGATGATGTGATTTGCTTTAGTAGTATATCTGTTGCTTACTACTATTTAGCATGTGATAGGTGATGTTATCTACTGTAGGATTATCTTATGCATTATCACTAGCATGTTAGATTTCCTTATGCTTATATTGTTGCATGTTTTTAGTAGTGACGTCCCTATTACAACAGTACCGACGATCTGGTCAGTGGCTTGGGATGTTACGCGCAGGGGATGGCTAGGACCCACGATGGTCTTATGATGCTATTGACAGTTGGGAGGAACCGCATACTTAGTTTGGTTGTTCAGTTCACTGCAATGTTTATTTCAATGTGTTCTTTGCTGCTGTAGTTTAGATGGATAGATGTTCTTCTTTTTGTGTTGTTCTTGCACTCGAGCGTTCATTCCTTGATTCGTGTAGATCCGGTACTCCCTAGTGTGGAGGCTCTTTGCTCTATTTTGGTCCTTTTTTCTTTTGGGAGTGTTTTTGTTTTCTATGGGTGACATTTGTTCAGCATGGTGTGACACTTTAAAAAGTATCATACGCCCATGCAAACTATGTCATACGACACTGTAAAGTATCACACGCCTTCTTGAGAAATGTCATATGACACTAGAAGAGTGTCACACGGCTTCTTGAGAAATGTCATACAATGCTGAAAAGTATCACATGCCTTCTTGAGATATGTCGTACGACACTGGAAGAGTGTCGCATGCCTTAGGGAGAAGTGTCGCACGATTTTTGTAAAAAAATTGCGTGTGCCATTAGTGGGAACTTTTCTTCATGATCCAAAATTTCTAAGAGTTTTTTTGGATACCTTTTTGGGCGTTCTTCAACCCTATGTTGTTGCATTTTGTATTTTGGTGGTTTTTGTTCAATGTAGTTTTTCGTGTTCTATTGTTGTCTCTTGGGGTTTAAAATATAACGTTTAAGTATAAGTTGACATATATTTAATTCCTTATACTTAAGATATATTTTAATATATGCAAAAAATCTTTTGAGATAGGTTTTCAACTTCTTAGAGATAAGTTATGGATTCTAGGAAATTCCAGGGCTTCAGAAATCTAGATAGCCAATTTTCAGGGCTTCAGGATTTCAGGCTTAGCCAAATTTTAGGTTTCTGCATTTTACCCTAGCTTGGTGTTTTGTTGATGAGTGCTTGTTTCTTGTGCCCTCATCATGTGCGTTGTCATTGTTGGCTTTGTTTGTGTGTGTCAGTTTGGTAGTGGCGTTTGGAGATTTGTTGGTTGCCAAGATGGTGGTGAAGTCTTCCATTGTGATCATTGTGATCCCTGTATGATGTTTTCATGTGCATTCATACTTGTAAAAAAAATTTCTTGGCTTGTATTTCATCCTTGTTTCCAAGGATCTTCGAGTGGGACATTACATTGCTCACCTATTAGTAACTTATGCTCCTTCAAGATCCAAGTGACATGATAAGGCTTAGGATGAATTGACCTTTGCAACTAAAATTTGTTAACCATCTCTACTAATGCAAAATTATTTGAATTTCCACTATGAATGATTACCTTGCAATATTTTTGAGAAACCTTACATCTTTCCTTGAATAAATTATTCCTTAAGACAGGTTCATCATTAGTTTCCTCATTTTATAAGATTATTCTCAACATTAAGTTCTCACCATGCCTAGGTTTGTTAGATGATTGAACAACTTCTTCACAACCCAGATTATTTCTACTACTACCTCTAGTCTCCTTCCCAAAATTAGTACAAGAAAAAGTGCCATGGCCTTCTCCACTCTTGAAAAATGTGCCCTTAAATCAAAGATCATTCTTACCTCTTACCACCAATATTATAACTAGAGTAACCAGTATAGCTACCACTAGTGTAATTAACTCTTTCACAAGTAGGTTCTTCTTTCCATAGAAGTCTTTTCTTTATCTTGCATTGCATTGTCAAAACTATTGATCTCTAAGCCTATGTTGTTGATTAGTGTCCAAACACTTAGTCATTTACCAGGAACTATTACAAGGTCATCACCATGATGGAGTTATCTAGTAGACACCAAGCATACCGATAAGTTATCAAGAGCCAAGAAAATAATTATATATAAGTTGAGTAACAAAAAAAGGTTTATGCATGGCTGAGCTTCAGAGCATTCAAGTGTGGAGTAGTTTATTTTTTATATGAGAGTTTGTAATGGCACAAACTCATATGTATACCATTTTGGCCAATTTTTCTATGATATTTAATATTTGAAGAGCCAACTAAGATGTTGATTACATGTCATTATAGAAGGTAATGATCCCTAGGGTAGAAATCAACCTATCAAAAAAAGGGATGTAAATGGAAAAAAGATGATAAAGAGTAAACCATCGATTAATATCTAGAACCTTCATAGAACATCTATTTAAGGAGCATTATAGCCCTAGAATCATATGTATGAAAGAGAGATATTGCGAGTGCATGAAGAAGGTAAAGTCTAAGAGCAGAGTAGCCAGAGAGAAATCAAAGCAGTGAAGGATTGAACAGAGTTACCAGATTAGGAGAATCAAGTCATAGATGTAGGAAAGAGGAGACCCAATATCATCTTGTAGAGAAAATCGAGGATCAGGTACTGAATCAATAATTTTGTAACTAAGAAAATGTAAATCTCTTAATAGAGCAGTCCTAACAAGCCTATGTAAATCTTCTACTAGATCCTTACTTTATTATGAGTGTAAAATCCTTTAATAAGGTGAGACCTTATAGTCTCTTAAAATTTTAATAGGGAAAACCTGTTAGCATGAATGTTGATGGCATTCTTTTGGGGGAGTATCCAAAGCATTTGAGAACATTGATATGTTGCATTCATGATTGTGTTTGTCATTGATGTCAACATAGCAATAATTCTATGAAGACTAGGAAAATAGAAGACACATATCATACTTGTACGGATAAATTTTGATGTACAAGTGAAGTACAGTTAAGGACATGTTCCACTCCATGTCTTGATGAGGAGGATAAATGCATAGAGTCTAAGTTTAAGATGCATGGAATCTATAATTGATTTATAGAGATCAGTGCAGAGACAAAGTGCATGGAAAGCAATTTTTGATGATCCTATTATATCCATTAGTAGAGATATAATCTAGTGATACACAGTTAGAAAGTGTTTGAGGATAGTTTGATGGTGATTTTAGTTAGTGTGCAAGTCCAAAGGTCACACTTGTGAATTTTTATATAGGTTGTGGCCTAATGATGCTATTCTAATTGTGAATTAATTAATTATCTTATTATAATTAATTGGGAAAGGCTCAAGGCTGAATCAAGGAATTATTTTTAAGATAGGGTGTAAAGGAAAGATATATTTTTTTTTTCTAGAATATGTAATGTGAATGCAATATACAAAGTGATCTAAGAAGTGAAAATTAGAGAAAAGTGTTTTGGTAAATATGAGTAAGTGATCCAAGAGATTGTTGGATGCAAAGTTCATGATATGGTATCAAGATTGGAAGAAGCAAAGGTCTGGTTGAGAAGAAAAAGAAAGAGGAAGGAAGTAAAACTCAATTCTATTATTCTACAAGGAATACTATACAAATCATTTGGATAGTGTGCTAATTGGTCTTGCCTCTAAAATTGTTTGACAGTGGGTCCATCTATCTTCCACAATTCCAAACAAGGTTGGCACAACTCCTAACAAGGTTGGAATTTCCTAACAAGGATTCAAAGTCTCCTAACATGGACTGATATGTACTGAATGTTTTTATAGACTCCTAATAGGGTCCATCCTCTAACAAGGAATATCTATATTAGTACATCATCTTGTGGATACCATCCCCACTAGGGTTTTCTCTTTGATCAAGGGTTTCCCTAGTTAACATATCTAGTGTTATTATAAATGAGTATCTTATTGTGGTTTCTATTTATATTGCTCACATGGTTAAGATTTATTAAGTTTAATAATTGTTGTATAATTGATTCACCCCTCCTTTTAGTTATATTGGTGGACTATAATATTCTAACAATTGGTAGCAGAGCCTCAAGTCCTTGAAGAGAAAGCTTAATATATTTGGAAGATCAATGGCAAGTCATTTTAGAAAGGATAGTCCTAAGTCTAATGGAGGAAATTTTCACACCTAGAAGATGGAGCTTCTTAGTGAGGCATCAAAAATGTGTAAAGATCTAAGTATTTAGTTTCCAAATTTAGAATCCTTTTATTGTATATAGAAGAATAGAAGCAAAAGTAAAGATCTAGATCCAAATTGAAAGAAGATATGAAGATCAAAGAATGTATTGATCTTCTAATGAACAAAGAGCTAGAAGGCATGAAATTTTTTGTTTGTTGGACATGTAAAGAGTTTGGTCATTTTTCATCCAAATGTCCTAAGATAGTAAGAAAATATAAAAATGATTTTATTTTTTATGGTGATGAAGATTTTAAAGCAAGTATGTAAAAATTCTTGAATAACTATGATGATAAAGATAATGAGCTTGAATTGGTTAAGAAAGAGGAAGTAGTAGAAGAGATAGCTTTGGTAACTATTTTTTATCCAAAGGCTAACCATGAAAACATAGAAGTTATCATTGAGACTAACGATGATTTGTAGAATCTAAATTAGATTGAAGAGCAAAGATCTCAACATAGAGAAGATGTAAGAGTTGAGTTAGCAACTCCTACCTCTAATAGGAATCTGAAAAAGAATCACCCTCTAGAGCATATAATTGGAAGCAAAGACAAAGGAGTGATGAAAAGGAAAAATGTTAATGAAGAGACATGTTTAATTTCTCAAGTTGAACCTAAGAGTGTAGCTAAAGCCTATAAAGATGACCATTGGATTCAAGAAATGATGAAAGAATTAGAAAACATTGTCAAGAATGACACATGTGAATTAGTTCCTAGACCTAAAGACAAGAATGTCATTGGAACTAAATGGGTAATCAAAAATAAGATGAATGAACAAGTTGAATTTTTGAGAAACAAAGCTAGACTTCTATGCCAAGGATATTCATAGCAAGAAGGAATAGACTATGAGGAGACTTATGCCCCTATAGCTAGAATGGATGTAGTGAGAATGTTCCTGGTTTATGCAGCAAATAAGAAAATCAAAGTATATCAGATGGATGTAAAATCAACCTTCTTGAATAGAGAACTTGAAGAAGAAGCATACATTGAGTATTCTGAAGGTTTCCCTCTAAGAGAAGAAAAAGACATGGTATGCAAAATAAAGAAAGCTCTATATGGTCTAAAGCAAGCATCTAGAACCTGGTATGGAAGGTTGGAGAGTTATTTGGAAAAGCTTGGATTTACTAAAGGTATGACAAATAGTAACTTGTATTTAAAAGAAATAGATAATGGATTTTTGATAATAGTAATATTTATTGATAACATAATATTTGGAGGTAATGATGAAGCAAGTGATAAGCTTTCTCAAGAAATGAAGAATGAGTTTGAAATGAGTATTATAGGAGAAATGAAGTTTTTCGTAGGTTTGCGAATTGTACTAAAGAGTGACGGTATTTTTATTTCACAAGAAAAGTATTTGAAAGACTTGTTGAAGATATTTATCTTGGAAAATCAGAAGCCTGTTGGTACACCAATGATAATTGGTCATAAGTTATCTAGCAAAGATGAGACACCTACAATTTAGCAGAGGAAATACATATCCATGATGAGGTTTGCAATATTTGACTCATACCAAACCAAATATAGAAAATATAGTTGAGATTCTAGGTAGATTTCAATTCAATCCTAAAAAGTATCATTATGCAACAATAAAGAGGATATTCAGATATTTGAAAGGAACATTTGATTATGGGATATTGTATGATAGATCAAGTGATGGATGAAAAAAAAAGAACTAGTGGTGGAACATTCTTTCTTGGAGGAAGATTGGTTTCTTAGTTGAGAAAGAAACAATATTTTACTTGAGTGTCATTTGATTTCCACAATCCATTAGCAACAATATTAGTTTTTTTGAAATTTGATTGTGTCTAAAGTTTTTAGCATCAACGTTTCAGATCACACATAGTGATCCATCATCAGGATGAAGAGCAAGAGAATAGAAAAATAAAGCTTATTTTTTCTATTCTCTTGCTCTTCATCCTGATGATGGATCACTGTGTGTGATCTGAAACGTTGATGCTAAAAACTTCAGACGCAATCAAATTCTAGAAAAACTGATATTAATATTTTACTTCACAAAGTATAGATGAGGTAGAGTATGTAGTAGTACCAAACAATTGTTATCAAGTGATGTGGATGAAGAAAATGTTGAAAGATATTAGGATAGAATTTTTAGAACCTATTATCCTATATTGCGATAACATAAGTATAGTAAGTATGTCTAAAAATCCTGTATTGCATTCTAAGACTAACATATATCTATTAAGTATTATGTTTTGAGAGAGAAGGTAGTAGAAAAGGAGATTAGATTGGAATATGTGAGTATTAGATATCATATTGCATATATCTCTATGAAGCCCTTACCTAAAGATACATTTGAGTATTTAAGAGGTATGCTTGGGGTTATATCCCTTCCTACTTAAGAGTAGATGATGTAGAAATTGTATCAATCTAGTGGTATAGATCACTATTGTTTGATTGGACTGAATGTTGATGCTCCCTATATTGGGGAGTATCTGTGATGAGAAGAGTCATTAAGAACTCTTGGTATTTGGTATTAAAAAGTTTCTTTGGACATATGAGTTGGTTGAAGACTTGGAGAAGTAAATTGACATAATGATATCTTTATCATTGATGTTAATGGGGAGAAGAGTGCATGAAAAACATCCTCTAGTTGAAGGGGGGAGAGATAATTGTACATATCTTTATTAGGGAGATTTAGAAATACTCATGAAGAGACATTTGTACATATCTCTATTAGGGAGATTTACAAATATTTATAAATATCTCTATTAGGGAGTATATACAACATGAAGATATAGAATAAAGTAGTGTTTGAGAGGATTTTAGATTTGATTGATGAAGAGGATTTTAAAAGATGAGAACATCGGCAATAGAGTGTTTTGGTATTCTTGGAACTTAGATTTTTTTCATCTATGTTTTCATCAACGCCAAAAGGGGAGATTATTATTATAAATGTTGATGGTTTTCCTTAGGGGGAGTATCCTAAGAATTGTAGAGCATTGAAATATTGCATTCATGACTGTGTTTGTCATTGATGTCAACATACCCATAATTATGCGAAGACTAGTAGAATAGTAGACATAGATCATACTTGTACAGACATAGTTTTGATGTATAGGTGAAGTGCAGTTAAGAACATGCTCCACTCTATGTCCTAATGACAAGGATAAATACTTGGAGTCTAAGTTGAAAATGTATGGAAGAAATATGTGGTTTACAAAGAGTAGTGCAAAGATAGAGTGCATGGATAGTAGTTTTTGATGATCCTATCATATATTTTAATACAGATATAATCAGGTGATGCATAGTTGGAAAGTATTTGAAGATAGTTTGATGGTGATGTTAGTAAGTGCACAAGTCCTAAAGTTGCATGTGTGTAGTTTTGTATAAACTGTAAGCCGATGGTGCTATTATAATTGTGAATTAATTAATTGGGAAAGCCTCAAGGTCAACTCAAGGAATTATTTTTAAGATAGGGTATAAAGGAAAGATGTTTTCTTTGTTTGTAGAATATGTAGAGTGAATGAAGTATGTGAAGTGATCAAGAAAGTGTCAATTAGAGAAGAGTTTTTGCTAAATGCAAGTAAGCAATCCAAGGGATTGTTGGATGCAAAGTTTGTGATCTGGTATCAAAATCAAAAGAAGTAATGGTTCGGTTGACATGATAAAGAAAGAGGAAGGAAGTACAATTCAATTATATTATTTATCAAGGAATAATATAGAGATCATTTGTAGAGTGGGTTCATTGGTCTTACCCCTGAAGTTGTTTGGATAGTGGGTCTGTCTATCTTCCACAACTCCTAATAGGGTTGGAATCTCCTAACAGGGATTCAAAGTCTCTTAACATGGATTGATATGTGTTGAATGTTGTTATAGACTCCTAACAGGGCCCATCCTTTGACAAGGAATATTTATATTCATATACACATCTTGTGGGTACCATCCCCCCTAGGATTCCCACTGATCAATGGTTTCCCTAGTTAACATATCTAGTGTTATTGTGCATGACTATTGTGTTGTGGTTTCTATTTACATTACTCAAATGGTTAATATTTATTAAGGTTGATAATTGTGGCAATAGTTGTATAACTGATTCACCCACACACTCGCTAACCCCCACCCCTTCTTAG